>JAJJMC010033249.1:391846-500677 GCA_023531435.1 Papaver californicum | reverse complement strand
CGGAATTCTAGTCAAGTGCCGCATGGAGTAAAGTCGAGGCGAAGGACCGACCCCGTGACAGAACGCCAAGAAAAATAGCCCTCCATAGTGCTTGGTGAAAGAGTCAGAACCCAGCACACGAGTGCCGAGAAAACCCTAAACCTCCTGACTCCACAGAGAAAGAGTAAAGAGTTCCTTAATGAAATTCTATAACTAGATTGAGTAGTTTCTCATCATTCTTCCCCAATAATTCCAAAATTTCATTTCCTTCGAACGGAAGAGTTTTCTATGATCAATCAATACAGATGATGACATGAATCTCTGCTGCTGTTTAAATTATTGTTTACAATTGAGCAGATTTCGTTAATTATTAGGGTCTATTTCCAATAATACTATTATAAAGGTAATAATCGAAAATCTCTTTTCATTTACATCGAATTCTTCCTGTAGATTTAAATTACATTTTGATGATCAGAAATTGGTTTCTAATTTTGCAGTTACATCGGCATAAAACTCCATTTTCATTGGTAACATATGAGTTTCTACATCAGGAGAATGGTGGATTGAGGGGAAATTTTCAAAGTAAAATTCTTGTTTAATTTGTTTATTTCAAAGTAAATTTTTACATCGGGCGTACTCGGTTTTCTTTTTTCGTACCTGCCTGTACCCTATGCTCTCGGTTCCGGTCCAGTTCAGTCGGTTCCTGTGCAGCCCTAACTGCCACCCATGTTAAAACATTATTTTTGGGCCCAAACCGTCAAAAGTCAAGTTGGTCACGTGACCACTTCTGATAAAATTAAAAGACTTTCTTACCCTCGTCTTCTACAACTTCTCTTTTAAAGATGTAAAACCCTAGCTCCTCCGGTCTCCACTCCTACCAATTCCATTAGAGAAAATAACTTTTACCTCTTTCAAAATCGAACCCCCAAAAATTATTTTCCTATATAATATTGATGGAGTACTCATTTTAAAACCTCTTCTAATTGTCTATACATTATAACAACAACGACGACGAAGCTAATTTAGGTAATTAATCGAATTAAATGAAACATATTTTGGGTTTTCCTTGATTTGGATGGATGGATGTATGTTTAGATTGAATCATCATAAAATTGGTTCTGGTCGGTATACTTTAGCTAGGGTTGTAAATTAAGAAGATGATTTTGAAAGGGTGGTATGAGTTTAATAGCCTTGGTATTAATTGATTTTAGCTGACGTATGTTTGAATTGAATATGAGCATTGTAAATTGGTTTAGTTCAGTATTAAGACCACAAAGGAGATGATTTACAAAATTTTCTGTGAGATTAATGGTCAACTGTACATTGATTGGCTTCGATCAAGAATTGGTGTGTAATGTTAGATGAAATGTAATTAGAAAATTGAAATTGATCTGATTTATAATATCTTTTGATATTTAGCTCGTCGTAACCTGAGATGATCAGTTGATTTGCCCATCCATCTGGCATAGTAAATGAGGAGATTTGAAAGTTTGCACTAGACTTGCTTATCTAAACTTAGGATTTATTTGCGTATCAAGTCTTTTATTCTATAAATATATTAATAATTTTCATTTTTTTAATATTATCTTTTTTACTGCATTCCAGTTTAACAGTTTTTCGCATACACAATAGCAATAGCTACAACCATAACATTCGGTGAAGCGCTCACCTTCTCTTCATCTTCTTTTTTTAGTAAGAGCAGAGTAAAGTCTCATAACTACGTTTTCATCAAACCATCTAATGTTTCAGCTCCAATCATACCATCACTCAGTCTCTACGTTTTCATCAAACCATCTAATGTTTCAGCTCCAATCATACCATCACTCAGTCTGTTCAGGTGGGTTTATATCTTTTTCCTTTTCTTTTTTAATTTGAGAACTAAACAGAAATTCTAATGTGTTTTTTTTTTGTTCATGGGTTTTTGAAGGAGAAGAATTAATCATCATGAGGGAGTAGTCTTATCTTTTTCTAGGACTTTTCCTAAACTTATTACCTCTTGTATGGGAACGGATATGTCAGATTCTCCCAAGGTATGTACTATTTTAATTTGGGTTCTTTATTTTGTTTAGTTTTCAATGAATTGGTGAATTTAATTAATAGTATACTAATTGTTCGTTAAGACTATGATGCGATAGAGTTGCAAAAGATTCAATTTTGAGTTCAGAAGTGTAATTTTGATTCTAGTCAAATGTCTTACCTTAGCAGAAATGTGTTTTAATGAAACATTTCTGAGGTTCGGATCATATATAATAGGAACATGATAATAAATTGAAACTTGTTTAAATTGTTTTATGGGACAACTAGCAAGGCAAAGCAAAGTATTACAACCTCTTTCAGTTAGCAGTATATGTCGAACTTCCTATTAAGCAATTTCTGTTATTATTTATGTAAGAAGTGTCAGTTGCTCAGTTGGATTCACAAAACTATAAGGATAATGGTAAAAATCCGATAGTAATGAAGACAGCAAAAGAAGAGCTTAAAGCGAAAATCGGAGCTAGAGAGTTGGTACAGGAAAGTGATCTTAATAAGTTGAGTTACTTAAAATTAGTGATATAGGGAACAATGAGACTTCATCCTCCTGCACCATTACTTCTTCCTAGGGAAGCTAGAGAACTGTACAATCTAGGTAAAAACATCCTTGCCAATACAAGGATGTTCATCAATGCAAAAGCAATTTCTATGGACCCAAAATATTGGGAAAACCCACACAAATTTCGACCGGAAAGATTCTTTGATAAATATATTGATTATATAGGTCAAGACTTCGAGTTGATACCATTTGGGAGTGGAAAAAGAAGTTGTCCCGGTATTAATTTTTCTGTGGTTGTTGAACTTGTTTTGGAAAATTTATTGAATTGTTTTAATTGGGAATTGCCTTCGGGGGATGGAAATAGAGGAAGTTGATATAAGAGAAGCTCCTGGAGTCACAACGTATAAGAAGATTCCTCTCTGGCTCGTAGCTAGTAACCTCAAATGGTGTTTGGCAATATGAGACATAATTCAGGAGTCTTAAGTGAAAATGGTTGCTTGACTAAATATAGGGAGCACCTATCCTCCGTATATACGTATAATACACAACAAATGTAAGAAACCACCTACCGCATGGATTACATTATATATTATTTTCTGTACCAGTTATAAGATTTCACTGAAGCACACTAGATGTAGTTCAACAATCTCAAAGCTGGGATATTTTACAGAGATGTAGAAATCAAATCCAAAATATGGAACAAAAAATCCACGGTACGCTATAACGTCATCATAACTGGAGAAGTGGAACTTTGGATGAAACCTTGTGAGTGAAAAACTGTATATTGAAATTCAGAGTCAATCTTGATTAGAACCCAAGTCCATGTCCTCCTCCTTTCGGAAGTCATACTCAACTATCAGCCCTAGATTGTCGACTAACTTGTGATGCTTTTGACACCCTGCACACTGAAAAGCAGAACTGACTGTCAGTACAAGAGCGCCATAACTGTCCAAGTGGATCTTAAAACTTTAACTTAAAGTGTGAAAGGAACTCCAAATTTTGATTAATGAACGGTCTTTTAGCAACAAGAATTATATGCAATACCAAATCCTCTTCATAAAACATAGGCTATATTGACAGGTAGCAGCACGGCAGAAGTTGATTAGGGAAATTCACCAAACAATTTCAATAATTCTATCTCAACCCGCAAAGTAGTATAACAGTATAACCATTCTAGGGACCTTACCTTATCCTCTCTATCAAATACAGTATTATTTTTATCTGAATATCATTTTAACCAAGGGTAGCATTTTGAGACCTACAAAAATGGATCTAACTCGAGTCTCTAGACATGCTTATAAATTACAATAGTTATCTGAAGCTCTCAGAAAAACAACCATAAGGTTGATCTGAACTGTGAACAACCGTAAACAGGTTATAACTATTTTATTGTCGCTGAGACTCTCCCATCTAACATACGAAGAATCACAATTTACTGAATAAAAGGCAACAGGAAACCAATAAATCTGCAGCTAAGGTCTGCACCATAGACGATAGGACATTTTCCAAGACCACATTGCCATTAATGATACTTCCTGGTAGTGCCATGTCAACGTAAAGTGTTTTCAATCTTAAATGCACTTGTGGCATACCTTGTGCATACAGGTGACAATGTGAGTAATAGCTATTCTTAAATTATGAAGAATCAATGAGAAACTATAAACTAGATTAGGACACTATTAAGACAACATAGCATACCTGAGGGATACCAAAATTTGAAACCATTAAATGCAGACAAACAATAATACCTGAACAAAAATAGTTCCTCGCTCAAAGGCTACTCGATTTACAAGCCTTTTTGTACTTTCACCACATTGGTTGCAAGTAAACTGCACACTTAAGCTCCTCCTAGGAAGTTTTAAATCGATTGTTGCTTCCTGCACAAATACATCCAAGACTAAATATTTCTCACAGCTCTACTTTATATTAATTTTCAAAGCTCTAGTTCATGTACCAATACTAACAGCTATATAACTAGAAGTCCAGATAAAGAATCTGTCAACTCATAGGGTTCTAGTCTTTGGAAGGCAAGTTGTTAGCCTGAGTCCATTTGCTCGATTTTATTCGACTCAGACGCAAAAAACATCATTTGCACTACTCAGAGATGAAGTACAATGCCAGTCAGATATCAAAAAAATGAAAACAAACTAACAATCTAACATCTGAGAGCAAGTTAAATACAAATCGGATGTGAATCACTAAGAACCACCATTTAGATTTAAATCAAAAACTACAGAATTAAATTGCCTTTTATTAGAATGGTAATAATCTTTGGGTGCTTATACCAAGTACCAACGTCCTGAATTTGAAACTCTTCAGTGTTATAATATGTAGTCATGTCATGGTCTCCACGAAGTTGTCAAGTACTAACCCCATAGAGCCTGAAACCGCTACTTGTCCACCAACTTACACCAAAATCCCAACAAAAAATGCCCTAACGTAATAAACCTTTACACCATCCCTTCCCTCTGCCGTCTAAACCTAACCACACGTATCTTTCTCTTCCAACACCTGTTTGTCTCTCTCACACCACCATATCTCTCCAAAGTGCCAAATTCAAATAGTATTTTAGACGCAATTGCTACGCATCCTTAACTTAAGATCTTATATTGGTATGTTATTTGTGCAGGTACTGCATGCACAGTGTGGAGCCAACACAGTTAAAGTTAATTTTTGACCGTGGGCAGTTTGGCCTCTCTACTGGCATGTCACTCCTGCTGGCACTAATAAAGAGAATTTTACCATTATCCTTATAGTTTTGTGAATCCAACTGAGTAACTGACATTTCTCATATAAATAATAACATAAATTGCTTAATAGGAAGTTCGACATATACTGCTAACTGAAGGAGGTTGTAATAATTTGCTTTGCCTTGCTAGTTGTCCCATAAAACAATTTAGACAAGTTTCAATTTATTCTCATGTTCCTATTATATATGATCCGAACCTCAGAAATGTTTCATTAAAACACATTTCTGCTAGGGTAAGACATTTGACTAGAATCAAAATTACACTTCTGAACTCAAAATTGAATCTTTTGCAACTCTATCGCATCATAGTCTTAACGAACAATCAGTGTACTATTAATTAAATTCACCAATTCATTGAAACCTAAACAAAATAAAGAACCCAAATTAAAATAGTACATACCTTGGGAGAATCTGACATATCAGTTCCCATACAAGAGGTAATAAGTTTAGGAAAAGTCCTAGAAGAAGATAAGACAATTCCCTCTCGATGATTAATTCTTCTCCTTCAAAAACCCATAAACAAAAGAAAAAACATTAGAATTTTTGTTTAGTTCTCAATTTTTTTTAAAAAAAAAGGAAAAAGATATAAACCCACCTGAACAGACTGAGTGATGGTATGATTGGAGCTGAAACATTATATGGTTTGATAAAAACGTAGTTAGGAGATTTTACTCTGCTCTTACTAAAACAAGAAGATGAAGAGAAGGTGAGCGCTTCACCAAATGTTATGGTTGCAGCCATTGCTATTGTGTATGCGAAAAAACTGTTAAACTGGAATGTAGTAAAAAAGAGAATATTAAAAAAAATGAAAATTATTAATATATTTATGGAATAGAAGACTTGCTACCCAAATAAATCCTAAGTTTAGATAAGCAAGTCTAGTGCAAACTTTCAAATCTCCTCATTTACTATGCTAGATGGATGGGCAAATCGACTGATAGTCTCAGGTTACGACGAGCCAAATATCAAAAGATATTATAAATCAGATCAATTTCAATTTTCTAATTACAATTCATCTAACATTACACACCAATTCTTGATCGAAGCCAATCAATGTACAAAGCAGCACAAATGAAGTCAATAAGCCAATCAATGTACAAAGCAGCACAAATGAAGTCAATACGTCAAAAATTACAGTTGACCATTAATCTCACAGAAAATTTTGTGGTCTTAAACTGAACTAAACCAATTTATAATGCTCATATTCAATTCAAACATACATCAGCTAAAATCAATTAATACCAAGGCTATTAAACTCATACCAACCTTTCAAAATCATCTTCTTAATTTACAACCCTAGCTAAAGTATACCGACCAGAACCAATTTTATGATGATTCAATCTAAACATACATACATCCATCCAAATCAAGGAAAACCCAAAATATGTTTCATTTAATTCGATTAATTACCTAAATTAGCTTCGTCGTTGTTGTTGTAATGTATAGACAATTAGAAGAGGTTTTAAAATGAGTACTCCATCAATATTATATAGGAAAATAGCTTTTGGGGGTTCGACTTTGAAAGAGGTGAGAGTTATTTTTCCCTAATGGAATCGGTAGGAGTGGAGACCGGAGGAGAAAGGTTTTCTAGGGTTTTGCATCTTTAAAAGAGAAGTTGTAGAAGACGAGGGTAAGAAAGTCTTTCAATTTTATCAGAAGTGGTCACGTGACCAACTTGACATTTGATGGTTTGGGCCCCCAAAAATAATGTTTTAACATAGGTGGCAGTTAGGGCTGCACAGAAACCGACCGGAACCGAAAGACCGAACCGGAACCGAGAGTATAGAGTACAGGGTATAGGTACAAAAAAAGAGAACCGAGTACACCCTGATACAAGGTACAGGTTCTACCTAGGAACCAACCTGTACCGGCCGAAGGTACCGATTATTGTTAACCGTTGATCCGATATTAGACTTTCAATCTCATCAGTCTGTTTCTAAGTTAGTTTACTCAATACTTGCTCGATCGAAAGAATCAAAAATAAATTTCGTCTGTGACGTTTGTCAACTGAAAGAAGAAGAAGAAGACCCTTTGACAGTTACTACCAATTCACTTCTACAACTACTATCATTACTACCACAGAGGCGGATGTATCAGAAACCCATTTCTCACCGTTAGTTCTTCTCTTTGATCTTTACTTTTGTTGATTTTTTTCTTGATTTTTTTTTGGTTAATGGGGTTGTTTTCATTGTATTGTTAGAGTTTTTGGTGTTTCTGTATTTTTAGTGAAAACCCTTTGATAAGATTAAGCTTTGAAGGTTGATTTTGACAACCCTTTTAGTTAATTTTAAGAATTAGGTTGAAATATGTTAACCGAAAGGGTTGTCAAAATAAGTCAAAATAAAAGGGGCGGTTTCACGAGTCGATTTGGCCCAACCCGAAAGACTTCAATCACACATTCAAACACACCAAGTTCTAACTAGCAAAGTTTAAAGTGTAAACATAAGAAGATCAAAGACTTCAATCACACATTCACACCAAGTTTTAATAAATAAACCAACAGAGTAAGGCAAGATCCAGGTTGAGCTGTACCTTGAAGTGTATCTGGAGATGGACTTGAAATCTTGTTGGTAACCTACATCAAACAAAGACAAGCCATGTATTAGTAATGGAAGTGAAACAAGATACAAATTCATGAAATCATGTTAAAAAACAGTAAAATGGAAATAGATATTACCATATCTAAAGCTAAAACTATACATTCAATGCACAAAAGATTTTTCTGTAAATGAAATGAAATGATTGAATACAATAGACAAGAGACACCATGCAAATCAATTTACAAGAACCAAATTCTGTAATATCAAATATGTTTCAAAATTTAAATGACCAAGCTCCCGCTAGGGCTGTACATGGTACAGTTTGGTATACAAAACCAGAACCGAAACCATGGGGAACGGTTTTTAGTTTTTGAAACCGTGCTAAATCGTTTGTTAATAGGTTCGGTGCAAAACCAAACTGTCTCAGTTTGGTTTAAAGCCGTTTGGTTTTTCTAAACTGTGAATTTTGTCAGTCCCAGGTATCCAACAGTTCTAATTCTTAAAAAGAATATTACAATAATAATCACTTCGTGAACCTTCAATTTCTTTTAATTTCTAACACATTAGATAAGAATAAAATAAAATGCACATCAAGCATCAAGTTACTAATCACCATAGAAATAAAACAACACCGTAAGATTAATTAAACAGTGGAAACCAAAAAAACTTCATATTTTCATGAAGAGAATATGTGAAATAGACCATTCTTCGCCAATGTTATATCCAAACAACTCTGATCCAGTGATGCAAAATGTTCTCCAGAAGTTAACTAGTTTCACAGCTTCCTCTTTGCTAATTAATTCCATAAAATGATTCAAATATTTCTTTGATTTGTTCTACATTGCTTCCAACCATTCTTCTCTATACAACATGCACAAACAATTTTGATATCGTTGACAGAATAATCTACAATTAGGGATGCACAATTAACAAAAACCAAATTAAGCGATTGAAAACTCAAATGAAACTATAGCTAGTTCATGTTAGAGTATTAGTTGATATATTTGAACGCAATTATTAAAAACCCCCAAAAGATTACCCAACATTTTGAAACCGTAAGTTTAAATTTTATAAAAATTCAAGAAAAATTGAAGATTAATAGAAGATAGAAGAACAACATATGAATCATACCTAGTTAAGTAATATTTATAGCCAATCTCGTCTTTGTGGCGGCTTAGTTTTTATATTTGTTGTTGTTTAAATTAGAGGTAGCAGAGATTATAGAAGAAGAAGAAGAAGGTGGTGCTGGTCGATGGAACTGAGGTGGTGGCGGACAAGAAAGGGTAGTGGTGCTAAACTTGAAGGTGGTGGTGGTTTGAAAGAAGGTGGAGTTCTACTGCTGTATTGCAATGAAAGAAAGGCTCGATGTGGAGGAAGACGGAAGAGAAAGGGTTTTATTCAATAGGTTAGGACATGATCTAATGGTCATATTGAAAAAATCGGACGGTTACTATTTATCGATTTAAGCCGTTGGTTCCCAGTTCGGGGAAGTAATCTTCAAAAAATCTATAATTGTAAATAAACAAAAAAATCTCACTTATAAAACCCCATATGAGTATAAACCAATAGGCCTTAGTAATACACCTTATAAAATACTCTTTAAACTTCTTGCAAACAGGCTAAAACAACACCTGGAAAAAATGATCTCATCCTTCCAGTTTGCTTTTTTATCTTCTAGACAAATAAGAGATAACATTGTGGTAGCTCATGAGTTAATTCATACTCCAAAAAATATGAAAACAAAGACTGGTGGACTAGGAGTCAAAATTAACATGTCAAAGAAATTTGACAAAGTCAATTGGGATTTCCTACTTAACACTATGAAAGTTTTTGTCTTTAGCACAGACTGGTCCACATTAATATCCAAATGTATATCAACAATAAAAATTGCATTTCTTTTAAATGGTGTCCCTGGGGAATTTTTCTCTCCAACTAGAGGATTAAGACAGGGAGACCCTTTGTCTCCTTATCTGTTTATTATTTGCATGGAGGTTTTTTCCAAATTATTAATAGCAAAAGAAAAAATAAAACATATACAAGGTATATAAATTTACAGGTATAGTCAGTGAGTCTCCCACCTTTTCTTTGTTGATGACTATATATTGTTCACTAAAGCTAACCTAATAAGCGGTAAAACTCTTTTAAACATAATTGAACAATTTAGTAATGCCTCTGGTCAACTAATTAACTTCAAAAAGTCAAGTATCTTCTTCAGTAGAAAGACTCATCCAAGACACCAGAGAATGATAACCAAAAATCAAAAGAATAAACCTAGAAGACTCTTACCTAAGAGCACCATTTTTTATTGACAATTCTAAACTAAAAACCTTTGATACTATAGTGACAAAAATGGAAACAAGAATACAGGGTTGGCAAAGTAAAACCATATATTGCACAGGCTAGTAAAAAGGTATTTAACAAAACAGTTCTAGAATCACTGCTAATTTACCAAATGGATTGTTTTATTCTGCCAAAAAAATAACTCAGAGAGTAAATGCAGTCCAAAGGGATTTTTGGTGGGAAAGGATTGTAATAATAAAAGTTTATACCTAAAAGCCTATGATTTCCTTTGTAAACCTGTGTTATTGGGAGGTTTAGGTTTTAAAGAAGCAAATAAACTAAACAACACAATGATAACAAATCTTGCTTGGAGACTAGTAAACCAACCCCAATAATTAATATGGGGATCTCTTCTAAGAACAAACACTTTCCAAACTAATATGTATTTCATTTAAAAAAATATAATTCTTCTTGGATTTGGAAATGCATACTTATAGTTGTTGGGTTTGGAAATGCATACTTATTGTTCTTTAGGGAGTAACAATAATTCACAAGTATAGTTGTTGGGAAGTGGGTGATGGAATACTTATAAATATTTGGATAGATAAATGGATACCAGGAATATACACAAGCCTGGAGATATACTGCGGAGGAAAATATAATTCTTCAACACTTGTGGTTGATCTAATTGACTTAGCCAATAAGAAGTGGAACTCATATAAAATTAGAAATAAATTTACTGCTCATGTAGCTGGAAAAAAAATTAAGCATCATATTACTTACTGATAGTAAATGCATGTCAAATAAAGATAGACTTACATGGCTTCTGACACCAAATGGGGAATTCAGTGTAAAATCCTTATACAATAAACTACACAACACTGTCACTGGTTCAACCTCATAAAATTTTGGATAAATTTTTGGAAACTAGATATTTCTAAAAAAAATAAAAAATAAATATTTGGAAATGCATACAAAATGCCCTGCCAGTCAGATAGAAACTAGGAAAAATTTCTTAGTGGAATTGGGGTTAATTGCGTCTTCTGTAATAATCATATAAAATCCATTAAGAATCTATTTTTTTAATGTCATCATGCAAGGTCAGTTGGGATGCTACCACCACAGGCAGGTCTAACTATAACCTTATCCTCTATAAACCTTTTTGTTGAACTTTATAATAACTGGATTGCAGGCAAAGGTAATGTTTATACTATTAAGGTAGCTGCAACTAAATGCTAGTTAATTTGGAAAGAAGAGGTATGAGAATCTTCCAAGATAAAACTAGCTCAAGTCTGCAAACATCTCTAGAAGTTCAAAGGCACATACATTTTTGGACCATAGAAAAACAGGAACAACAAATAAACATACCCGACCAACAACAACAACACCGTAATACACAAGAAGACAATCTAAGATGGAAAGCACCACGAAAAAACCAACATAAACTAAACTTTGATGCATATTGATGCAAATTTAAATCTGGTTATGGACTAATCCTTAGAAATGATGCATGTTCAGCTTTCTCAGCTAAATCTGGGACCTTCTTTGCAGCCTACCCTGAAGAGGAAGAAGCACTAAGCTTACTGAGTCAGACAGATGGGGGTCAATAATTTCACCATAGAGGGATATTGTTAGAGAGTAATTCACTTTGCTCAAAAAAAGGGGAACTCAGGAAACTAGAGATATCAAGCTATAATCTCTGAAGCTATAATTTTTTAAAAAACTGTCAAAACTTTTTGGGTTTTAATTTAACTCACAGGGAGGAAACGGAGTTGCAGATGCTTTAGCATAGGAAGTCAATAAGAAAAATGTCATAAAGCAATAATGGAATGCAATGTAATACCTTATTTTATTTTATCTTTTATGCAACAGGATAAAATCTATTCTGATCCACACTCTAGCTATGTTTGTAATGTAGTCTTAAATGAAATTTAAACTCTGTTAGGGGGTATTTGTATACTAGGAAATAGTGCCAGAATAGAAGCAACCAACAGATACCTTTGAGTCTGTGTGTTCTCATTCTTTACTTAATATAATATGTTTTATTTTTAAAAAAATAAAACAAGAGGAAGGTCAATGGGAGATGGGTTATTAGGTTGTATTCTTGAAATTGATTCAAGAAATCCCAAGCTTTGAAAATTCAAACAGTGACCGATGCCATAGAATCATTAGTAACTAAGAACAAAGGCCAAGTTAAACGAGTGCAGTTAAATCCCATGGTTCTAATCTTTTATGAAATTGAATTCAAAGGTTGCTTACTCAATCCTTCAGCTACTTGATGTGTGTCGTTTGCCCATAAATTAATTAAGATATTTTCCACTAATATTAACAAGTAATATAGCGGTAGTAAGGATCGTTCCCACGAGGAGCTAAGAATTTTTATCTGTTTTTGACTTCTTATGTAATCAAAAACGGTTTGTAAAGTTATTAAACTAAGATGAACTAACCAAATAAAATAAAAATAAATTAAATAAAGGTGAAATCAAAGTGAGAAAATACTGATTAGGGGTTTCATCTTCCGTGACCAAGCAAGCTCTTCAATCAATTAGAGATAACGTTCAATCCTTCGCATACAAATAACCTTAAAGCATCATATCGCAGGCTTACTTCGGTAAAACTCCTTATATCATCAAAGGTGCAAGAGCCACTCTTTGAATCCTTCTCAATGAATAACTTGGCGCAAGAGTCACTCAAGTTTAACCCAATGAAAGCAATGGTCTTTGTGAGCTGAGGTTATTCTAAGCAATCTGGCGCAAGAGCCACACGAATTTAACTTGGGTTAAGGTTCTACACATAATCGCATGGCATCCCATCATTAAAAACTATGTTGTGCTACTTGTGATTAGGGTTCTTCGACAATTCTGGATCTCAACCCTAATCTAGCTTTAGATATGAACACAAGACCATTCAGTTTGCAACTTGAACGACCAAATCTTCAATCATACACATTAACATTAAAACTAACCATCCATATTGATTCACATGTCTAAGACTTCGAACTACATCCCCAACCAACAAAAGAAAGTACCTACTCATAGGTCTACTAAAACCCATGGAAAATATATAAAGAAGAAGAATGGTTTCCCCTTAAGAGGAAAACCTTATATTTTTGATGTAGAAGATGTGATATGAGAGGTAGAAGATAAGATATTACTTTAAAAGATGTAGAATATATGTTGTTTGAGCCTTAGATGTCTTCTTTTGATCCCTCAATGCTTGGCCCTCAAGTCTCCTCTTCTTTTAGGGTTTAAAATCCTTCTATAACCATGTTTCCTTGCTTTAGAAGTCTAAAACACGTCAGAACGGACCCCATAGGTCTGCCACAGTCGCATGGTCGATTCCCATGAACCGTGCCGACTTTAGGACCAAAATGGCTCCAATTCTCTGTCCCAAAACTAGCTCCAGTCAGCATGGTCGATTCCCAATGAACCGTACCGACTTTAGGGCTTAAAATCCAAATTTTTGTATGAAAAAGTGTCCCAGTCGGCATAGTTGGAACCGCGCCGACTGAAATGTTGTAGATGACTTTTTCTTGCTTCGTTTTTTTTCTCCATAACTTCTTCATCCGAACAAGGAATGACCTCATTATTTTTGCGTTCACTTTGTATTCTCGTTCTCTTTAAAATGGTATTAAGAACTCCTAGATTTGGATGAGTTGAATTCAGTCTTTGGTCCTTCTTCACTTGTACAACTCAATTTCCTTGTTCATTTCGTGTTGTAATGAACTTCTTTCTTCTTCTTTGGTTGAATATACTTCAAAACTCATAAGAAACTCAAAAGAAAACAAATAAAAGCATAATGATATGAAAATAACAAGAAAACAATGAATTAGAGCATCAAACTAATGCAAATAATGCACCTATCACTACCATAGACTCAAGATGATATACCCAATTTGTGCATGCTAACTTTACTCTTCGTCCATTTTCATCGACAATCTATCTTGAATTTGTATTCAAAGTTGTAGGAAAATATGCCATTGTAGATCGGCCATTGAAATACATATAATATATAGACTGAAATAATAAGACTACCATCATTTTTTCAGAAACAAACCAAAACCGTTCCTAATTAATGTTGTATGTAGATATACATAATTATTTCATAGCCATTGATTGATAATATAAAAACTCTTCAATGGAGCCCTATCCCTAATAGGGGGGTAGTGAACTATGAATTCTAGGGACATTGGGAGAGTTTTTAAATCTCTTCATAGAGATTTTAAAAGAGTCACCTAAATCCCCTTGTTAGTCTACAAAGATTTTTTTTAAATCTTTTAAATTCCTTAAAACTCCATGTTATTGGATTAAGATTTCCTAAAACTCACTCAAACACCATTGTTATTTGATTTATATATTTAAGTCATGGGTTTCTAGATTTCAGAGACTTCGGGGAACTTCTATAAGAAAATAGGTACGACAAAAATCTCTTCAAGATAAATGAGATTTTGAAAGACTTTGAATTTTGGATTATTTCTAATAAGCATCGAACTATACCTCGACTCATCTCAAAACAGTATAAAACTCTTAGCTCATAAGCATCAAAATTTATTAAGCTTGGTGATGTTGTATAACATTACCTTCCACTCAAACCAATTGTTATGGATATAAGATTGTGGGACAATTGATATGCAAGATTGTACATGTTACCCTTACCTTAAGGTAAACAATATGTATTATATTTTTTACATGCATAATATATTTTACTCAACTGTAATAACAACATATGCAACTCGAAACTTGTTTATAATTGGAGTTATGAATGATACATATTCCTGCAAAGGACATGGATGTGAGTGCTTATCGTAATCACAAGGGAATATTGTCGCAAGACGTTTTAACTGCATGCAATTTAAAATTTATACGTGTTGACTTTGGTATTATAAAAAAAATTGTCTCTATAAATCATAATGACTCTAAAAATAAACTAACTTTTTCTCCGTAATTCACGTGGATTCTTTAAAATGCTCTCATAGAATCCCTTAAAATCTTTAGATTTTTAGAGAATCTCCGAGAGTCAGTGAAATCAGAAGTCCCTGAATATGCTTGAAATTCCCATTTGACTACCTCCATGTTCTTATTCTACTTTCTTTTTCCCCTCTGTACCGCCTCCCCTTCCCAACTTCTAACTTTTTTTACTTTTGATTCGAATATCTGCTGGTGGAGTGGAGTAAAATTAGAGAACATGAAGAAACCATTAGAGAAGAATAATATGCAACAGAGTTGGAGTTTCAAAACCGTAACTTTTTTCTTCATGATTTCAATTCTTTTTTTATTCATTAACTATTTCTTACTTTTGAGTGATTAGTGGAGATATGGATGAAGGCTTTATGTTTAAGAAATTTATATTAGAAGATTAAGAAGATTTATATCAGATTTGAAGAGATCGGTTTGTTTTTTCTCTCTGTATTTTTCTTCCAAAAATGGAGAGAATGGGAAATTGAAGTGGTTAAATTTTTTTGATTTGTGGGTCGGGTTTAGTTTTACCCGTCATCTTTTTCAGTTTGCTTAAGGAGAACAAGGATAAATGATTTCTAGGGATGCTGAGTAGTGTAGATTGCATGCATTAGAAATGGGATAAATGTTCATCGGCAGAATCATGGATTACACTGCATACACAGGGAGTGAAAGTATTGTGTTAGAGGAAGTGGTGTCAGATGATCTCTGGTTTTGGCATGCATTTTTTGGTATGCCCGGTTCAAACAATGATATTAATATGATGAACCGTTCTTATATTTTTTTAAAGCTTATCAACGGGAAAGCACCACCAGTTTTGTTATAAACGGACATCAATATGATATGGGATACTATCTTGGTGATGGAATATACCCATAGATTGCTACTATTATCACCGAGGGGTTAAGTCGTATATGATGTCTATTAAACATCCAGATTCCCAGAAAAAACTGAAATTTTCAGCAACGCAAGAAGGTTGCCAAAAAGATGTAGAGCGGGGCTTTGGTGTACTGCAAAATCAATTTGCCATCGTCAAGCAAGCTGCAAGAATGTCGAATCCAAACATACTTGCATATATCATGAAAAATGTTATCATTTTACATAATATAATAGTGGAGGATGAGCGTCTACCCGGTGATTGGCCGCATGAATATGATCAACGCTGCAACCATGCACCGGTAAATATTTCGAGACAACATACTGCTGAACTATCGAGAATGAGAGTTGATCAACACCAACGTGCAGTACACAACAAAGATACGCATATTCGTTTGTGAAATGACTTGATCGAACATTTATGGTCAGATTTTGGTGACGAATAACAATTTCTAAACCATGTGGATAGGTTTTGTGGGTATATATCTTGTAAACCCGTCTGAAACATCACTCGGCCGCTAAGGGCACCTAGGGGTTTAAAGGCTTGCTGCACATGCTAAGTGCAGCTGCGATGCCTGCGTAAGTGAGTTTAGGTTTACTTTTTAGCTCTTGTATTATCAATATGTGTACTACGTTGTAATGAGTAAATTAACGGAAGTAACATTAATAACCAATATCACTTATTCAGAACAACAATACATCAGTAGATGTTAAGATTTCTCATTTTCGCAGGAGTCGCGGTTGCACTTAGCACGTGCAACAAGCCTTTAAACCATTAGGTGGTCCCAATAGACGAGTTATGTCTCGTGAAGGTTTACAAAGAGATATACCCATAAAAACTATAATCAAACCTTCAACGAGTGGTATGACGGCCTGGATGACGATCTAAACATCTTCGAATAACAATCAACACAAAAGGGTTGTATTTTTCATCACCCTTAGGATCTCGAAATGAGGTTGGTACCTGAAATCTGAACCTTTCCATCTTCTCCATTCCTCCAGAGATCTGGCAACAACTTCGTCATCAGTTTCATTCCTAATTCTTCTTTCATTCACCTTAGCGGTTAAAGTTGAAAATTGTAGTACTGCCTTACCTATTTCCTGAAATCGACAAAAAGGCCTGTTCTGTTCTGGTTATTGGGTTTACCGGTTTCATTACATAAGTTAGCATGGATATGTTCTAACCATTCCATGCTCATTGAACCATTCATCCGACGTTCATGACCCCTTGCTGGATAATATAATACTATGTTTCGACAAAGATATAAATCTTCCTCTATGGTAATTCTCAGCATTAATACTAAAATTTCGTAACCCATAATTCTAAAACGGAGAGATAAAAAATAATCTTTGAATTAGGTTATTTGAAATGTGGAAGGTGTGGTTTCCAAATGGAAACGAAAGGGTACATATAGAAAGAAGTGACGAGTCTCTTTTTTTCGAGACTGGTGGGTCCATAATAACAGTCTATTTACTGGAATCCAACGTTTCAATTATTTACTTTGTCAATCTGAAAAATTTAAACAATCTCACTTATCTAATCATGTAGGAGAAGAGTAGATATGCTGATATCTTGAGTGTGTAGTCTTTTATCGTGTTGATGTTAATGCGAAAAAATGAATGGTTGGTAGTTATTTTTCATCTGAATTACTTAATTACTCGAAATTTAAAGTTTTCATTAATTCAAGGAAAATATACATTGGAAGTTCATTAACATCTAAAATAACACTACTAATTCAAAACTAAATTGGAAATTTTAACCTCTCGATACTTATCTGATAAATAAATATATAAATCATAAAAGTAGAAACTGAAACTGCCAATCCATTAATAATCCAAATAATTAAGGTTTCAGCTAATCCGAAAATGCTTTAAGCTTGACTTCTCCTTCTCTGCAAAATGTCTGCCTTCCTAAGTTCAATGTACTCTTTTGTTACGGAATCCAACCCAGAGACATCCATCATCATTATGCAAAACTCGTCGTCTGCTTCTTTCCTTGCGTCAAGTTTTTCTTTCCTAGCTTGTTTTGCTGCAAACTTTGCCGAAGACTCATCTAGTTTTGCTGCAAACTCGGATTCTCTCTGCGCCATCTTTATTTTTGTTTATTCTCTATAATTAGTGTTGAACTTTTGTTGTTCTTTAATAATTATTTTCATCATTTCTTGTTGGCCACTGGATTTTGCTCTCCCTGTTTTCTTCAGTCGTTTCGCCTTTTTTTCCCCCATATGACGGTTATATGTGTTAGGTATATCTCCTATTTCTTCATTGCCACTGGAATCATTTTGGCTTGTTTCCCGTCTTTCCCGGTCTTCCTCGCAGCTTTCAAAATCTTCTTCAGCTTGTGATGAATCGAAAACAACTATCGATCATCGTGAATATTTGATATTTTCTAACATAATTGCGTAGCACTCTTCATGCTTAAATATTTTGCCATCACTAGCTTCCTTGAAAAGCTTCCTTACTTCTTCAATATGTTTTTTTTTAAATAGTTTAGTGGACGATATACAATTCAAAACAATAATATATGAGATGAAAAATTAAACGAGTACTTACCTTTGTTTCGGGGCCCATCCAGTATGGTGTTCACGTTCCACTTCCGCCTCAAAGATCAAATTTAAATTTGTTCCATATTTTGGTCGCACCACTGTTGGTGCTCTAAGGATCGTGAAAGACTAAAGTTTACTTTATTGGTAGGGAACATGTTTGTTTTTTATTATAAAAGAAGATTTCCCATTAAATGAATAATAGATAATTGTGAGGGAGAAAGCCAATTTTCCTTAAGAAAAAACTGACTGTAGAACTTGTCTAGAAGCAGAATACTTTCCACAGTGAAGAACTCGCTTTTATAAAGTCATCATATTTCTAGGAACTCACTTTTGTCGAATCATAATTACGCGGAGGCTGGTAGCCTGGTACGGTATACAGCCTAGGCCCTGGAAGCAGAGACTTTACTTCAGTTAAAACAAAATATACTTCTGCTCCCTACCTAACAGAATCTTAACTAAAACTGGACCAAACTTGATTTTCTCAACCTTTAATTCGAAACAAGTAAACCGATGTATACAAATTGTCCCCATTATAGCCGAGGTGATATAAGATCATTACATGGGACCGTAAAGATGTATACTGGTAGTGCCATAGTGGAATTGATACATCAACTTTCCTCGAGATCTTATTGATATAAAGGAAATAAGTATTTTTGGTTGGTCTAATCCTAAATATTATAAAAATAATCTTAAATATTACTAATACCATTATATATGTGTTTAAGGGTAAAATGATATACTATCCCTGTTTCAGGAAAAAAATTACTATCATTTTTTTAAATTAGTCTATTTTTAGACTAAAATGAAAAAATGATAGTAACACTTTTTCAGAAACGGAGGGAGTATTAAATATATTTTTACATATTTATAAAAATATTATTATTTTAAGAATAAATTAAAATACTTTAAATATATGTATTTTTTTAAAATATAAATCAAATTTTTATAAAATTATATATTTGAAAAACTCGTTGAATTGTATATATAATGAATATAAATAAAAATTTTAAATTTTTATTTTAAAATATTTTTTTTTAAAATTTTTATTTATATTGTTTTTAAATTCCATATTGTTAAAGGAATCAAGTACAAATATATACATAACACATGTTTTCCAACTAGTGCACATGATTCCTAGCTCTTTTAAATGTCTGCGTGACCATATCATTCAATACAAATCTTCAATTTATACAAAGAAATATTCTCTGATTAATTTAAGGCAACGTGATTATTATTATACAATAAACATGTAAGCAAGTGCGTTGGTTGGTGGTGTAAGCAATGATGTTATTCGATGTTCATACTATAACATGTTCGTGAGCTTGTTTTAAATGTTTTGAAAGAATACGATGTTATAAATAAATTATTCTGTCTTAGTTTTAATAATGTTGATGCCAATGTTAGTGCCATTGATTATTTTCGACGTATTTTTGTGCCTCCTTTTCGTGAATATTTAAAATTGTTTTATGTTAGATGTGCATGTCATATTATTCATTTGATAGTTTATGATACAATGAGGGTTCACATAACCTTAATTTTATTGAGAGAATTAGAAGTGCAATCCTTTACATTAAACCTGCTCCTTCTAGACTTCAAAGATTTAAGAAATCATGTCAAAATTTTGCTTTGAAACATATATCATTTACAATGGATGTGCTAACATATGAAACTCTACTTATATGATATTAAAATCTGTTGAAGGCTATGAAATTATGGATGTTGTTGGCTTGTTGTTGATAATGAATTTGAATTGGACTTGATTGACTTTGAGAATAATAAGGTATTTACAAAGTTTTAATTTGGTGTTTTGTATGTTGTTATTAATCAGTTATCTGGAACTTACTATCTCGCTACCTATATTGCTTTAAACAGTTGTATAAAAAAACAGTAGTGTTTAAAGAATGAAGAGATGGTAGAATTTACGAAAGAATTATTAAGTTGATGGAAGAGAAGTTTCAAAAGTATCGAAAAACAATTCCACCTGTGTTTATCTTAGGGTTTGTTATGGATCATAGGAAAAAGATTGATGGAGCAGTCTTACTGATTGAAGGAATTTTGTTGGCTTTAATACCTGGTTTAATTGGGGGCTTAGAAAATTAATAGGGAGTTGTAGGAAAAGAAAAAATAGGGTCATCAATAGTAATAACCCTTCCCCTTAGCCATATATTTTCATAAATGGCTAAACTGCCCTTGTATGATTAGTTCTAATATATAATTAACTTAGGTAATTAATTAGATTAGATTAATTATATGGGTTATGGTTAGGATTAAAATTAGAGAAAATTTATTTTTATTTTTTTAGTGGAGAAGAAATGGGGCTTTTGGAGGGAAAAAAAGTGAAAACTAGGGTTTGAAAAACGAGTAATTCCAATGCTCCAAATTAAGAACCCTTAGCTCAAAATCGATTGGTAAACTAATAATATGTACGAATGATCGAATTTTTGGTTAAAACCGTCGAATCATTATGGGAAAGGAAAGACACATGGCAAGAATCGTCATAGTCGTGAGGTTACTACCATGACGATTCTTCATCAGTCGTCGTTAGGGCTGCACAGGAACCGACAGAACCGTACCCCAAAAGAACCGAACCGAGGGTACAAGGTACATGGTACGGGTACAAAAAATGGGAACCGAGTACAATCGGGTACAAGGTACAGGTACTACCCCTGTACTTGTACCCTGTACCCTGTACCTGTACCTCCTCATGATCTTTTACAAAGTTGATTACTAAAACCTATTGCTCTTGATCTTTTATATGATTATATACTAGATGATAACTCTAATGTTGAGGAAGGTGATGTGATTCTTTTTTTTTTTATATTAGTCATCAATTCAATCTTTAACATAATATTCATTTCTACGTATTTCGTAATACTGTATACATTTCGTAATTAGATTGAAATGGTAGAAACACTTAAATTTTCTATTTTTTTTATTTCAACAATTTACATTTAAATTTTAGATGTAACAAAAAAAAAAAAACAAAAAAAAACAGGGTACAGGGTACGTACCCGGAACCGGACCCAGGGTACAGGGTACAAAACCGGAACCGAACCCAGGGTACATGGTACAGGGTACAGGTACAAATTTAAGAACCGACCATGGGGAGGTACAGGTACAGGGTTCCACCAAGAACCGAGCCGAACCGACCTTTGTGCAGCCCTAGTCGTCGTGGTCGTAACATCCAACAATGACGACCCTTTCCTGCAACTTTACCAGGCTATAAAAAATCGCCATGGTCAGAAATATTACCGACGACCCTAAATAAGACCATGACGACCCTAAATATTACCATGACGAATCTAACTATGTTCTTCGTCTTCAGTGAAAATAACCATTCAGGGTCGTCATGGTATAAGGCGAAAACCGATGCGACCCTAACAGACTCTTCGTCTTTAAAGGAAATGAACAATAAAGGTCGCCATGGTCAAAAATCAAAGACCATGAATATTTTTCATACTTTTAACATGCTTATGAAAAGCGGCATGGTCTAAAGTTTGCGACCATGACGACTGTTAATTGATTTCGATTTTTGTGGAGGAAATGAGATCGTTAGGTTTTGGAATAGAGGAGAAGGTGAATAATTTTGGGTTTTGATTTTAGAATAGAATGGGGACGGGTGGAATTAAGTATAGTAGGATTTTAGGATTAGTTATTAGGGAAGGATAAACTAGTATTTACACCACCTTTTGGCACCCCCTATAATTTATGAAGTGTGAGGATATTTCCAAAAGCCCCCAATTAATTCTACAAACCCCCAATTTATTGAGGCTTTAATGGTCATGCTCAAGATAGTTTTGCTTATGTTCATCAAATGGTTTTTAGATTGTTTAATTATTATTGTAATAATATAAATATTTGCTACTGTTGTTGAACAACCTAATTTTAATGAACAAGATTATTTGGAAAGACTATTATCTGCGACCTCTACCACTATTCTGGGTGGTAGTTCTAATAGTAATTTTGTTCAGGAACTTATCAAATATTTAGAGTTAGATATCACTGGTTTACTTGTTGACAAGGAAAGAGGAATTAATTTTAATATTTTACATTTTTTGAACACTCATGGTAGTAGTTTTCCAGTTCTACAGATAATGGCTCGTGATTTACTTATTCCATCAGCGTCAACAATAGCTTCCGAGTCTATTTGCAGTGCAAATGAGAGAGTTTTAACCAAAAAAAGTAGTTGTCTTGTCCACGATACTTTAGATGCTCTTGTGTGTACTGATTATTGGATGATGCTAAAAAGAGAAAACAAAAGTATAATGGTAAGTACGAGGAAGTCTTCTCTAACTTGGATGAATAACTTATCATTCGAAGGTATGTATAGATGATATATTCTTGTTATTCTTAGTCCCTGTCCCTTATGTCTTGAGCAACTTTTATTTCATTGTATATATGTTTTTACGATAGGTGATTCCATCATTTTGATATGGATCTGACAGTGCCATGAAAACTCTTACGTACAAATATTTTTTTACGCCTTTGATTAGCTTTGCTTGGAATGAGCAGTTGTTTGTAAAGTAATATTTTGGATGTATAGCTATCAAATATCTGCTCTTGATCTCTACAGTTTTATCTGGTTTGAATAGGGGATATTTTGAATATATAGAGTTGTTCTCTACTGAATATTTGCTTTTCTTACATTTTTTTTCTTTTCTTCTACTGTTATGTTATTCGGTATTAAGTTTCTTCAACTTGTAAACTAAACTAGTTCACTAATCAGGCTTGCATATGTTTATTTTGTTTTAATATATAAATCTTCTATATTTTTATTATCTTTCAATATGTTTTTTTTATCTATTTAATGAAAACATGCTTATAAATGTATAAGTTAGCTATGCTGAGACGGTATATCACAACACAACACGATTATTCATGTATTATACTTATGGGTTGTGCTACACTGAGCTTTTGACTAACAAGTATAGCACGACATAACACATCTTAGTCGTTGACACAACACGATACGATCCATTGCACAATAAACACCCCTTTTCATGTGTTAGACTGTGTCGGTCCGTTTTATACCTCTACTTTAGATTAAGCATCCATTTTCATATGTTAGACTGTGCCGACCTGTTTTACACCTTTACACCTCTACTCTAAACTCGTACTGAAAGAGTACTAAATTACAATGTGCCCATATTGGACACAGGGAACATACTTGAAATTGTGCAGTATTCACCTTAACCTAGATAGATTTGCGAGATACAACCATAAATATGTACCGTCAGATTATTCAAACGACAAATTTTGACGAAAGTCAACGGTTAGAACCTTGAACTTAATAAATGGATAATATAATGTTCCCGATAGAATGCCACCACTTCTCGGGCGACCATTAAGACAGAGTAAGAGAAAAACCCGGACAAATCTTTTGCCCAGAAAAAGACTCTTGCCATTTCTAACTCAACCCCGTTCTCACAATGCTCACACTGAGAAATCAAACTAAATCTCTGGTAATTTCTTAATCATTAACCAAAACCCATTCAGTACATCGTAAAAAAAAATCAATTCTGGGTTGAATTTCAACCGTGGATTTTTGTTTCTAGTAGAGTCGTAAGTGGCTGCTCTGTTTTCTTTGACAGAAAGTAAATTCCTTTTTTTTTTTTCATTTTTCTTTTTAATTAATTTAATTGGGTTTGTGTGGAGTATATAGATAGAGATAGTTGTATTAATTTGATTTCATAGAGTTTAAGAATTCAAGAGTTCGTCTTTGTAGCTTAATTTGATTTGCAGAGAAAATTTATAGGAGGAGGAGAAAGAAGAGTCAGGATATTAATGGAGAGTACTATGAATGAGATGAGAGATGCTGTTCTAGAAATTGATCCTAAAACTAGTGTTGGTGGTGGAGTTCAAGATGTTTATGGTGAAGATCGTGCTACTGAAGATCAACTTGTCACTCCATGGACTCTCTCCATAGCAAGGTAATAATTTTAATAGAGTTCTTGATTTTATCTGGATAAATGGATTTGTGGGTGTAAAGGTGGGGATTGTCTTTGCTATTGCATATATTTAATGAAATCTTTAGGGGTTTTGTTTTTATCTGATTTAATCTTAATTTAACAAGAGGAATCAAAGTGGTGAGCGCCTTACGCCTAGGCTAGCCCCTTTCTCGCATAAATGTTTTTTGATGGGATTATACTTCTCTTTTTGAATTATCTTTGTTGGTTTTGATTTCTATGGAGCTATATGGTTGGTTAGAGCAAACGATGGTTTTTACTTTCTTTTTGTTTAGTTACTGCATTTTGCCTTTTCTTTTACTGCCTTTTCTTTTTCTTGTACTTGAATTCCTTGCTCAGAAGACAAGGGAGGGATATTCTGATTGATGAAAAGCTTTTCTGTGTTCATAAATTTCACTAAGTCCTTTCTATAGATGTGGTTAGCAGACGATTTTTTTCGTTCATAGTTTGGTGTGTTTTGATCAAAGCAATCTTCTAAACTTGAAGAAAAACGGATTATCCCCGATTGACTAATGGTTGGGCAGATTTTATGAAATTGCTATCAACTAATGCTTGCAGGAAATATCTTTTGGTGTAAAGTGTTGTCATATAGACTCAATTATTCGAATGGGTTGTTGTTGTTTTGTGTTATTATTCATCTTAATTTTATTTTTATGTTGTAGTGGATGTACGTTATTGAGGAATCCTCATCACAACAAAGGACTTGCATTCTCTGAAAAGGAGAGAGATGCACACTACTTGCGAGGCCTTCTTCCCCCAGCAGTTCTAACTCAAGAGCTCCAGGTTACTTTCCCTTAACCTTTTTGTTCTTCTATATCAGTCTCTCCTTTGCTATGCTTTACCGGTGGAAGTTTAAAAAAGCATCGTGAGGTTCCTTTTAGTTAGCCAATACTCTTAACTGTTAAAAAATTTGTCCCACAAATCGTAAAGAAACTATGCTTGAAGAACTTGTAATGTTGAAGCTTGGGTGATTACTGCTCCCTCTGCATGTCTTCTGCTCACTTAGTTCTGATTCTCCATTTCAAAAAAGAAGAAGCACTTTCTAGCGTTTTTTAAGCTGTGGTTAACCCCTCTCTCCAATTTTGGATATCAGGAGAAGAAAGTGATGCAAAGTCTACGAAAATATGAAGTCCCATTGCAAAGATACATGGCCATGATGGATCTTCAGGTATTCAATAGTTTCAGCGTCAAGTGTATATTGGTGTGGCATGTGCATCAGAGACCTTACTTTTGTTTTGTCCTGTTCTGTAGGAGAGAAATGAAAGGCTATTCTACAAGCTTCTTATCGATAATGTTGAGGAGCTGCTTCCTGTCGTTTATACCCCAACTGTTGGTGAGGCTTGCCAGAAATACGGTACCATCTTCAGGCGTCCTCAGGGTCTTTACATCAGTTTGAAAGAGAAGTACATCTATTCAAAGAATTCTGTATTCTGTTATGCATCACATACTTTTTCTGATTCCTTGTCTTAGTTATATGCAGATCTTTCTCTTGAAGACTGAGATATCTGTATGATGGGTGCAGGGGTAAAATACTTGAGGTATTGAAGAACTGGCCTGAGAAGGATATCCAAGTTATTGTCGTCACTGATGGTGAGCGAATTTTGGGTCTTGGGGATCTTGGCTGCCAGGTGAATATTTTATAGGCCTAATTTTCCTTGGATATATGGATAAAACACTTAATTATTCAGGTCATTATTCTTTTGTGAGATTAAATTTATTTCCTTATCTTCAATTGATGACTCAGTTTAATCAAATGTCTAATATTCTTGCAGGGAATGGGAATTCCTGTTGGTAAGCTTGCCTTGTACACTGCACTTGGAGGTCTTCGTCCTTCTGCAGTAAGTGTTTCTTAATTAAACTGCCTCTCTGCCTCTCTGTGCACTATTGAGCAATACAACAATTGAAATCAATGACCTAGTTCAAGAAGATGAACTTTGGGTATGGGCATCTCAAAGAACTGGTTTGGTTTCTTATAGCTAATTAAGAATTTCGTGTTATTGCTTTCCAGTGCTTGCCTATCACTATTGACGTGGGCACAAACAACCAGAAGTTGCTGGACAATGAGTTCTACATTGGGCTGAAGCAAAAGAGGGCGACTGGCCAGGTTAAATTAATTTTTTTGTCTACCAAGTTTGTTTTGTAATTTGAGTTGCTGAATCATATAATTCATAATCTTTATTGTAATACTGGATGGTTTGATCTTTCTGATCTTAGGAATATGCTGACCTTCTACATGAGTTTATGTGTGCTGTTAAACAAAATTACGGGGAGAAAGTCCTCGTACAGGTTAGTCGTCTGTCTTATACTTGACTGAAATCTGTAGTCAATTGTTATATTTCCGCCAAGCATGACGTATTGGTACATAAAGTTCTGATGATTTGTCTATTTTTGATTACATCCAGTTCGAAGACTTTGCAAACCACAATGCATTTGAACTACTCTCAAGATATTGCACAAGCCATCTTGTCTTTAATGATGATATCCAGGTAAAGCAAGTGTGAATATGAAGTTGATTAGTGTTGACCCGTGTTTAAAATGGGTCTAGGGGATTGCATCTCTGGTTCTTAATAGGATTGAAAAGTACTTCGGAAATCATTTGTTGTAATGTTGCAGGGGACTGCATCTGTTGTTCTTTCTGGGGTTGTTGCAGCATTGAAGTTAGTAGGTGGAACCCTACCTGATCATAAATTCTTATTCCTTGGTGCTGGAGAGGTCAGCTCTATTTCTATATGTTTATAGGCAAATGTTACAATTTTAGAAAAAAGATAACTCGAAAGTAAACGAATATAAGAATAAAACTTGTAGTTCTATTTGGACTTGCAATTATTCGTAAACTCTACCATCTAGAATAAGAGTGAACGTGTTATTACTAAGAATCTTCATCGTGTATTTTTCGGTTGCTCTCCTGAATAATATTTATACCCCGTTATTGGGAATTTCTTCGACTTTTTTCTTTTGTTTTCTCATTTCTATTCGTTGGTGTTTGCAGGCTGGAACTGGTATAGCCGAACTCATAGCTCTTGAGATCTCTAAACAGGTATATAAATTACAACTTACCTCCTTTCATGCCTTTCATCATTGGTTTTTTGTTATGATGCAACCTGTATACAAACTCTTAATCTTGTGAGACATGTCTCCTAATGTTTGGACTCTCGTTGCAGACACAATCTCCAGTAGAGGAGACACGCAAGAAGATTTGGCTTGTGGACTCAAAGGTAGTATCTCGAAGACTGCCTAACTTGTTAAGAAACATAAATCGCAAAGCATCCTTTTCTTATTCTTCTAGCCGCATGTTGATTTACCTTTCAGGGATTGATTGTTAGCTCTCGTATGGAGTCACTCCAGCACTTTAAGAAGCCTTGGGCTCATGAGCATGAACCTGTTAAGGAACTTGTAGATGCTGTCAAGGTGCAAATCTCTTATCTCACTCGCTCACTCACTCAGTTTTCACTATTTCAAATCACAAGGAATTGCTCACTTTTTTTTGTACATTCTCACTTTTCTAGGCAATCAAACCAACGGTATTGATTGGGTCTTCCGGAGTAGGACAAACATTTACAAAAGAAGTAGTTGAGGCCATGGCTTCCTTTAACGAGGTATATCTCTCTCACTCTTACTCACTCTCCTCTTATTTCGTATTGGAGAAAAATGAAAATTTGATGCCAATTGCGGACTTGATGCAGAAACCTATAATTCTGGCTCTATCCAACCCAACGTCACAATCTGAATGTACAGCTGAACAAGCTTACACTTGGTCAGAGGTAAACAAATACTGAAACCTATTTAATCAATTAAAATTATCTTATGCAAACTAAACTTATTTGCAACCAAAACTGACTTCTTTTTATTCTCAGGGTCGTGCTATTTTTGCTAGTGGAAGCCCATTTGATCCTGTGGAATATGATGGAAAAGTTTTCGTGCCTGGGCAGGTTAGGGTTTTATTTTTAACCTTATTGTCAGTCTAACAGGGATTCTAGTTTTACAATCATTATTACTGCCACACATGCCTGACTTTTTCTTTCCTTGTGTTAATTCAGGCAAATAATGCTTACATTTTTCCCGGGCTTGGTCTTGGTTTGGTAATGTCCGGTGCAATTCGTGTGCATGATGACATGCTTCTAGCCGCATGTAAGAAATACAGAAAAAATTCCATATATACTCAAGATTTGAAATAGATTTATTTTGTGCATTTTAAATGACATGTCTCTTACATATTTGGTCCCCGCTTTGTTTTGACAGCGGAAGCTTTAGCTGGCCAGGTGAGCCAAGAGAACTTTGATAAAGGTTTGATCTACCCACCATTCACTAATATCAGGAAGATATCAGCACACATAGCTGCAAATGTAGCTGCCAAAGCTTATGAACTCGGTTAGTATCCATTTTAATGCAATTAATGTTTATATCTTACAAGTTTTATTTTGTCTTAGCCTATTGTGAATCTACATTAATCAAAACCAGTAAATTCTTACAATACGAACTTTTGTCTTCTTTGTAAAATCAGGTGTTGCTACCCGTCTCCCTCGCCCTGAGAATCTTGTGAAGTATGCTGAGAGTTGTATGTACAGCCCTATCTACCGGAACTACCGATAAAAGAGTTACTCGTCTGCAGTTTTTTTAGTTACCCTTTTGTAAGGTTTTGCTGTTTCGTTTTTGGGCTTTTGCCAATCTTCCATGAGTGCTTCACTAATTTCCTGTTTCGGTTGTTAAGTGCAGTCAGTCATAAGTTGGGTGTGTAGGTTTGAAGTTTTCTTGTCTTTGCTATTCTGAAACTGTTGTCGTTTCAGTTTGCGCAAAACTATTGAGCTTTATTCAGTTATAATTATCCTTTAAATCCACGTTAGTAACTTCTATTGAATCTTTGTTAATTTCTTAGGATTACAGTGAGTAAGACATAGTTTTAAGGCTTTTTAAAGGGCAAAGACAACAAAAATGGCAACACAGATTGTTACGTTCATTATCTTTGTGCAAAAACTAAGCAAAGCATATCTTGATGAATCGAAAAAAGGAGCACAAAATAACGTAAACAAAATAATTATCGGACATCCGTAAAAACCGACTTTCACATAGGTGGGATCAGGTGGACCCCAAAAACAGCCACCCTTACCAATCCTGGGGAGATGGGTCCCAAGATAGTCCCACCATGTGAGTCGTTTTTTTTTTGCGTCGGTTTTTAGATGTCTTGCTAGAATTGTTGTAACATAAAACAGATTGTTTACTCCCCACCTTGAATCACCAATTTGTAATCCACATTCCATTACCTTTAAGAAAAAACTCAATAATTTTTTTTTGCATTCGGCTGTTGTTGCACCTCTTGGGTTGTGATTCGTTCTATGCAGCTAGACCAAACTGAAATTGATAGGATGGTAAGTATTATTTGTAGGAGGATATTGGAAACTACTAAATTAAACTATACCACAAAGCAAAACAAGAGCCGACTTAGCTCAGTGGTAGAGCGCGTGACTTTTAATCCCGTGGTCAAGGGTTCGATCCCCTTAGTCGGCGTTTTTCATTACCATTCTATTTTTCGATCCTGCACCCAAACACTCTTCGTATATGGTCTCCCCCTAACCAAAAATTATACTACTAAATAAGATCTCTTTTAAAGATTCTTCTCATCAATTCAGAAACAATGGCTGCTTCTTATTCAAATCCTTAAACCTCTCCCTATTCCGCCCTTTCCTCAAACTCCCCCAAACCCTCAACTATTTCATTCCCTTCAAATATCTCAAGACTCCCATCTCTTAAATCAAAACATTCTTTTAAAGATTTTGCTGCGCCAGAGCTACTTGACACTGTAGAAGCCCTAGAAAGTTTCACAGAAACCTTAGACAGAGCGAGAGCCAGTTTGGAAGATTTTAAGGTGGGTTTTGTGTTTTAAACAATGGGTTTTATTTATTTTTTATTTTTTTATTGTTAATTGTCTGGATATTCATTTTGTTGTTTTTGGTTGAGGTTTTTTAGGTTGCTGCTGGTTCTGAAATTCATGGTACACCTAAAATTTCCATTGCGGATGATTACGTTGATAAGGTAGTGGGTGATCCTCTGTTCATGCTTTTGCATTTTGAATTTGTTGGGTTTTCTCAAGTTTTCATTTTTTTTGTTGTTGATTTCTCAGTAGGAATTATTGGAGAGATGTGTTGGATTTTTTCAAGTTTTCACTTTTTTTGTTGATTTCCAATGGAAATCCCTTGTTATTAGTAATTTGTGAAGTCACTTCCATTTAGACCAGCCTCAGGTAATTGTGCTATTATTGTTCAAAAGATGTTACTAAACTCTTAACTATTGCTTGGGAGGTCTTAAGTGGGTAAATAAATCACATTCTGCATCGAATGAGTTTGGAAATTGGCTTACAGAAGTTTTATGGATCAATCAAATATGATATATTAACTTGGAGGCAACTCCGTCTCTTCAAGCCTCACCTACAGTAATTGTGTTTGGATGTCTGATGTCTTCGTAATTACTTATTAGGTCATTCCGAAGATGAAGTTTAAACAGTTTACTAGCCAGAAGTCTGTTAGCTTCAGTGGTTTTTTTTTTTCATTCTGTCTGGTCGGTCAAACCGTAGTTTTGTATTAGCTAAGTAAAACCGTGGTAAAGAGTGGTAACGGTATTCAATACAAGGAACTACAAAAAGAGACATCTTTTGAAGAGCCCACTCTCATTGACTCGTTGACGAGGGGAGCCTTTTGTTAGAATGCATTACAAATTATTAAACTTTTTGTTCCATCGGAAGGGTGGAAGGGTTGGTTTTTGTGATTCCTCATGCTCTTTATCTTTTTGAGAACCATGTCAAGCGAAATGATACTGTTGCATACCTACTGGTCATAATTCATATGCACCAAATCAGGTGTTTGATTCTCTTTTACTCTTAGGGTGCTGACCTAGCTTAAATGAGAAAGCATGCCATTTCAGCTATTGAGTTTCACCTTTTCTGAGAATTTTATCAGCAGCTTCTGGTTAGTTTTATTTTTGGTACGACTGAAAGAACTGTCTCTGTTGCAACTGCCAGTAGCACTTAATTGTTCCGGTGTGTCTACTTCACCTTGTTGTTCTGTGCAGTGTTCTGATACATGGTTTATTACTATGGAAAAGGAAAAGTGTAGAGTCTAGTCAAAATAATTTTAAACATTTGCCTCTTCTTCTCTTTGTGTGACATGATTTTGTTATATTAATCAGTGGGAGGTTATTTTTGTTTTCAGATGGCACTGACACCGAAAACTAGAATCAAACTGAGGTCTTACTATGTGCCCCTAATAGAGGATTCGTGCAAGCTGATCATGGATGCAGCAAGAACATCAAACACGAAGACCATGGGTCCTGTATATCTACCCACCAAGAAGCGAATTTATTGTGTTCTCAAATCCCCTCATGGTCACAAAGACGCAAGATTCCATTTTGAAATCAGGACTCACCAGCGTCTGATCGATATTCTCTACCCAACTGAACAAACACTAGAGTCATTGATGCGACTCGAGTTTCCTCCTGCAGTTGATGTTGATGTTGATGTTGATGTCAAGCTGTGATCAGAGACTGCTACAACTTGGGTGAGAAATATAATCTTAAAACATTTTTTGCTTTTGTGTTTGGAAATTGCATGTTCTTCATAGTACGTCAATAGTAAATGAGAAAAAAATTCCCGTTCACTGATTTTCGTGCTGCTGATGTATATAAAGCTTGATTTTCATAAGGATAGTACCCTTACTTCACTACATTTTCAGTGCTTCATGGAGCTCTAATAAAACATGGGAAGAGTTTGAAAGGCCCACTTGGAATCCCATTATTGAATAAACCAAATGGTATGTGTCATTAACAGTAACTTTAGAAGTTGAGAAGCTAGTCTTTCCAGTCTCTGCGTACAACAAACCAAGCATTTTTTAGTTTTAGTTTTTGGTTCTTCCTGCCAAATAGGTGAGCCTCCAAGTTACATTTGGTTTCTTTTAATAATCTCCACAAAGTAAAGACAGCATCAACTGTTAAGTTTAACTTACCCTTGGTCTTGTCTTATGAGTTTTGCCCCTTAACCTTTTCGGTTTATTTCAATTTTTTCAAAGTGTGTTGTTTTCTTTTCTTTTACCACCCAATGATTTAACCATCATGAGTTGGGGTTCAAGGCTAATCATCAGTTGTGACTGATTTGTAGTATTCTTGTTTTCTTTTAGCTTGATGTGACATTATGATTGTAATCTTCTCTTCTGGAACATATACATATCTAAATTCAACATACACTTTACATGGAGATGATTGTTCTTGACAGTCAATAATCATTACTTACCAACATATCGTGTGACTTTACATCTGAATGGAACTTGGACAAGAATCTCCTTTTGGAAGTAATCGGTTACTTCTTTCGTATACTAATCCAGACTACCCAATTCACGCTCTTTTATTCTCATTCTCACTCCAGAATATTAAGGATCCAATACATTCAGTACAGTACAAAATGTGTGAAAATAAACCTCTTTCATGTTGTGACAAATTGTAATCCCAGCAATTTCCCTCCAAGATCTATCGTCTCATTTTTTAAGCGTGCTAGCTTTGAAGCTTTATCTTTGCAGTCTATGGGAACTCAGTTAGTTAACCTTCCTTCAACATTTAATTTTATTCAGACGATTGAAACTTTTTAACTTGAAAAGTAAAGTAGATAATTGCTCTGAAATTTTCAAACCTGGCGGTGATGCATGGTGTTGATATTATGCTCTGAGTACATTCCTTATTTGATTTGATATGTGTGTACTTTGTGTTTTTGCTTCAGGCTTCAATTAATTCTGTAAACAGTTGCAATTTTTTTCGATAGGACAGCAAAGATTTGTCAACAGGGGAGCTAGGGAAGTGTATGTTCACAGATCAATTTTCCTTTTCCCTGCCGGCCCGTCCTGTTTTCCCTATGTGGAGTTCAGTTTTGCTAGTACTAGTCAAACCGGATAACAGAGTGATATATGATGTTATCAGTATCTTTTTGTTATCTAGTTTAACAGGACAGGTGGATTTATGACATTTTCTAGTATGTCAAGCTATTCAGCCTGTTAACCATATTAATCTGATTTCTTAATTATTTGTTTTCGGATTCTGCAGAAGCAAAACACCAATTCGCTACAGAAACTTGCTGGGGATGGTGTTTTTCTAAGTTCTTGTGTCTCTGTCAACTGTACGAATCGATTAGATGGTACATGTTAAGTGATACTAATGAGGTTAGAATTGAGATACATGTAAGATCACTGAGGAATGAACTGCTGATAAGATCAAGGGCAAAGATCCAGACAGGATTTCAGAGTCAGTGCTTGAGAAGCAAACCAAGCTAATACCTGGTGAAAGTAGTGTGTAATTAGTGGACCATCCAGGAAGACATTGGAGGCTTCAGCATCCTGTAAACACAATGTCTCTCTGCATAACACATACGCTTAAAATATGGTCATATTCCTTCAACCAGAGTTATATGCCAACCTCATCATATTCTCTGCCCTGATTCCGGTGGTCACTGATATAATGAACATCAACACTGTTTTGTAGATATGTCATCTTAAAGGATTGAGTTCTGGGAGGAGAATCTACAGATGGCAGAGATACTGGAATTCAACACCCGATGGTCTAGAGAGTGGTTTGACAGTGTGAAAAAGGATTTTGATGGGAGGCAGAAATTTAAGGCTGAGTTGTTGGAGCAATGTCAGACTTTCTGTGCTGCCAAATCAAAGTTGAAGGCAGTTGAGGATGAGCTGAAGAAAGCACAGGTGCAGCTGATTGGAACAAAGGGTGAACTGCGAGAGAAACACTTAACTCTTGACAATCTGATTGAATATGCAAAAAAAGGTTTATGATTTCTATCATGTTGTAATGCCAGTTGATATCTATGAGCTAAATCATCTGTCCAAATTGGCTATGTTCATCTCTTGCATACCAGAGGACTGAGTGAGTGAAACTCATATACACTCAGTTCTGTCAGGCACCTCCTTACATAAATCTGGACTACACCGTCAGTCTGTTTCTAAGCCTTTCAGTGTTTCATTTTATGGATTATTTTCAGAATTCCTTACCCTTGAGTGCTATTCCCATGTGCTTCTACTATTTTGGTTATTAAATTAGTCTAAAGGTTGTTTTCATTTCAAGCTTGAATCAAAAGCAAAAGGTAACAGAAAGAATAAGGTAACAGACCAAGTCGAAAGTAAAATACAACAAAATCACACCTTCAATGAAAGAATCCAGTACAAAACCTGCAAGAAATGCACGAGTATACAAACAAACAACCCAAACACCAGAATAAATTTTCCAAGTTGCAAAAGTTATGACAGATGAATACCTGTGGGCACAACATCAACTTCAACACCAACAATCAAATCAAACAATGACGCTGCACCAGAAAATACCAAATACTCAATTACACCAACAAATACAAGTGGGATGGACGAAACCGCAGGAAAACTTGATCAAAATAAATTATGATGAAGCCACAAAAGGGAAAATTGGATCTGCAGGAACGGGAGTAATCTGTCCCAATCATCACAGAGAAATTATCTTAGCTATTAAAACCCCTCTTGGCATCACAACTGCACTACAGTCCGAAACTTGGGTATTGCTTTCAGCTTCAAGGCTCGCCTCTAAAAATGAACGGAAACAAGTCTGGTTTGAAGCTGACTCCCTCTCTTTAATTCAGTTCATCACAACAAATACCACACCTCCGTGGTACATCCAAAAGATGATTGAAGAAATAAAACAACTAATCCAAACCATCCAAGACTGATGTATCACACATGCAGAGGCAAATCAAGCTGCGGATGGATTAGCAAATCATGCTATTGAAAAGCAACTAGAAGGCAACACCACAAACTATGTTTGGGAACACTCGCGTCCACTCTTTATTTCTGCTATTGTAATGAATGATCGTGTGGGTCGGACATACCCATGGACTGTTTCAGTTTAGTGTTTAAATAATGTGAACTCCTTTTAAATAATTTTTTTTTTACTCTATGAAAAAATGAGTTAGATTCTACAGGATCGAATCCAAGTTAGGAAAACTTGTGCAAACTCTTCTACGATTAAAGAGTGGCAAAACCTTGTGTTTCTAAGTTTTTGGTTTCTTTGTTATGGAGTACTGCTGACTACCTCGAAGGTCAATATTAGCGTGAAAGGAAAGCTTGAAAAAGAGGATTTTGGTGATCTAGTGTAAAGTCCTAAACCAAATTTCTAAAGTGTTTTCATATTTCTCCTTTGTTACTAGCAATCAAAAAGATATGAAATTAAAGATACAAGGTTGATATAAAAAATGGTTTAAATAGTTGATTTCTAAAGCTTTTTTAATGGTGTTCTCGATTTTAACCTTTTTTTTTTTTGGTTTTCTTCATTAGGTTTTAAAGAAGGACATGTAATGACTTTTGATTATATTAAAAGTTTTTCTGGTTGGTTTTGGCCATGTAGCCAACAAAAATGAACCACGTACATCTAATGTCTTGGTTATGTGTTTTTATTTCTTGTATTTTGTCCCCAACAAAGCCATGCTGAAAATATAAGTGGGAAAAACCAAAATCGAAAAATCCCATTAGAACAGTACGAAACAATGAAAAAAATTTAAAGAATTTTTATGAAAAATATATGAAATAAATTCAGAGAGCCGATAAGCTGATAAAACAATAGATATACCTTACCCTCATAAGAACAATTGCCCTACTTCCCATATCTAATTATGTCCATTTTTTACCGTGCAAGTAAGAACTTTTACTTTCACACCAACACACTCATCCATCAAAAACATAATGGCCTTTAATAAATGTAGGTGGGAAAATAACCAAGAGCAATCCTTCAAAAGAAAAAAAATACCAAGAGCAGTGCAGGATGTACCCGTTTTTCAACAAAATGAGGCACACCAACCAAATCTCCTTTTACGAGAAGCCACATTACTTGAGACTTTTTTTTTAGAATTGTTTATGAAAAGACAATGAAATTTTTTCCCTCCTTCAGGCAAGGAACAGTTTGATCACTTTTTCCATCGATGGGTAGGTGATCAACTAACCAATCAATGTTTCCATGTTGTGAAAGTTGCACTCCCTCAAGACCCACTCCAAGTAGACATCATTCAAGCATTATCTACACATATTAATTCAAAATGTTTGAGGGCAAGAAATTATTTATAAAAACCGATGCGACCCCGTTGCAACACAAAATTCATGCAATACAGACCATCGGTTGCGATACGATGACCGGTACGGGGGCGGAGTAGAAATTATATTAAGGGGAGGTAAAAAAAATTTAGGTTAGGTAACTATGGCATAATTATTAATTAGACACAGAAACTGAGATTTTTAAGATTATTAGGCTTAGAAGCCAGGTCAGGATAGGCAACTTCCTACCCTTGCGGTGGGCTTGGATCCACCACTGTCGATACTTACTAAGAACCGAACCTAAAACTTGCTGATTTAGAATCCTCTTTCAATTTTGGGGATTTTTTTCGTATTCAAAGGATTTGAAAATGGTTCGGGTGTAATTTTTACTAATGTATTTCTCATATTGTAATGCTTCAATGCTTTGATCTAGTAAAAAAAAAATTGTAAAAGAAAATTCAAATAGGATAACCCCGAGAACCGATCCGAACCGAAACTGATTATACTTTGTTAATCAATAACCGATGAATATAAAATCACAAACTCAAATATATTATAGTTCTTTGAATAAGATGAAGAAGAAAAACAAAACACCATTCAAATTTCATGGTAGATTAGGCATACCTGTGATATATGGCCTTTGCCCGATTGTATGGATCATTTGACTTCAATAGTTAGCTTTATCCAAAATTTATAACAATTTCGGATCGACATAGCGGACAAGAATTGTGTTGGCGTAACCAAGATAAAATACAGTGATCATGAAAAATATGATTACATGGTAAAGACTTTGCTCTTGCTCCAACTGAAAACCGATCCATGCAAACCATGCAACTCCGATGATTACTGTTGGTATCATTTTCTATCAATACCACCGGCATCATATCTACCGTTTGCTTAATCGAAACCGATTCGTTTTCTTCGTGATCATTCAAGTTATCATTATTAGCTGTTGTTGATGTAGTGACAACTTGTGCCGGATCTTCAAGGACTAAATCGAGGTCGAAAGAATCTTCCAAAGCTCTTGAAAGTGAATCGGGAAAATTGAATCTCATCATAGTCGTCATCGATGACACCCGGAGTTCCTACAAATCAAGGATATCAAGAAACTTTTCTCTTCTTTTGTTTTGTTTCTTGCTAATCAGGTGTGAATTATTATATATATATAAACGCAATTTGTCCAAGTTTTGCTAGTTTGAAAGTTTGAAAATGACATTTCGATTATGTCAAATGGACAACTAATTTCCTGCCCCATTTGAAAATTGCGCCCTGAAAATATTGATATACCACGCATAATTCTTTGAGTAAAATTGTCAGTTCAAGGTTCTGAGTCATGTTCACATGGCTGCTAATGGGGTATCATTTTACTTGGGTGTCCCAGTCCAAAGATAACATACGTTTTGTCTTATATAAATTCTAGTAAACTCTCAAACAAATTAGTATCCAGTAAATAGAGTTGTACGTTCACGCATTTTTCTCTTCTTTATTTATTTTTTTTGATCGGTAAATTAAAAGATCTGACTAAAAAAGAAATAAGGTTACAGACAAAGGAGCACATGAGGTATTCCAAACCAATGTAGTCAATATCAGATTTCAGTTTACACCGGTCGAAAGCGATATACTGATACACCTTTATATTGGGGAGATTTCGGTTCCAAATATCGGCAAATATCGGTCCACACATTTTATACCTATAATTATTAGATCAAATATTTTTTTCATATTGGACCTATTAAGATATAAACTAGTACTTATTTTTCTAAAATACCATAAAAAACATGAGTACCAATTGAAACCCTAGAACAAGGATAATTTTTTTTTTTAATTGAAAACCCTAATTTCGGCCGTACCGGTCCATATCGGCCATTTCGGTCAACTCGTACCGGTCAATATCAGCCGATATTTTCGGTCAAATACCGTTCCAGCGGTATGGGATGTTTCGTACCGGGTGAGGCCCGATACCGGTAAAACCGACGATATTTCGACCATATCGACCGAAATCGACCACACTGTTCCAAACTAAAAGAAAAATACAACATAAACAAGAATGCTACACCAAAAGACCCAAAAACAAAAGCCCAAATCAGCAAAATGATGCTCAAAGTCAAAGCTACTGCGAGAACAAACTAACAAACAACCTGATTCTGAAGTTTGCAAGTCAGATGAGAAGCCACTCGCATCTAAGTTGTTGCCTCCATCACCATTGTTGCCGTCACCGCTGCCTGTCTTTTTACTTCGATCTCCACCACTACAACCGCCACCACCGGCAGTAGCTCCATTCTCCGTAACCCCTACCCCATAACTTTTCCACTGGAAAACCAACTTATACTTCTTTTCTAAAAACCATCACCACCTTTTGCTACCCCACACAACTACACATAAATTGATACTTCTCCTTGCTACCATTACCGCCTCTTGGTACCTGATGCTCCTTGAAAAACCATTACCACCTTTTGCTACCTCATACTACCAACATATATACAACTTGATATTTCTCCTTGCTATTGTTACCTTCTCTTGCTTTCTCATAGATCCATAAACTAACTCATCATAATTTCTCAAAACAACCATTTCCCAAGATTACCGCCACCACCATCATGGAAAACCTCCTTTAAAATCAGTAGCATCGCATCCATATTACCAATACTTGCCTTGAAATTAAGTCTCCAAATGCATCACAAAGTAGATCTATAACTCCAAGAAGATATATAAGTTAAAAGAAAAGAGGATTAAACCAAAAAAAAAAAAAAACTTAAAACACTAAGTAAATTTAAAAGAAAACGGAAATGAACAAAAGATGAACAAGAGGAGAAGATCCTTGCTCGGATCTATTGAAGTCCATGGGCCTAACTAACCTCGAAAATTGGTTTACAAGGTTAGGATTGTCCAAGACTTATAAATTGCAGGATTTATAGTTTCCCCTACAATGTGGGACTAATCTCAACACGCCCCCTCACGTGTAGCCTCGTTGGGTCTAACACGTGGACAATTAATCGGGTGACGCGGAATAGTGCGGTCACATAAGACTCGTCACAAATTGCCTGCTCTGATACCATGTTGAAGTCCATGGGCATAACTAACCTCAAAAACCGGCTTACAAGGTTAGGGTTTCCCATGGCTTATAAACTGTTGGATCTTTAGTTCTCCATACAATGTGAGACTAATCTCAACACGCCCCCTCTCGTGTAGCCTCGTTGGGTCTAACACGTGGACAATCAATCGGGTAGCCGTTGGGCCAACTCTCGTATGGGTAATCCTGCTCTGATACCATGTTAAAGTCTGCGGGCATCCAACTAACCTCGAAGACCGGCTTACAAGGTTAGGGTTGCCCAAAACTTATAAATTGCAGGATCTTTAGTTTCCCCTATAATGTGGGACTAATCTCAACATGATCTAGTCTCAAAAGACTGGATCCAAGCAAGAAAAAAAGGTGGTCGTGAACTGTTTCTAGGGTTAGAAAGGGGGAGACGAAAGGAGAGTCTAGGAAAATATAAATTTTTTCATGCATTTTTCTTTTATAATCTACTTTCTTGTTTACGTAGAGGGTATTTGGGTATTAAAAGTGGAAGAACTTTTGATTCCCTAAAAGTAAAAATTAATCCCAAAAACCAAAAACAAAAATAATATGTTTTGCAAAAAAAATATTATTTTTTATTTATAAGAGTATCTTAAAATGTATTCAAATTGATTTTTTATTTTTTTATTTTTGAAAGTCAAAAAATAACTTTTTAACTAGCTAGTATCCTAACAATGTAGTAGGATTTGTGGCATGGGATAACATATACTGCCATGTTCTAATCTAAATACTCGTTTTGAAAGCTATGGACTTTGATTGGTTCCTAGCTTGGCATTTAATTCACAAATAGCACTTATGGATAACCTACGGGAATTTAGTTAGCCAAGTTTGAAACCTCAAGATCTAGTTTAGTTTTATGGATTGAAAATATTTCACAGCCTTAATTTCAACTTCCATAAAGATGTCCCTCGGTGATTTATTATTTGCAGAACATAGTTTTTGTATATCGGTTAAAAAAGAGTTGTTTGTTTTTTCCTAATTCAATAGACTTATCTAGATATGTCTTACTGTTATCTGAATTTAAATTATTATATTTAATTTAAAAATAATAAAATAATAGAGATATAAAAAATGGACATGGATCTTTTGACAAAAGATTTTGACAAAACTTTTTAATAAAATTTATTACCATGAGATTTTGTATATCTAACGGATTATCTTGTTGATGATGTGGCACTTAATTATGTGTTTGGCTCAAAGTGATTACGTGAATATGGGAATGTAAATATAGTGAGAAGTTTTAGGGAAAAATCAGCAATCTCTAATGATTCTTCTCTCTTCTCTTTCTAATGATTCCTAAAGAGTGATTACTGTTGGATGAAAGGGTGTCGTGATCGAATAAACAGAATCCCGAATCATAATTTATTTAGTACTATATTTTTAATGGCGAGAGAAACTTGAAACAAAGATTAATTAAGCCAGTGTCACGAATATTAATCGAAGTTTATAAATTTTTTATTGATTCTTTCTGAAGAACAAATTTTTTATTGATGATCTAGCCTCTACTATTTTAATTGGGCTTAAAAATTTAGACATTTAATTAAAACATCCATGAAAAAATAACGAGTTCAAGCTTTTATACGTTAAAAAGGGCAAATCAAGGAGATGCAGTAAACATTAATACTCACTGTCCATTTTTAAAGCATAATATTCGCTTAGATGGTATTGAATCAGATCTCAAATCAAATATGAAGAAAATAATAAAACAAACGATCTGATACGAAACAAATCAAATATCAAATCATATTCAGATAGTGAATCAGATATCTTATTAGAAAGATTCAACCATTCGTTGAACCAATAAATTGTTGTAGAATATGCTTGGAATGTAAACATAGTGCGTGGCTACAGTGCTGGTTGAATTTTAAAAAGATACACATGATGGACAGAAAAGAGTGCACTTTATAAACCCCAACCCCAACTTAGCCAAAGTATATTATTTTTATCATTAGCCTAGCAATCTAAAACTGCGACTAGAATCACGCCACTCAGTTTCAGTCTTACTTGTTTATCCTTTTCCAAACGTTATCTCTTTTGATTTTTTTCTAGAATAATCATGAAATGCAAGTTCTTTAGATTAATATACAATTTACAACTATGTATATCAAGATCAACTTTGATCATCCGGAAATGAAAAAGAGAGGGGTTAAATTAGTTGTCAAGCTCAAGCATGTGTCCAATAAGAGCAAAGACACTATTGGTGACAACATCAATTAATAAACGTGAGCCCTCTTGCTTTGTTTTTTCTTTTTCTAGCGCAACATGATGAATCTTGGGATTCTATTTTTAAAACTTCAAAGTCCAAAGGGCCAGATGCATCTGATTTATATGTTCGACTTTGTCAGCTTCCCTCTCCCTTTCAAATCGCATATATAATAAAAATCTATGAAATGGACGTATAGTCAATAATCTTGGATGTTTGTACCAAAAATCTCATTGGCACAAAACAACCATTAATCTTCGTAAATCAGACCCAAAATTAACAAGTAAAAGAGAAGAAATTCAACACTCATAATAGAGAAGAAATTGAAGAGTTTTATTGGTCTATTTTAGGTTACAGATCCAGAAACTCCATTGGAGTTCTGGTTTTGTTTACAGGGTATTTTTCCGGAGAAGAAATCCGATCCTCTCTCTTTCTTCCTTCTTTGTCTTTTAACTGTAAACTCATTTGAGGTGTCACGTGAATAAGGCCTCCACGTGCCAAATAAATGGTGACGTGGCACCTCCATATGTGACCACCTGTCTAGTCTCTCACTCTCTAATGCTTCCACGTGTTCAGCCCAAGTCTATCGGGATTGACCGGATCGGGATAGTACGTTCGGGACAGCATGGTCGGGACGAAATGGATCGGGCACCAGCTGGAAGGGGACCGGGAATGAAGATGATGACGTCGCTGATGACGTCACTTCGGACGTCGGTTCGGGAAGATGGTGACGTCGCTGATGACGTTACTTCGGGACCGGGACGTTACTTCGGACCGGGATGATGATGACGTCATTGATGACGTTACTTCGGATCGGGATTAGGACAACCAATGATTTGAAGATTGCATATTTAACTTAAGATTTTAATAAATGAACTGATACATAGAATCATTTTAAGAAATAACAACTTGATAAACATTTTTACAATTCAATGGCGGATAAGTCAATAACATGATCCAAAGTACAATTTCAACTATATCTCTTAAAAGTAAAAAATTTCATTATGAATCTTCTACTCTTTGGATCATCCATTGTACGTACCTAATAACCCTTTTTCTTCTGATCTTCTTAATCCTCTTTTTCCTCTTCTCCTTCTAATTTTTTCCGACCCCTTCTTCGTTGAATGCTCTCTTCTATTTATAGTTATAGTAGTGGGTCCCATTTGTCCCGATACCAACTATCGTTCTTCTTATTATATTAAGATCGGGATGCTTATAAGATTGACAGGTCATGTTTTCTCTTTGGTGCGCTCGTTGCATGGTTTACACGTGCTCTTCATTCCTTGAAATCTTTGGTGCGTTCGTTGCATGGTTTACACGTGCTCTTCACTCCTAGAATATCAGCTTCATCCCGAACGTATGTGTCAGTAAAGTAATTATTACCTTACTTTCCCGCTCCATGCTCATCATTATTCTTCCTTTCCCATTCTATGTGTATTTAATGCTGTCTGTTTTGATCAGTGTGAAATTACTTTTCCGATCGTACGTGTCAATCGCGCAGAGATTTACTCAGCCTGTCACTTCTGTTCCGTTTCGCTACTTTAATATGGCTTTGATTGTGTGCTTCTCGTCCTTCTTAGTTTCATTGTTTCTTTCTTCATCGTCTTACACGTGTCGCTTTTATGTTTATTTCCTAACATCTTGCCCCCTTTTTTTTCTTTTTCCAAAAATCTTAACGGTCGATCCGAGGTTTTCGAAAAAAGTAAAAGAACAATTATTATTCCCTATTTTTTCATCACCCCTTTTCACACGTTATGCGAACTTTTCGGAAGCAGTAACTTTTATTATCACGTTTGTGTCAGTTACTCCGGTTTTCGAGGAAATCAAATCTTTGCCTTTAATTAATGCCTTTTCAAATTGTGACGGTTTCTATTCTTTGCTTTAAATACGATGCAAGTCTTTTTCACTTCTGTATTTTACCTCTTAAAGTTGTTGTTCTCTGCTTTCCTTGAGTTTTTTCAAATACTTTCGTCATCCCAATCGTTTTAAGAAGCTTTTAACTCCAGATATATTTACTTTTCCTTTGATCAAGCAATTGTTTATCTCCTTCCTTCAGGTATGTTAAAATTTTTTTTTTGGGTATCTTACTTTAAATGTCTAATCATGATTGATTCTTTTCACAAATATGATTGAATTGATCCTTAAAAACTTTCTTTCCAGGTAAAACATCATGTCGTCTTGGAATCCCAATGCTACTGGTGACCATCAAGAATCTGGAAGACCTGCTAGAATTTCTTCCTCTAGATACGCCGTGCCTCGGCCTGCTCGTAACCCAGTTCCTGAGGCTACTGCAAATGTTAACCCCACTTCTAGAAATAAACGCTCTCAAGCATCTTGTAGCTATCGGACAATGGACATTGAAGATATTCAGATAAAACATGATATTCAAGACTTTAAAGTCTCATTTTTTGATCCAAATTCCGATGTGTTAACTTTAAGTGCGATGCAGAAGTTTAACTATTCGCCCAATCGTTTATTAATTTCTGCTGGTGCTTTAGAGGCCGGACTTCGTATTCCTTTATACGAAGAAGAGAATCCTTTTCAATTTGAGGTCCTTGCAACTCGAGGTAGCTCTCCTCATGGACTGGCCCGATCCATTACTCAATATAATGGAAATTGGTGGCGGATTCTTGATGAATGTTATCTTCGAAGTGAAGGGCGGACTAATCTTTCTTGCTACGTACCAGATTTTTCAGAACGTAGGGGTTATACTGTTGAGAATTTTCATGCCACATATGGAGATTGCATCTCAAAGAAAAATTATGTGAAGTGGAGTGTCAGTCCCGCTCGCAAAAGTCATTCGGGATTTTCCTTGTTACATGAAATTGATGATCCCAAAATCAAATATGTTCCCAAAACCAAGCTTGATTTTCCCACAAAGGAAAGAATTCGTCAGGATCATGACTATAAGTGGTATCGCACTCCAATCGTAATTGAAGGTCCTTGGATTTATGGTAATATTCCTGCCAATAAAATTCAAGTGCTTCGAAATCGATTCCCAAGCTACTTCCCTTGGCGGTTAAATTTTGAGGACTACAAGTTCGATTATAAGGTTTGTGTTTCTCTTTATTTCAACACTGTTATGAATTGTTGTTAAATTATTTCTTATGAGACAAATGTCTGCGTTTCAGATTGAACCTGATTCTGATCTTGTTGCTGATGCCCCTCCTCCTCCACGCCGAAGTATTGGTATCCAAATTGTTGAGGGGAGACAAAGAGTGGAAGAAGAGGAAGTAATTGAAGGTAAAGAAAAGCGTAAGTTAGTTTTTCCTGAAGAAGCAAAGAAAAAGAGAAAAATGAGAAGACCATCGTACCCTTCCGAAACAGAAGAAGGGGAAATTAGAGATAATACAATTGAGGGGTGTAGTGGTTCTATTCCTATAACTACTGCTGAAGGTTCGATCCAAACAGATGTATCGGGACATCATGTTATTATCAACGCTGTTCCCGTTAGCGTGGGAGAACCTATTCTTCCTTCAAATCAGCCTTCCGTACCCTCATCTATCTTTGAAGCTTTTCCAAACAGTACTGCTCCCTCAAATATGTTCAACACTTTTTCTCCTCTTCCCTTTAGCTTTTATATAATGCACGCTGCCCCTTGCAGTGGTACACTAACAGTTTTCTCTGGGTTGCCTCAAGAGGAAGCAGGCGATGTTGCTGTTGAGGAAGATAATGTAGTAAAATTGATCGAAGCTGCTGCTATTGAAGAAAATGTTGAAAAGGAGAATATTGTTGTGGAAGAACAAAGAAATGAAATTTCTGAAGTATCTAATACTGAAAGTACGATCCCTAGTGTTCCCACTTCAATCGTTCCTGATGCTCCGCACCCTACTGGGGATGTAAATACTTCTGATATTATTCATACATGAAGTGCCCCCATCGGGACATCAGCTCGTCCTGCCACTCCCTCTCATGATAGCGATGATGAAATGCCCGATGCTAATCCTCCCATTCAATGGTATTTCAATGAGGAAGATGAAGGAATTACTCTTGCGGGTAAAGAAGATGAAGCCTTTGAATGGTTTGTATCCAAAGGGTTTTTAAATACCTCCATTCAGCACGATGCATCAAATTCCGATAATGCCTCCATGGCTAGGCTTCGGGCTTCAATTGGTACGGCTTCGAAAGATAGCGCTCGGGATGCTTGGTTCGAAGGCGATTTTTTCGATCAGCCATACCCGCTCAATCTTCTTTCTTCTTTGAATGAGATTCTGACCATGGCAGAAGGCTCATCATACTCGTTTCCTCAGCAAGTTCTCGTTCAACTTAAGGTCGGTAACGATTGTACGTTTGCAGCGTATAAGTTTTATAAAGCTCGAGCCATAATGATGGAACTGATACTCAAGAACGATACATCAAAGGCAAAGAGTGGGAATGAGAGTTTGCAGCAAGAAATTGAAAATCTCAGGCAACAAAACAATAATCTTCAACAACAGCTTCAACAACAACAAGAACAACAACAACAGTTGAAAATTTTTGAGGATCAAAATGAAAAGCTCCAAGATCAGAATCAAGGTTTGTCCTTACTTCTTAAATCATATTTTATCCTGGTTTCGTATTACGATTTATCGTTCCAGCATCTACCTATATTGGGTAGGATCCTATGGTTTGTTCCAGTACTTGGTGCATATATATATATATATATATATATATATATATATATATTTTTAAATTCTACCCTTTATTTATGGGATCAGAAGGAGACTTGGAACCTCTATTGAGTTAGAGGTATATGTTGAGTTATATGGTGATTTTATTGATGGTATTATATGGTTTAGCTAACATTCACTTTGATTTTTAGTGCTAGAAAAGAAGATGAATGAAGCTAATGGCCGAGCAACAATAGCGGGAGCTGAACTTAACAAGCAAACATTACTGAAGAATTGAAGACTTCAGAGAAAAATGTAGCTTTGAGTACGATTAAGCTTCGGGATTTACAATCTCAACTCAACATTCAAGGTGATGAAATGATAAGAGTACAATCAAGAGCTGATGAACTATTAAAAGAATTGAATGCTGAAAAGGAGAAAGTTGATAAAGATCAGGAGAAAATTAAAGATCTTCAATCGGAAATTGACTACTGCCATGCTTACGTTGTCTGGGTAAGACAGGATGCCAAAGCTAAAATTGCAATGTCTTTTAATTCTGCTTTGGAGCGGGCTCAGGCCGATCCTTCTGTGGTGAGTGGTCGTGCTTCTGTTCCGGATGTTCCTCCTCAACCACTCCGTCGATCAAATCCCAAAGTGTAGTTGTATTTGTTGTTGGCTTTTAGCATTTGTAGCTTCATTTTTAGATATTCTAGCTTTGTGTCCCGATCCTGTTTTGTTTTCGAGGCTTGGCTTACTTTTGTTGAGAACATGATTTTGTGATTTTTTGCTTCTTAACTGGTTTGTGCTCTGAATATTGTTCCTGCACAAAATATAATGTTTAAAATTTTTTTAGGTTAATCATATTGTTTCAGAAGTACAATGGATTGAAGTGTATATACCTCAGTACATATAATTCGAGATCCCACACATACGAAACAAACCCGGGCCAGGGGTCAGATACAGGGTTGGTCCCGAACGTACTCTGAAAATGATTACCATAAGTTAGACATTCCTTCCTTATTAAAAGTTTTGAATTTATTCAAATTCTAATAAGACATGTACCTCTTTGGGTATTGAGATTGAATTATGTCGCCAATCGAAGCGCTTTCCAGAATATGATGTTCCTGGATTTGAATTTAGATTATGTCGCCAATCGGAGCGTTCTGCCAGAATAAAATATTATTGGATTTGAATTTTATCGTAAGTATAAATTCAGGGGAAATCGCATTGTAAAATAAAAGATCAAAATAAAGATATGAATACGTGTGCTGGTTTCCAAAATTGTGTTAGTTTTACGGATAATAAAGCTTTAAGTATCGTGCATTCCAAGGATATTGTAAGGTTTTTCCTTGCATATTTTGGAGATAATTCGATCCTTGTCCAGCTGAAGTATGTATTATATATGGACCGTCCCAAGTTGGTGCGAACTTTCCAGCATCTTTGTCCCGATGGTATTCAGGGATCTGTCGTAATACATATTGTCCTTGCACAAAGTTTCGAGACTTCACTTTTTTGTGGTAATCCCGTGCTATCCTTCTTTGATAATTCTCCATCTTCTGGAGTGCCACTTCCCGCTTTTCTTCTAAATCATCCAGTTTTTCTAACATTAGATCTGTATTTAAATTTTTCTCCCATGCCTCTGTTCTTGTCGTGGGTAGAATAATTTCAGTTGGTATGACTGCTTCTGTACCATATGCGAGAAGGAAAGGTGATTCTCCAGTGGATTCTTTTCTCGTGGTGCGATAAGTCCATAAAGTGTTATGCAATTGTTCACACCAACGTTTGTGATACCCATCAAGTGTCTTCTTCAAATTCATTGCTATTGTTTTATTCGTGGATTCGGCTTGTCCATTACTTTGGGGATAAAATGGTGTGGATCTGTATTGTTGAATATTATATGTCTCGAACAACATATCAATATTTCTTCCTTGAAATTGCTGTCCATTATCAGAAACTATGGCTGCTGTTATTCCAAATCTACATATGATATTTTCAAATAAAAATGTAAATACATCAGAGTCTCTGATTCGAGCTAATGCCTTCGCTTCTACCCACTTGGTGAAATAATCAGTAGCCACTATTAAGTATCGTCTCTTTTTGGTTCCCTCAATTAACGGACCGACAATATCTACTCCCCATTTTGCAAATGGCCATGGACTGAGTATAGAATTGAGTTCTGTGGCTGGTGCTTTGATCCTTTTTGCAAATCGTTGGCATTCTTCACATCTTCGTACCATGTTGTATGAGTCTTTTTGCATGGATATCCAATAATAACCTTGAGTTTTGGCTTTTAATGCAAGTGATCGTCTTCCACTGTGGTTTCCTGCATCTCCATAGTGTATCTCTCGAAGTATCTGAATTCCTTCCTGTTGTGATAAGCATCGAGATAATGGTCCGAGAAATGATTTTCGATACAAAATTTCATCCCGAAGTTGGTAATTGTCTGATTTGAGTTGAACTTTTCTTGCTTCCTGAGAATTGGTGGGTAATATGTTATCTTGTAAATATTGATGAATCGGAATTCTCCAATCCAGTTCACTTGTTTGATCACCTATTTGTTGAGGTGTAAATGGGACATTTTGTATTGCGGGATCATGAACTTTTTCTGTTACATTTTCTTCCATATTATGAAGTACTTTTATCTGAATTGAAGGTTCATAAATTCTTCCAACTTTAAGTGCTGTCATTCTTGGGTCATTTAGCATGGAAGAAATGAATGCCAAAGCATCAGCATGTCGATTTTTGTCTCGGGATAAATGCCGGAAAGTGAGATTTGAGATTTGGCTTGCCAGAATTTGAACAAGATTTTTGTATTGCACTAAATCTGCATCAAGTGTTTGATATTTTAATTCAAGCTGCCGAATTACCAACTGCGAATCACTTGTAAGTCGAACATTGCTGATTCCCAATTCAATGATGAGTTTTAATGCATGCACCACAGCTTCATATTCTACTACGTTATTTGTATGTTCTTCAAATTCAAGACGAAAAGAATGAATCATTCGATCTCCCATTGGTGTAGTAATCACAATGCCGATTCCTGCTCCTTCTTTGTTTCGGGATCCATCAACAAAGACTTCCCACCTTTGAGAGCTTGTCGAGTCCAGAATATCTTGTGGGTCTTCTTCCTCGCATCCAGGTAGTCCTTTAATCATAAATACAATAAATTGTTAAAAATAAATCGTTAAAAAAAATATTTTTTTTTTTAAATGATCAGACCTTGAATTTCATATTCTTCTTCAATTGGAAAGTCTGCAAGGAAATCAGCTAAAACTTGAGATTTTTGTGCGGTTTGCAATTCATAAATGATATTGAATTGTTCTAGTTGAGCATTCCATTTAGCGATTCTTTCCACTTTTCCCGTATTTTTCAATACTGATTGTAACGGTGCCTTGCTCGGGACACGAATATAATGAGTGAGAAAATAAGTACGTAATTTTTGTGTGGCAAAGACTAATGACAAGATGAGTTGTTCGATCCTAGTATAGTTTCTTTCTGCCGAATTAAGGGTTTTGCTGATATAATATATTGGTTTTTCTATTTTTTCATTGGTGCGCACCATCACTGCACTAATTGCATCTTCTGTTGCTGACATATACAAAGTTAATATCTCTTCGGGTTCCGGTTTCTGTAATGTTGGCTTAGTGGCTAGATGCTTCTTTATGCTTTGGAATGCTTGTTCACATTGATCGTTCCATTCAAATTTATTTTTCTTCTTAAGTATTTCAAAGAATGGTTTGCACCGTTCTGATGATCTGGCAATAAATCTGTTTAAAGCAGCTAGACATCCTTTTAAGTTCTGTACACTTTTAATACTGCTGGGTGATGGCATATCTGTGATCGCTTGGATCTTAGCTGGATCAACTTCTATTCCATTTTTTGTAACCAAATAACCCAAGAAATGCCAAAAGTGCATTTCTCCAGGTTAATCTTCATCTTGTACTTTCGCAACGCACCAAAAATTTCAGCGAGGTCTTTTAAATGGTTAATTGATAATTTGCTTTTCACCAACATATCATCGACATAAACTTCTAATATTTGTCCGATCCATGGTTTGAAAATTGCATCAACCAAACGCTGATATTTTGCTCCAGCATTCCTTAATCCAAACGGCATCCTGGTATAGCAATACAGCCCCCGAGGAGTAAAGAACGCAGTGTGTTCCTGATCGGCTTCTGCAAGTGCGATTTGATTACATCCCGATTGACCATCCATAAAAGATAATGCTTCATGACCTTCTACAGCGTCCACTAATTGATCAATATTAGGAAGTGGATAGCTATTATTTTGGGCAAGCTTTGTTTAAATTGGTAAAGTCTATGCAAATTCTGACTCCACCGTTCTTTTTCGGAACGATCACCATATTAGAAATCCATGTTGGATATCGCACTTCTCGAATGAATCTCGCACTTAGAAGCTTTGCTAATTCCTTTTCAACTGGATCGTGATATTCCGATTCAACCTTGCGTATCCGTTGACGAAATGGTGTAGCATCAGGTCGTATTCGTAATTCATGCTGTACAATATTCGGATCTATCCCGGGCATATCCTCCATTTTCCATACAAATATATCTACAAAATCACGAAGTAATTTAATTAAACTTTGCTCCACATCTTCTTTCATCAAAGTTCCAATCTGTACTTTCTTGGGCCATTCTAAAGTTCCAATATTTACAATTTTAGTTTCTTCTATAAAAGTGAAAATTGGTTTTGAATTCCCGATTGGAGTTGGAATTCCCTTTAATTGCTATGGGAGTCCTTCAAGTTGCTGATTTGTTGAATTTCCTTGACTCTTACTGCTTTCTCCTAATTCATTTGCTGACTTTTGTTCAATGTTCCTTCTCAAGTATTGATTAATTTCATTTTCCTTCTCTTCGGTCCTATGGTTTTTCTTCCTTTGTTGTTGTTGTTGTTCCTGTTCTTCATGCATTCTTACCTCGGCCATTATACAAAACTTTGCATCATCTTGATCCCCTTTGATCTCCATTTCGCCTTGTGGTGTTGGAAATCGCAAATATTGGTGATAAGTGGAAATTACACCTTTTAGCTGATGTACCCAACATCTCCCAATGATTTCATTATACGGAGATGGAGCATCTACAACACTGAATCTTGTTAGAATGTTGATTGGTCCAACTGATACTTGCAAGTTTATATCTCATTCCGGTCTTGAGGCCATTCCATTGAATCCATAAATCATATATCGGGATGGGAGTAATTGATCTTTTGTAAATGCCATTTTGCAAAATGAACTATGAAATAAAACATTCAACGAGCTGCCCCCGTCCATAAGGATTTTTCTAACATTCCATCCTGCCATGGGTAATGTAAGGACTAATGGATCATTGTGCATCTCAATTTCCTGATTTACTTCCCGTGCTGAGAAAGTTAGAGGGGATGCCATCCAATCTTCCCATGCTTCTTCTATTCTTCCCGATACCTTAAAAGTTTCATGATTTCGAATCCTTTTACATAAATTTTTATTGATTGCAGTATTTACGTCAGTATCTCTTTTTTCTGAGTATGATATCACATTAATGGTGCGTTCATTATACGGAATATGTACTGCTTTGCCTTTATCGGGTCTAGCTACTGGTTCGGTCCTTTGAATATATTCTTTTAACTCTCCTGCGTCTATCATTTTCTGTACCAGGATAATGAAATTCCTACAGTGTTCTGTTGCATGACCTTTATAACAGTGGTAACCACAATAATTTTTTGATCGTTGTGTAAACTCAGGTTGATTGCCCTTTGAAGATGGCCATTGAAAATCTGGTTTAGTTTTTATGATATCAAATAATTCGGTGTATGAGATATTTAGCTTCGTAAACACTCTTTCTTGAAATCGTTGCACAAATACCTTATTGTCCCCTTGCCGTGGGCATTTCGATTCCTTTGACTCTGATTTATGAGGAAATTCCTTTTTCTGCTCTATTGACACATCAATTGAATTTGTCCTTTTCATGCTTTCCTAATTTCGTGAATTGCTTCTTGGATCTTGTTCCTGGACATCTTGCAATCTTGCACATGTTTCTATTATTTCTCTGAGTTTCCCCTCGGTCTTGGGATTATTACGATGAATTTCAATAAAAAGCTGACATCTTTGGTCAGCGATTCCCCATTTGTAATGATTTATCGTAGTGCTTGAGTCAACATCTCCAATCGCTTGACACACTGTATGCCATCGAGCGGTATATGATCTTATGGTTTCTTCTGGCCATGATGTAAGGGAGTATAATCTATCTATTCCCGAATCAACGGGTTTATTGTACATGTATGCTTCAAGAAATTTCCTCACTAATTGTGAATAACACTCAATGGAACTTTCAGGCAATCTATCGTACCACAATAATGCTGAACCTGTTAAACTTGAAGGAAAACAACGGCACATAATTGCTTCATGACCGTCCCACCGTGACATCACTCGATTATAATATTTTAAATGTGAGGTTGGATCCTTCGTTCCATCGTAACATTCAAATGCAGGGATGTTGTACTCTCTTGGTAGTGGAACATTTGTTAATCGTTGAGCCAGCGGTGTACGCCTAGCCTCTTTTAGCACTTCTTCTATTCTTCCTCCTTCTTTATTTTTCAGTCCTCTTATTTCCTCCTTCATTTGTTCCATGGCTTCAATACATTTTTGCCATTGTGTACGTTGGATTTCCTGATTTTCTCTCTGCCTTCTGGCTCGGGATGATGATCCTGCTAACACCATCCTCTGATCCTGATTTTCTCTTTCGTTTCTGGGTGCTCGTCTTTCAGAAATTACTTCTGGACTTCGTGATCTTGTTGCATCCTGCCTCTGATCACGTCGAATTGCATCTTTTAAAACTTGATTTTCTCTGGTTAATAATTCAATTCTACCCTGATTGATCCTTTGTTCTCTCCTTATCTCATCCATTTCCCGTATCAGATTTTGAAGATAATTAACATTATTTCCTGAGTTCTCGTGATGTGATAACTGATTTTGTGATAAGGTATTTGGTGTTAGGTCTTGGATTGGTGAATGATTTCCCACATTACTCTGTTGTTGTCCTGAATCACTCTCAGTTTCCCTTTGTCTGAAAGTTTGTCCATCATTACTGTCTTGATTCGCAGAGTCTGCCTGAGACATTTTGCTTCTGGATTTGCTTTTACTTTCTCCACTTGATTTCTAATAACCTTTTAAAAGTTAGCCAAATATTCTTACAACAGATTACTTAAAAAAAAATAAAGCGACAGAAACTAGATTTATCATCTTCTAAAAATATGTTTTATGATCAAACATTTAAACATACTCAATTAACCGTAAATTTTTTTTTTTTTTTTTAACTAGAATATCATTTCCGTTTTTAATACAACATCAAATTCATTTTTAAAGAACAGGTAGGATAAATCCTTTAACCCAGTCCTTGTTTCTAGCGCCAAATTGTTTATGTCAATTTTCCCATTGACATTAACAACCAATGATTTGAAGATTGCATATTTAACTTAAGATTTTAATAAATGAACTGATACATAGAATCATTTTAAGAAATAACAACTTGATAAACATTTTGACAATTAAATAAGACATGAGAAATATCCAGATAAATATTCCGAAGTAATCATTGTTTGAGAAATCAGAAGTATACGTATGTAGAAGTATTCACCTTCCGAAAATGATAGGTTGAAAAAGATCCCCATTTTTGAATGGTAATTCATATTGGAGCGTTCAGATTGCCGCAAGAAGTATAAGAGGTATCAAATGAAAATTTATATCATGCGAAGTATATGAAGTATCTCCCTTTGAAGAAGTTCAGAATAAATTGAAGTATTTACTGAATATTCTTCGTGAAGTATGCGCCATTTGAAGTATCTATCAATTGTCGCCTTATGTTAAGAAGTACAAGGCATATAACTGGCGAATAATATTATTTACTTTGCATTAATTAATTATTGAAATGAAATACCTAATTGGCGTGCAGTATTTAGCTCATTTCACAGCTAAAAGTTTGAATTCTTTATAGCATGCCCCCCAGTGTATCATTATTGGATGGCTGCCGCATCTCTGAAGTGTCCTTCATAGGTATCTCCACACTTCATAAAAATGTCTTATACATTTCATAGAATTAAATGGATACAAACTAAAAATGATCTTCATGCTTTAAATCGCATACCATAGTCAAATATAATCACACGAATTGGAATTTGTTCAGATTAAAGATACATCATATTAATTCAATAGGTTTTCTATCATAGATGATTATGCGATTAATTATCATGATGCATGATATTACATGCGATTCAGATACTATGTAAATCATTTGATCAATTCATACTATATGTTAGCTTAAAAATTATTTTTAAATTTAAAATTGCTATTTCAAATATGCAATGAATATTATGAACTTTATAATCAAAAATTAAAAAAGATAATGTAGATCTATCTTTTTCGAAATGCTTGCGGATCGATATAAGTCTTTTCTTATCTATTGAAGCTGTGATAATAATTATCTAGCTATAACAAGTTGATTTAAATCAATTTAATATAAATATTATTATTATATATCATCATTCATTTTTTTTTTTTAAATCATAAAGAAAATTATTTATCATGCATCATAAAAAATGATAAGCAAAGAGATTTGAATTAAGCTAGTTGGTTTGGCTCAACTGAGTTAGATCAAACTAGGTGAGTCGACTCACTGGGAAGAAAATTTAACAGAGTCTTAACTGTTTTCTGGGTATTCCAACCTAATTCAGGCTATTTTATTCAGTTCTGCCCTGCAATTCAAGCAGTCATTCTATGACAATAACATATCAAGTTCATGCTACAATTTAGTCATTCCATAACAGGAAAAAACATCACACAAAGCATAAAGAAATCAAGTTTTTCTCAACTTTCATAGTTAATCTAGAGCACCACCAAGGAGGGCAGGCTTTAAAAATTCAAAATATGCTTCGAGTTATCTTCAAATTAACTTAAACATCATTCAAGTTATCTTCAATTATTTGAAATAAAACAACTAGTGTAGAAAAATAGCTAGGTATGATATTGAGATTCTAATAAATGAAAGTTTTTTGATAATTGATACATAATTGATACTTAGCTCGCTAAGAAAGCGAAATGTAGGTGTATTGGATGAGCTCTTTGCTTCAAATGAATCTTCTCAGGTCTCGGACATCGTCTAGTGTCCCCTTTTCAGTTATTAGAATAATCGCTTCTTCCTTGATGACATGGCCAGGTTCAGCAGCTCCACTTAAATGACTTACTTTAGCATAAGCATTCATTTCATATCTCAATTAAAGATGAAAGATAACTGTAATGTTTTCAGTTATAAATAGAGCAATTTGCATAACTGATTATTCATGTCAGAGTATAATGATTTATACATGTTCTAAACATTAGCATACATAGCTTATAAGCAAGGGTGCAGATGTTTTATGCACAAGCAATGGCTATACACAGTCAAACATCCCATGATTTGATCTGAGATAAAAGAACGGCAATTTGCATAATTTTGAATTGAAGATGCAAAATTCAAATTAGGAATTAATTGAATGTAAGATATGCAACTGTTGATAGCTAATCATTTCAAAGTATACTACCCAGTGTCTATGCAAAATAGTACTCTAATTGCGACTCTGAAGGTTGAGTCCATTTATTTTATTTTGATGAAGTTCCACTTACAAGTAAACATTGAAAGATGATTCAAAAACGAGATAGATGTGCACTTAGCTTTGTGTGCAATTAGCAACCTTGAGGTCAGTCATAACTCAAGTATAAAAAGATAACTAATGTAATCATATTTATAACTAAAGAGTCCTATTTATATATAGGTATCATAAAATGAGTTTAAGTGTCAAATAGTATACAAATATCCTCCTGTGTTGGACAACAGTTTAAAGCAATTTGATAGAACTTAAAAGCAGTTGGTAGTGTTACAACACGATTACTCCATCAATATATTTCCTGCATAAGTGACTATGTGAACCAATTCTGATTTAAGTGTTTTAGATCAAGCAACACAGAACGAAATTATAAATTAACAGAGCAGAACTAGAAGTTCAAGATATTAACTGATGTAGAATTGAGAGTGCGGTTAAGATGCACAATTCAGATACATGTGAGAGACAATTGCATGCTTTGAGTTATGGAACTGCATTTTTATACTTAAAATTGAGTGTCATCAGTATACTGAGATAAGAACCGGTCTCAAGCATATGAAGCTGTGGACTTGTAGCTAGATGTAAGCATGAAATTTGAAGTGTGTTTAGAAAAACTAGAACTGGAAATCTACATAACATGCCACAAGATGCATTAGCCAGGCTTTTAACTAAGATTATTTGTGTTCAAGATATTCAGTGTTACATTATGGAAATGTACTAGAAATCAAGCTTAACAAAGCGAAGCTCAAAATGGCCAAAAAGATTTCAGTTAGAAATTGAAACGATGGGTCAGTTACAGCTTTCAAGCAAGTGTTAATTGAATCAGGATAGCTCAAGCTTATTACAAATTGAGACGACTAAAATTGTCCCTAGCACTCGAGCCTGATTTCACTGCAAACATGCGAGTATATGCTTATGTTTTTAAGTAGTAAAGAAAGTTCAAGATGATATCATTCACAGATGGTAATTAAGAGTCAGGCTTAAGCTATAATCACTACTTAAGGTGTAAAGTGAGTATTACAAACAAACAATTGAGAAAGAAAATAACCATTTTTTTTACTCTTTATAAAGTATATCATTGTGAGACATTAAACTTTGCATTAAGTTATTGCATAGTCAATCATTTGATCATATCAAGCATAAAATTTAACAAAATTAGATTTGTGTGCATATTGGAGTAAAGTTTGATTTCTAATACTTATAATTCAAATCAACAGCATGATCACAGAAGTACTTAGCTCATGAAGAAACAGATGGTGTTTGGTGCCGCTGAGCTTCCCTTCATATTTGCTGAGCTGAAGGATGTCATATGTGCTCTATTAGAATTCTAAAATTCTGATCACAATCTCCCGGAGCTGCAAACTCTTCAATGCTTATGTTCACTCCGTTCTTAACATTCCAATTTCCTGTTCAGTTATACTTCTCTGCTAACTACATAATAAGAGTGAGATGCTGAGTCAAATCTGGAGGAAGAGCTTTATATAGCAGCATCTCCTTGGTGAAATGATGTAATGAAGTATTTGTTGAGAAGTACTGATTTACAGGAACAACTATATGCAATCATTCGATTAGAGTTAGAACAATCATTTAAGAATTAAAGAAAGTTCCAATAATTAAAACAATCAATCAGATGCATTCATTCAAATCAGAAATCAATGGCTATGAGACAGATTCAAAAATCTATAAAAGTTGATGGATTAAATTCACAAGATGATTTAAATTTCATGCTTATAAGCTATAACATGTTTAATAACTTTTATATCCAACCTTTCTGGTATTATGTCTCATGTAAAATGATTTACCCACATTCAAAAATGGGTTAAATTACTCATTGGGTCTTTGAGATCGAGAGAATTGAAACCAGATACAAGCATTATCAAGCCAATAAACAACTAAGCAAGACCTATAACTCAAGCTTGATTTCACTGTGCACATAAGATAATAAGCTTATTTATCTGCCATCAAAGATCATGGATGAGCAGAAATCAATTCCTAAGAACTGTACAGAAATCTGGATAAGGCTTAAAGAATCAGGCTGGGTTATCTGTTGCTTTGAGCAAAATGGGTGCTAAGGCTGTTATAACAATCTCTAACAGACAAGCAATTTCAGATCATACAACATACAAAAATGAATTTGATTCTAAATTATCTGTTAACATGCAAGTGGTATGCATATTGCAATAAATCCTTTGAGATTAGTGATACTTAGCTTGCATTTTTCACAATTTTTGTCATCAGTTGAATGAATTGGACATGACTAGGCTAGCTTGAAAGTTCACCATTGGATTGAGTTCTTTGCAAGCTAACAGTGAAATTCTGATAACTAATTTTCTCAATCAACACTTTTTATTTCTTCTTCTTCTCCTTGAGTAATGACTGATGCAGTATGTAACGATTGGTTTTTCATATTTCCCCTGCAACCCAATCTTCTAATCCTTGTCAATCATTCCCCAGCACCATGGTCCAATTGTTGAAAATGCTAATTTCATGCATTTGAACTTGAATTTTCCAAAAGTTATCATGTAAACATTTTCACAAACTCCTTGAATGCATTCTGTTGTTGATTTCACCATAAAAATGTTGGTGATTTCTAACATTATTCTAGCTTTTTCCCTGCACTTATTGATCATTTAAACACAGACCCAATCATCGATATCATACATATAGATTATAGCAATTGCAGCAATTGATTCAGAAAGAAAAGTTGAATTAAAGTAGTGAGAAAAAATTCCCAAATCAAGGTAAAATTTTAATGCTTACAATTTTCAAAATTGTATAAATGGGTTTGTAAAACAAATCTTGGTTATATTTAGTCCGAATTCGAAATTGGATTTGAATAAAAATTTGCAGGATTTCCAAAGATTTTTTTTTTTTTTTTACTGTAAAAGAAAATACTGAGATGAGATTTCAGAAATATGTTTTCTGACTTGTTTTAAAACTTAATGAATCCAAACAGAAAGTTGCAAATCAAATGCTTGAGAAGATAACTTCTCAAATCGTTGGTTTAAAACTTCAAATCTAAAGATTAAAAACAAAACGAAGAAATCAGAATTGCTGCTCAAGGGTTTGCCCCCTTTTCTCTGATGATTTCTCCATTGTTGATGCTTTCGGTGTCAGGTTGGATAAATCCATTAGACATCCCTGTTTCTAGCGCCAAATTGTTTGTACCAAAAATCTCATTGGCACAAAACAACCATTAATCTTCGTAAATCAGACCCAAAATTAACAAGTAAAAGAGAAGAAATTCAACACTCATAATAGAGAAGAAATTGAAGAGTTTTATTGGTCTGTTTTAGGTTACAGATCCAGAAACTCCATTGGAGTTCTGGTTTTGTTTACAGGGTATTTTTCCGGAGAAGAAATCCGATCCCCTCTTTTTCTTCCTTCTTTGTCTTTTAACTGTAAACTCATTTGAGGTGTCACGTGAATAAGGCCTCCACGTGCCAAACAAATGGTGACGTGGCACCTCCATGTGTGACCACCTGTCTAGTCTCTCACTCTCTAATGCTTCCACGTGTTCAGCCCAAGTCTATCGGGATTGACCGGATCGGGATAACACGTTCGGGACAGCATGGTCGAGACGAAATGGATCGGGCACCAGCTGGAAGGGGACCGGGACGTGAAGATGATGACGTCGCTGATGACGTCACTTCGGACTCGGTTCGGGATGATGGTGACGTCGCTGATGACGTTACTTCGGGACCGGGATGATGATGACGTCATTGATGACGTTACTTCGGATCGGGATCAGGACAATGACATCACTGATGAGATCGGGACATCGGGAGCGTTAGGCTTGTCTTTCTTACATGGCCTGACTTTCTTGTCGGGCTTCGGACTTTGCCTTAACTTGGTTTGGGCATGAATGGCTTTGTGCGGTTTTTGTCCCCAACACTGGACATAAATGTGCTACAGTCAATAATAATTGACCTTATCTTGGCGCTTAGCCGCGATCACTAATAGTGTAAATTAAATATGAGGGAATTAGCCAATTTGGTCAGTAATTTGGATTATTTTTGGACCATAAACGTACTCATGACAAATCTTCTATCAATTCTTTTTCCGTTTGACAAATCGATAAAAAGAAAAGACAATGATCTTCTCAGACCGTCTATAATTAATTCTTGATTAGGAGTAGGTTGATTTTCATAATTTAACTTTGAACAAATTGGACAAAATTTTCAACGTGTAATTGTTTTTTTTTAAGTCTTTTTTCTATAATTATGGATTTGCTCTTTTTTCATCAAATAAAATCATTTTCCTTTATCGATAATAATTTTAGTGCTAACAAATTTTAAAGTCAAATTATTAGCATCACCATCCAAAGACTGTATCATTGTACCACAACGACATCGGCTTTTCCAATAAACTCTGAACTTTTCCGCTAAAAGAAAATTGCATGACAAGTAGAATTGCTCCTTCTCTTATAAATATCCACGGTAAGGTCAGTCGGTCTGGAAATATCCATTATTGCTAAAACTGTCTTAAATGTATTATTGGTACTTTTTTGTGGAATTATGTCAAATAATATTCTTTCCGTTTCAGAAAAAGAGTTATTTTTCCTATTTGCACAATTATTAAGGTAAGATGAAAGAGAATAACTTTTTAAATTTATTTCCAGATTTACCGTAATAAAAAATTTAATACTACATATATCTTTATAATGAGAATAATAACATTTCTTAGAATAACAAGGGTAGTTTTGAAGTTTGTTATGTTGAAAATGAAAATAACTCTTTTGTTGGAACAAAAATTTAAAAAAAAAGTAACTCTTTTCCTGAAACGAAGGAAGTATATACTTTGGTGCCATCAGATGCAGGTAGTCGAGTATGTCATCAAACTAATCTTGGTCCAATCCAACGACTTACACATTCCACATGCGACTTTGGGACTAGTTCTCTCATACAGCTGCCATGTAGGCCTTTACATTTTTGCTTCAAACATCCCATGAATGGCGTGGTCAATAATAGTCAAAGTGGTAAAAAAATAAACATAAAATCCATCTCAACAAGAAATAACACCATGCTTAATTATTTTATTTTTTTGTTCTTTTTCCTTTTAGCAAAAAATTTTAATTTTTTTTTTCTTTGATACACGAAAGTTAGATCCAAGCTTCTACCCAAAATCAGTTAGACAACCTGGCCCTATTATCAGATCCACCTCGTCAAGCTCAACTACACAACTATATAAATACGTATATAAATCTAACGGTGGAGAGTAAACTCCTGACTTTCTCCTTAGTTAAATTGATGGAAAACCATTAAACTATAAGTTTGAACTCCAAAAAAAAAAAAATACTCCCTCCGTTTCTGGAAAAGAGTTACTTTTCCCATTTGCACAATTGTTAAGGCAAGATGATAGAAAATAACTTTTATAATTTATTTCCAGATTTACCCTAATAAAAAATTTAATACTACATATATCTTTATAATGAGAATAATAACATTTCTTAAAATAATAAGGATAGTTTTGAAAGTTTGTTATATTGAAAATGAAAGTAACTTTTTGTTGGAACAAAAATTGAAAGAAAAAGTAATTTTTTTCCTGAAACGGAAAGAGTATTAAATTAACAAGTAATAACGTATGGTCATATGGAGAGAATGATTTGCCAGGCCTTACGGGGGATCGAAGATGGAACTTAGCTCAGCCTACATGATCATCTCCATTAAATATGCTTTAAAAAAAGTCTTCGTTAAATGCACAAAGTTTAATTGGTATCTTCATTCAACAATTGTTGATGACTTTTCTTTTGAGTATTTTGATATGTAATTAGGATGTCGTAATCGGCAACAACTAAATTTCTACCGTCATTTGCATCTGTTAAGGGGTCATCGTTCTGATGATATCCTGTACTTTGATGTACAGCGACAAGATTGGTTAGAGAGAAGTGGTAACCTGTCTTCCGGTTCCCAACAAGATTGGATAAAAACAACGGCCATACCTTGCTAATAAGAACAATTACCATTAGGATTGAATCCGTGCCGTAACGGCATAAGCTATATTTTATAATTGGTTTTTATAAAATAATAAGTACTTTGATATAATATCATTCAGAGATAAGAAAAATAAATCAATTTTATTATCTCTAAAATCTGGAATCAATGCGACCTATTAACCCCACAACTCAGCTATCCTTATTCGATCGACCACATTGTTATGATAAGCCATGTTATGCGACTTTATTAACGACATAAGATTTGGTTTTGTTATTGTTTAATATGACTTTATTAACTTATTACTTTTACTTTTAAAATCTCTTTGATTTTTTTTTGTTTGATTTATTTTATAGTGGTTTCAAATATTTCAATCCCTGATGAATAGTGCTTTAGGATTATTACATTTGAGGCGAAGAAAGTTGCATCGGTGAAACTAAACAATTAGGATTTTATTGAAATATTTTTCGAGATATGATGTTGATTCCAATATTTGTCTCGAGTATTATAGAGAAATTGTTTGGAGATTGTATGAATTTTGCATGATTAAGTTGGTGGAAACCAAATTCCCTAGTTATTGACTCCGTCATTGTTTAATTTTAGTTAAGTTTTCTTTGTTATTTCATTCTCAATTTCTAAAAAATACAAAATATATCATCCTTGATTAGTCGATTGGAATATTGATTATAGTATTTCCACCGCTCCATGTGGGTTCTATCCGTATTTTCCAATGTCTACTAGTTAGGCACTGTGCGATTGCTGTTATTATTAAATAGGTTTCTCAGAATCCTATCAATTTTTGGTGCCGCTGTCGGGGATTGAGAAATAATATTTTTGGTTAATCTGTAATTTTGTGTTAATTAGGCTAGTTAGTTTAGAATTTTATTTTTATTTTTATTTTCTTTTCTAGATTTCATTTGGGTATTTCTTGTCTTTGTTTTGCAGTAGTATTTTACAAATACTTTATGGAAAATTTCCTACCATAAAGGTTAGTAAAACAAAATTTTATTTTGTTAATTTCTATTTTTAGATATTATTTCCTTTTTAGTGGTTTGTGCATATTTTTTTTTTAGTTTTATTATTATATAAATAAAACACGTTTACACATACCATTTTGCACCTCCGTCAGATCACCGATTTTTAGGAAAACTAAGCTGAACCCGCGCCTTGAGCATGATGCGAGTTACCAGCTGAAAATCCACAAGCATTAACCTCGTACATTTGACCAGTCTTTGACTGTAGGTATATTCTGTTAAGGTAAATCAAGCTTACCTAAATTAGTAAATCCTACATTTGCATGTGCACAAATTCTTGCTTGACACTAGTATCTTTTGCTTGTGTATGCCTCGTTGGATACGTGTAGGAAATAGACTTGAAAAAAACAATTTGTATTGTTTAAGTCCTACTCCTAGCACGTTTGTTGGTAGTTCATCTTTATTTTCTGAAATGGGTGATGAAACCAATGTAACCAAAACCCTAAGAGACCGCATGAACCCTTCTAGAGTACTACATGAATCTGGGGTAGTTTTACCCGTTTCTAATGGGAAATTTGATATCAAACCTGGAACAGTTAACATGCTTCCTACATTTAGGGGGTTAGACAACGAGAATCCCTACATCCACTAACCGCCAGTGGTGCGATGCAGGCCGCTACTTTCTTGATGTACAAGAAGGAAAAGGCTCCTATGAGTTATCAACATCCTTCTTTGTTTCAATCTTACTATCAATCATTGACGTATCCCTACTCTGACTATGAGTGAAGGAGGTGCCTTGCATCCTCTTTTTTTGGGGAATGCTGATTTCGGGAGATGCCCGCCCGAAGCACCATGGACGATCACCGAAATACTGTGAATGATGCCCGAAAGAACCATGAACTATACTATATAGGAACCCACTTTCATTAGTAAGGCGAGCTCCACAATATCCCTTCCCGGTAGGTATTTGTAAAGGAAAAGGGTCATTCTCGTAAGCTTCAAAGCACCACTCTCACGACTTTGTTCATCTTGATCTCTTCAACTTGGTAGCTCGCAAGGCTCATAACCTTGAGGTCACGGGTTCAAATCCCGTCCCCGCAATATTATTTTTTTGCCAAAAAATTTAGTTTTTACTCTGGCCCATTCCTCAAAAGAAGTTTTTACGGGATCCCGATCCACCAAAATTTTAACTTCTGGTTCCGGCGAACGAATAATCATTGAGTACTCCTCTTTCCGGACAACACATACAAAGAGACTTGCCAACAGGTTAGAGACTTTGAAATGATTTGTGGGACCATGAGTTATCCAAATGTCTCGATAGATGTACTTAGGTTGCGTTTGTTTCCTTTTTCCCTTGATGAGAAGGCCAAAGAGTGATATTCATTCTATTCCTGCTAAAACAATCACCACTTGGGATGATGTAGAGGCCTTTATTAATAAATTATACCCACACTATAAGACTGTTGTTGTTCGTCAATCTATTCAGACCTTTAAGCAAAAATTGGGTGAAAGCCTACATGATTATGTAGAAAGATTTAATGAGTTGTTATACCAGTGTCCGCATCACGGTTTTAAAGAGCCAAATGGGTCAACCAAATGGGTCAACCTTCACGGTTCTAAATATGAAGGTTGACCCAAGGTTGATCCAAGTTTGACCGTGATTATGTAGAAAGATTTAATGAGTTGTTATGCCAGTTATAGAAGTTTCAGGTTCTGTAAAGGATGTACATGAGCATTTTGTGTTGTTTTACTCATCTTGGTAGAACCTGGGTGTTCAAGCTAGCTAGTCATGTCTAAGCATGGATAATTCAAGCTCATTACACTTCTGGCTAATGACATAGTGAGATTGGAATGTTTGAATCTCATATGGCACACCCCATAAATAAGAGCCTTAAGCTTCTTTACAACATGCTTCTGGCACAAAACAGATGAAGTAATAAATACTCCATAAAATGTTCATTTATCGTTTCACGATGGTAATTGTTGTTATGCCAAATATTTCAAAAACTCGACAAATACTTTTGGAACCCGCAATTATATTAGGCGTCAGTAGTAATAATTTTAACACCACCAAAATGATACATGCTCTTCCGGAGCCGTCTATCATATTATTCGAAACCGAAATAATATTTCACATTTCTCTTAAACCTCTTCAAGGTTATAAAATTATTAGTGGTTTGAAAATTCGCATTTGTTATTCCGTTGTCTTTGAGATAAGTATCTTAATCGTCTATTTAACATATAGTATAGATCACTTCTGGAATCTATATCTGTTAACAGTTAGACGAGAGACAAATATTAAGACCATTAACAAAAACATTTCGTAACCATAGATATTCTTGAATCCAAAATTTTTTGTAAACACTTCCGGGGTGTATTTTATGAATTACTGTTGAAACCCATAATATTTGGATTATTACAGAAAACCACAAATTCAATGTTGGACCGCTTCTAGGGTCAGCATCATCTCATGGATTTCTTCAGGAATCCATTATTGACAAAGCAAGTAGTTAAAACAGAACTTAAAATAAAAAAAATATATACAAATACATACACTTCTGGTACTAATATAATATTAACCAATCTTCATTTTTGTCACCTTCAGGGTCGACGAAATATTTATTTACAAATGTATACCCTTAACATATTTTTATGGTAAATCAAATTTTCTGATGGTGAAACAGTTTCAGATTTTCTAAAGAATTGTTAAAGCAAGAAAAATCAAATTTATATTATCCTTCAGTGATACGACAATTTCTCACTTTCCAATTATTAAAACATGTTAGTACCATAATATATAAAATTATTATTAAAATTAAAAAGTGTCGCAATTATTGATTTACGCCCAAGCATACTTACCACAAGTCCTAAGTACTTCCCCTGTATGTATATGAGAGAACAGGTTCCGTAGAACAGCCTATTAAATTTCTTGATTGCCACCTTATCACAAACAAGCAAAAGCTAAATGATTAGTACAAGGGCATATACATATAACATAAGTACTTAAATTAATATGCATAAATTGAAAAGAAGAAATCAATCCGGTTGATCTATCTTCACGTCTTCAACTTCACATATCAAGTGAAGCAAGTGATTTCTTTCAGCGTCATAAAAAATGGTTGGAAAAACGGCCACACTATATGGTTATCTCTAATCGTCCCCACTAATCGATCAAATGAATCGACCAAATTTATTGAGCTAATCGTTGCTGATAACGTATAGCGTTTTAATCGACTCATTGCTATCAACACGAATGGGATAATTCATAATTGTTATTCAAGTACTCAAGTGTATCAAACTAACACTACAGACGAAAATGGATACAGAGTATATAATTAAGAAAGGGAGAATGTTATTATTATCTCCAAGAATTGCTCCAATCGATCAACACAGGGAGGGCTATATATAGACTCCTCTACAAAGTATTAAAATGGCATGTTTAATAGTACGTGTCAAAATACAAAATTAACATTTTCTGTTAATGTTTATCAACTTGTTACTTGACTAAGTCAAGATAATATGTTTATCTCATGAGATGAGATGAATTTGGTGGGTCACCCATCAGACGATCCTTTGCACAACATACTCAAATTTAAAGCCAAAGTATCTTTTTTTATGGGATAAATGGAATAGATATTCTAATAAAAGCAATTTTAATGAGGATTGACATTTTAGGCATAAGCCAAGCCATATAGCTTGGTAAACTCCGTTTTAATAGTCAGAGAATTGATAAATAACTACCTGAACCTAATTTTTATATAATTAAGTATTTCTTTTAATTGGTTAAATCAATTTTTTATATAAATAAATAATTTTTTAGTTAAGTAAAACTGATCTCTATTTTAAAATCAGTATATATATAATAAATTAAAATAACTAAATTTAATATAAAAATAATTTTATTCGATCTATGTTGAGTCGAGACGATGCTCGACTTTATCTAGACCGAGCGACACTATATGAGTCGATCGTGTCATGTTGATTCGATTGACTCAACTAACGTCTCAATGGACAAACCCTCATAAATATTCATTTATCAATCTATTTTTTAGATTTATTCATCCATTATGAGGTAGTAATTGACAAATTAGCCAAAATGTTCACCCATTAGAGTTGTTCTAAGGGCATCCCATCTTCTTTATAGTGACGGTTTAGGGACATTTGCCGATTAGAGACAATTTTCTCCCTCTTTCTCGAACCCCTAATTTCATTTTCTCCTCCTCTTCCTCTAAACCAAATATGCCCTAATTTCTCCTCCTGAAAATGAAATCAACAAGATTTGAAGATAAATGAGATGGCTTCTTAAAAGATCTTAACTATTTAGTATCTAATAATGGTGATACACGATTCTTCGTATGTGTCGAAGCTATGGTAAAGGGTTCAACTTTGAAGTAACTAATGGCGATACACCATTCTTAAAAGGGTTTAGCTGCTGTGGTCTTCCCAAGTCCCCCTATGGTGTTGGATAGGGGGACTGGAAAGACCACATTTGCTCAACTCCTTTATAAGCATCTCCTCGTCAATGAAGATAAAACACAGAACATCTACTACAGGTAACTTTATGCTACTTTATTCAGTATTTTGTTTGTTTATGATTCTTTGTGTGTGTGGTTGTGATTGTGGCAAACCAGTTTTCTGTGTTTGGGCAAGTTAGATTATTGAATTATATTAAGATATTTAACTCAGTACATACCCTTGTTAGCTGATAGGACGCATATTAGGTACTAGAGTTTCACAGTTGAGCTATTAGGATGCCTTGGTGCAGAACAACATATCGGATTCCTTCTTTATAGTCAGAGTTCCAATTGGACCTGAGGGAAAATAAGGAATTTTTATTGTGGTGGAATTGTAGCACTAGGTCACTTACTCTACTATGACTAGAGGTCTTTGTATGCAGGAAGTTACAGGTCCTCCCTTTAGACTGTTTCAGAAAATGACTGAGAATGGCTTTCAACTTAATATTGGATGGGTAGTACTTGCAACAAATTAAGTGTTTACTGTGTGTGCAACTTAGAAATCAATTGGTGAAGTTATCGTGAACACATAATGTATATATATGATTGTGAATCATCCACAACCTCAAGTTGTATAGCTTAGATTTCTGTCGATTGTTATGCATTAGTCATACCTACAGTAAGTAGTTTGATCCAACAAGATCATTAGTTATACCTATACTAACTACTTTATCCCAACAATTCATAGCAGTTCTAGATGGCTAGAATTGAGTTTTCCTATGATCAAGCATCTGAAAGCATGAAGAGTCTTGGAACTTCAAATTATATGACTAGTATAGGAGTTGGTAATTTTCTTAGAAATTTTCTTTTGGAAACTGTTGCTAATGTAACCAAGAAAAATCATACAAAAGGATGCATACTCAATAGAAATGAAGACTCCAGAGCTCCCCTATGCACGATCTTATCAGATATAAGACCTCTGAGCTCGATGATACAGCTGCGTCTGCGAGGTGATGATGAGAGTGAGGTTTCTCTTGATGTACCCCTGGGATTTGAGTACGAGAATAAGCATAAAGCAGGTTTGAAGCCCTCTAAACAAATGAGGCGACTTGAGTGCTCTTTTAACAAGTTCGATGTTGAACGAAACAGTTGCTCATCTTCTAAGCATTTTAAGGTGGCTAGGAGGTCTAGACGATGCTGAGAATGCTTACTTGAATGTAGAGGTACTAATCTGCGGTGTAAAGAGGTCTGTAGTTAGGTATCTTATTCAATCGTGGAAAGCGAACTTCTTTTGTCTTCTGGAGACGAAGGTGGAGATGGTTACTGATTTGGATGCTATGAGTATTCGTGGTATTAAAATTGTGAATGGGTTCGTCTGCCATCAGTGGGGCTGGTGAAATTCTGATTATTTGGATTCTGCTGACTTTATTCTAAGTAATGTTTCTGCAGGTAATTATTCGATATCTATGAAGTAACGACTAAAGATAATATTATCGCTTCGAGATTTCAACACTATTTGATTCCCAAATGAGAAGAAATATGGTTCAGCTGTGACAAAAAGTATGACTGATTACTACAGTTGCTGAGTCCCACTATGACGCGACTTGATCATATATTGGTCTCTTAAGATTGGCTTGATCAATATCCAAGTGTATGTCAAGTTGCATTGGCGAAATCCACTTCTGTTCATATCAAATTAATGCTCGAGTCTTTTGAAGAATCTTGGGGTTCCAGCCTTTCAGATTTCAAATTTGGTGGTTCGCAATACCAAATTTTATGCTGAAGTTATAGGTATGGTGGACGCAGTAGATGGTAGATGGCTCAGCTAGTTCAGTTTTGTGAAGAGAATTGCTGAAACGGAGTTACTTGATGAAGGCATGGGTGAAGGAAAATGTTGGGCAGCGGAAATCAAGTCAAAGTTATCGGCTGCGGTAAATAATTGGAGTTAACTGACCAGCAGGGAACTCTTTCAGCTGATGAAATAGTGGAGAAGGCATCTATAAAAGCTGTGCTGGGGAACCTAATATTGCTACGGGAAAGGGAGATTAGGCAGATGTCACGGAAGACTGCGCTATTAAATTAGGCGACAAAAACTCAAGACCACGTCCATTGTTATGCAAGCTCTGTAAGATGCTCGAATCGAGTTCTTTGTTTGAAGGACAGTGAGTGTCATATACTGAGAGAAAGGGAAGACTTGAAATCAAATATTCTTACCTTCTATTCCAATTTATATAAAGAAGAAACCTCAGGTGATAGTAAAGCATGATATGGAAAGCTTGTTGACAAAATTTGTTGGAGTTATCTGGAATCTATTATTTCTTCTATGGGTTTTGGCGTAAAATGGAGGGCATGGATTCATCAACACATTGGTACAGTGTCTTTCTCAATCTTTAATAATCAGGTTTTGATTACCCGATCATTGACTCAATCATGCATCTGCAAGTAATATGCTGATGATACGGTGGTCTTCCTAGATGCGTGATGGTCAGAAATCTCCAATCTCTATGGCTTACTGAATTGCTTTTGTGCGTCAGGCTTAAGGATTAATGCTTCCAAGACTAGGCTGGTGGCGATAGGAGATGTACCAGAACTGCGTATCTGGGCAAATAGGCTAGTTTGTGCAGTGGATTGGCTTCCTACTTCCTATCTCAGTCTTCCTCTAGGGACATGACAACGGTCTAAAAGAATTTGGAATCCAGTTATTGTTAGGTTTGAGAAAAGATTTATCTCTTTGGAAACAATAATGGATATCGAAAGCTGGGAGATTGGTTTTTATAAAATCATTATTGGCGTGCCTTCCTAATTATTTCCTTCCTATTATGATTGCTCCACAGCAGGTGATCCATGTCTTAGACAGGAAAAGGCGCTTATTCCTTTGGGGAAAGACTAATGGTGCTAGAGGAATTCATTGGGTTGGATGGGATCAGTTCATTGAGTTTAAAGTTTAAAGATGATGAATTTAGCTATACTGTCTAAATGGCAGTGGAGGATTGCAATAGAGAAGGGTGTACAGGCAAAGGTAACGTGTCATAAATTTAGCCTAACTCCTGATTTCCTACTTAGTAAACCTGTAGCCGGACCAATTAGTCATAGCTGTGTGGTTTTTATCTCAAAGGTAATTTTACGCAAAGAATTTTGAGCTGAAGGTTGGTTCAAAGGAGTGATATTGGCGAAGAATTCCTAAAAGTTTTCAGGTCGTCTAAACATAAATGGGTCTGGGGGTCGATTCACTCTCATGTGAGTTCAGTTGAGGTTGAATGCTGGAACCTGAAGCTTCAAAGAAATCTCTCAGATAATGGAGTAGTTGAAGCTGTGTTGCTCTGGGATTTTATCGCGGAAACTGCTACTTCTTTCGCGTCAGACATGTTTCCTTCTAGCTGTGCTTCGTCATCACTGTTAACCAAGATTGGCTGCTGCTAGAGAGTGAAATTCATATGGAACAGTACAGTGCCAGTGAAAATAAGTTTTTTTCTATGGCTGATTAAGTTGTGTTTAGGAGTTCTTTTATTCCTCCAACCCAACACAACTAAAACACTCAACTTCCTTTACAATTATCTTAAAGAAGAACTGGATCTTCATAATTTGATAAAAAAACATTCAAAAACCAAAACATATAGGTAAACCATGATTGTCAACTCCTGTCTAAGCTCTGGAGATGTGGGCGACGAACGAATTGAATTCTGCAGTAGACTTTCCCTCTTCTGATGCAGATTCACGAATGGCAACTCCTAATTCCTCTGCGCGCTTCCTCATACCCTTCCCATCATCCGAAACCATCAACTTCCTAACAGCATCTTCAATCTCGGTTGGTGAAGCTACTTCCTTCCTATTTCCCCACTCTCTAGCAACAACTCCGACCTTTAGAATCTCGGTAATCAACATTGTGTTCCTAGGTTGGTCCGAGTGCATAGGCCAAGCTGCCATTGGAACACCCATGCTCAAACTTTCCATACAAGAGTTCCAACCACAATGTGTCAAGAATCCTCCAGTTGATGAATGTGCTAAAATTTCAAGTTGTGGTGCCCAATCCCTTACTATCATCCCAACTCCTTTCACCCGCTCTTCGTAACCTTCTGGTAATTTGATTCGAGTCTCTTCTTGATCTTGATTATTAGCATAAACATCACCTAGATCTGCTTGTCTCAAGACCCAGATAAACTTTTGCTCACTCTTTTCAAGTCCGATTGCGATCGCAGTAATTTCTTCGTCAGATATTGATGTCATGGTCCCAAATGAAACATATATGACTGAATTTGGAGATTGCTTATCTAACCATTCCAAGCATCTATGGACACTCTTTGAATTCACTGATATTGGATTCAGTGGTCCAAATGCCCATTGCTTGTTGCCTGCCTTAAGAAATGGTTCCTGAGAAACTAAATCAATGAACTTACCTTCTATAGGATAGCATGTATTATAGATTTCACCTACATGAAGCTCTGAAAATTCCATATGCTTAGCAAGGAAATTCATGAAATCATTATTCATACAATCTACGAATGATAACTGAAGGAAATCTTGGTTTAAACTTTCAATACCAGGAAATGAAGGTCTACCAAGAGCTTCCCATTTGAAAAACATAACACCAAATGCTGAACAACTATTGAAAGAATAAGCTTCGCCATTTGGAATTAAAGTAGCTTCTTTGGCAGCAAAACTCATGACATTATCATGAACAACAACGACACGTCGAGAGGTTAGTGAGAGCGAACGCAAAAGTTCAGCAAGCGGCTCGCGGAGATGATCTGTCGCTTCGAACATTGGTAGGAGATGACTGGGCCATTTATTCGACGCATTTGTATCCGGAGGAGGTGTTTGGAACGATGGAATCGGAAAGTCATGGAAATGAATGTTGGAGGTAGCAGAAGGATCCCGACCGTGAACTCGGTCCTTTACTTGGCGGTTGTGGGTTGCTGCACCAACGTAATGAACAGGAATTTGACGGTCCGATACAAGGTGCGAAAAATGGAGTAATTGGTTTAGGTGACCTTGTGCTGGTAATGGAACTACAACCACCACAACTTGATGTTCATGAATCATTGTATAACAACAACAACAGGATGAAAGAACAAAAACAAGGTGATTTTGGAACTTGAGAGATAATATTATACTGGCTTAGGATCTGTCATTGGTATGGATGAGCTGAAATGCTTGATTTCAAAATTGCTGAGCAAATGCCAGTTTCATCTGTAACCAGATCCAGATGATATTTTATACGACAAAACAGAAGTGGGATAATGGATATACACATAAACAAATCATATTTCATGACAAGATTTATGGGAAGCTTCCAAATTTGTCTGTTGAAAATTTAATTTCTTGGATTCCTAGAAACTTTAATTGAAGATCAGGTTGTTGGCAAGTGTAGTTGTGCCAACTCCCACTAGTAAATAAAGGGAGTAGACTGCTAGCTATTGCTGTAGAGTCATTTTATTTGTGTACATTGTTGTGAGCGAGTACACAAGTCAAATTTTGGGATCATTTAATTTAATATTCCCAGTTTTATGAAAAATGATACTTTTATCTTTTTCATTTTAATTATTTATTTTTATTGGACGGAGGTAGTATTGTGCAAGGAAACGAGTGTTTGATGATGAACTATTTGACCTAAGGATGGTCAGCTGACCTGCATTGCTATACAACGGAATCATATGCATTTTTAATATAACAGGTACAGATTGGGCTGTCAACGGTATTTAACGGAACGGATAACGGTTGTCCCATATCTGAATACGTTAACAATATCCAGATATCCGTATTTAATAATTATTCGACGGATAATAGAAATTCATTTTCATATCCTAATAAAGATTACGGATATCCGATAATCCGATAACTATCTGAAAATTATGTAAGGGAAAAAAATATATTTAATTTGGTTGTGTGTGTTTAATCACTTTGTCTTCTCATGAATCGAGAATTGTAACACAAAAATATTTTTGATGATTTAGTCATTCCTTCATTTTTTTTCGAACAAAATCATCAACAAATGTAAGAAATATTAAGAAAATTGAAAATACACTAGTAGTTTTATATACATACATTCATGTTAACGAACACCGATAATTATCCTATACGATAGTAGTATTCCCGTATCCGTATCCGATAAGGAGTAATTATTCGATAAGATGTTTGTATCCGAATCCGATATCCGAAACTTCGGATAATATCCTAAATTTTCGGTACGGAATTGGATGGATGTCGGATATTCGGTTATCCATTGACAGGCCTACCGTGTGCGGACGTGCGGCGTCCAACAGATTTTCTAGATAACACAGGTATCCCTTTTGAAATCTATCGGATCCTACAGATTACACCTGTATCCAGCCTATTAATTACGGATCAGACACTCACCCGCAAAAAAGAAGGTGGGTTGGATCGGATCCGTAGATTGAATCCCAAACTTGAACCGAGATCCGAGATCTGGTAAATTTTTTGAAATCAAGATTCATGACCTCCTTGGTAGTTTGCGGCAGTATTTTCAGAACCGAACCGGTCCGGCCGGTTGAACCAGTAAACCAGTTAAAAAACTGGGTTGGTTTAATCATGACCATTAATTTTATAAAAAAACATATTAAAATTAGAAAGACCGATGACTCAACCAGCAAACCAACTGACCCAGTTAGGTTTTTAGCCGGTTCGATTGTTTTCCATCAAACTTTTTTTTTAAGACGATTGAATCTATCAGTCCTACTAAATCAAAATTCTCTGTTATTTATAGATTTCTTGTTGTGATTTATTTTCCTAGCGTTTTTTAGGGCGCCCCAAAGAGAATTTGGGACGACTAATAAAACAAAATAAGGTCACTAAGAAGTAATATCAGCACACCCCTTATCCATGTATTTTCTTTAATAGTTATTTGCCCTTGTTTAATTAGTGTTAATGTTGGATAATTATTTAATTAATTTTGGTCATAGTTAGTGTTAGAAAATGATTTGATTTATAGTTTTAGAAAAGAAATTGAGAGTGTGTTTGAGAAGAAGAAGAAGAAGTTTGGGAAAACTAGGTTTTACCTAAAATCAATAACAAACATGGATGAGTATGAGGAAGAAGGTAAGAAACATCATGAAAAACATATTATTGAAGGTTCAATAACATTTAGAGATGGCGATTTGATCCAAATTTTGGTGTGGAAGAAAACCTAGACAACGATTTAGCGAGAGAAAACGATGAATCACATCAAAATGAAGATAATTATGCATCAAAAAATCAGGTATTGTGTTAAGAAGCTCAAAAACCCACTTTGTATGCGTTTGTACATGATCGTTAACAAAAAAAATTCATTTTTACATGCATTTAATGTCATGGACGTCCCAGAATCGGTAGATAATGGAGTACCATATCTACCGATTACACATTACTGTGCAAAAATTATGGTATAATCGGTAGTCTCGTGAAGAATAATTACTACTGATTAAAAAAAATCCCCAAATTGAATTTTGTTCGGATTTTGATTTCATAATCGGTAGTTTAGGAATAATTACTATGTAGCGATTATAGTTGTCGCCCCAAAAATGAATTTTAATCTATCGATTTAGAATCGGTAGTTAGTAAAATCACATATTTACCGAATGTGATTGTAGCCATAACTGAATTAAATTTAAAAAAATTTCACTTTGTAATCGGTAGTTTAAAGATCAAATTTATCTACCGATTCCATTATAATCGGTTGTTTTTTAACAAATTAATCCTCCGATTATACTTGTTTTTGTATACAAAACTTGTCTTGCTATAATCGGTAGTACGGGAACATATTTAACTATCAATTGTTCTCATAAACCCACAATCGGTAGAAAGTATCAAAACTTATCTACCGATTTTACTGAATTATAACCGATTTTGTACCCTATTTTGCAGGAATAAAGAGCCGTTTGAACAGTGTACGAACAAATTTTAAAAAAATTTAGTCGTTACACTAGCATTTGGGTGTTTATTGTATATAAAAGGTACTCTTCTCTCAACAAAAAAACCCCAGAATTCTCAAACTAACTCATTTTTCTTCATCTTCTCAAAAAACCTCATACTTCTCAAACATGGCTACTAGCTGGTCTACCAAGGAAGATGTTGCAGCTGTTCGGACGTGGGTGGTTACACGAAACATGATTCTCATCTAAAAATTAACTATTCTCAAACCGTAGAAGCTTTTTGGGACCGTGTTTTCTAAGTTTTTGTGGGTTTAGATGGAAATGGAGGTGGGAGAACATGGAACGCGGTCAAGGATAGATTCGAACAACTCTATGATCGTTGTGATTGTTTTAAAAATTATTTGTACAATGCCAAGTTTAGTTTCCCTGAGCTCGACATCAATGGATATGTAAGTATATCTCAAATATATGTTAACCAAATCAATTATGATCTCATTATAATACTAACATATTGTTCATTAATTTTTTCAGACTCCTCATTCTCTTAAGGACCATAGGGATATTTATGGTAGAAAGTTCACGCATTTTGCATGCTATGATGTATTGAAAGAAAATGACAAGTATTTTGATCACGAGTATTTCGATGACGACTATTGGTCAATTAGGCATCAAACTAATCAAGTGTAATGTTATGATCTACTTTATGTCTTTAAATTCAATGAAAGAAGCCAAAGAACTTTATGTCGGTAGATAATAATATATTCTAACTACCGATTATGAATCCTTGGTAATTATTCTGTGATTCGTATTCTATCTTGGAGAACGCCCTTCACTTTAAGCGGCGTGGACGAACCTTAAACAGGTTGAATCTGTCCATCACCTAGAGGATATTGAAATGAGCTTCGTACGGTAATTTGATCGTTTCCATCGTCCCCATTCCTCGAGAGATCTCGCTATAACTTCATCATTAGTTTCACCCATCAAACGATATCGATTGACAAGATAAGTTAAATTCACAAATGGATCATCTTCTCTGCTTATGCAATTAAATCGGTAAAAAAAGATCAGCTCTATTACGGTTATTGGGGTTACCGGTGTCAACGCAAATATGTTCATGAATACTCTCCAAATAACTCATACTCATTATACCATTTTGCCTAAGTTCTTCTCCTCGGCTCGGATAGAATTGCACATAGTGCCTACATAGCGATAAATCTTCTTCTACCGTGAACGGTTCAGCCATTAATCTTGAAGATGATTACTTCGACGTTGGAGAGTTAAAATGTATTGCAGGTGCATAAATGAGAAGAGGTCACCCTCCTTATGTAGATTAGAGTCCCAACGACTCTTTTTTTCAAAAAAAATAGTTGTTGAGGCCTGGTGTAACAAGAGTGTATAAAAAATATGTACACTAAGTTTTGTACGAATATAAACAATCGGAAGTATCGGGATCAACATTACCTTCTGATTTATACAATCGGTAATCTATGAAACTTTATTTACTACCGATTATAGATGTTTCCCCAAATTAGAAATTAATTTTTTTTTGAGAATCCATAATCGGTAATCTAGGAAAATGTATTTACTACCGATCGTAATGTAAAATGTGTCTAGAAACCAATCAGTTCCGTCATCTGAATCGCTACGTATTTAACACCCGATTGTACTCAACAGGTATATCCGTAGCCTATGAAACTTTATTTACTACCGATTATAGATGTTGCGCCAAATTCGAAATTGAAAAATTTATTAAATTTCCAAAATTTGCATCATCCATAATCGGTAGTCTAAGAAAATATATTTACTACCGATTATAGATATTGCCCCAAATTCAAAATTGAAAAAATTATCAAATTTCGAAAATATTTATACTCCATAATCGGTAGTCTAAGAAATTTTTTTACTACCGATTGTATATGTTGCCCCAAATTCAAAATTGAAAAAATTATCAAATTTCAAAAATATTCATACTCCATAATCGGTAGTCTAAGATTTTTTTTTTTTACTACCGGTTGTATATGTTGCCCCAAATTCAATTGAAAAAATTATCAAATTTCGAAAATATTTATACTCCATAATCGGTAGTCTAAGAAATTTTTTTTACTACCGATTGTATATGTTGCCCCAAATTCAAAATTGAAAAAATTATCAAATTTTCAAAAATATTCATACTCCATAATCGGTAGTCTAATAAAAAAATTTACTACCGATTGCATATGTTGCCCCAAATCCAAAATTGAAAAAATTATCAAATTTCCAACATTTTCATACTCTATAATCGGTAGTCTAAGAAATTTTTTTACTACCGATTATAATGTAAAATGTGTCCAGAGACCAAGCATTTCCATCAGTAGGTGTAATTAGTAGATAATTATCAACCTATTTTAGATCAGTAGGTGTAATCGCTAGATAGTTATCTACCGATTATGGATCAACATGCTTAATCGGTATGTGATGCAAACCACTTGTCTACAGATTGTAATGAAAAGTTTCAACAAAGTTACTTATTAAAAATGAGTCTCTTGCAAATCAATCGATAATTCACAAAAAGAACATAAAATCCATTCATCATCCATAAAATAATCCATTCATCATCCATAACGTAAATATAATGTTAGAACACTAAACAAATTTCTTGCAAGTTTCTCTAACAAGATAACCACAGTCTAATTTCTAGATTTCTTGTTTTTAGTACGAGGACGACGAGCACCAGGGACATATCTTTTAGCATCAGGGACATTGGCTTCACCATCAGCACTCAATGAACCACGAAATCTTTTACTGGGCTTTGTTGCTGGCCTCTTAGGCTTATTCTAAGCTTTCTCCCCAAACTTACTTGCATAAGCTTCATTATCAATGTTATCTATTAGGTATTTATGCTCTTTCATCTTCTCAACTGATAAAGGAACTCCCGCCTTTATACACACAACAATCTTCTTGGAGAAAAACGCAAACCCGTTTTTCTGTTTTTATGCAATAACAATCAAACGATTATTATCTAAAATATTAAGCCGTAATATTAAAATCAAATGGAAAGAACATTACGTACCAGCCTTTAATAACTCGAAGATTTTTCTTTGATGATACAAGTATAATCGGAAACCTTGGTGGTCTTTCTTTTATCTTCACGGATCACATGAAGATGAGAATGCTCCCAGTACTATTCCATATAGCCTGGATCTACTTCATCACCTCGGTTGACAGGTCTCCCATCGTTGATCAAATATTACATCTTGTTATTCCAATCTTCAACGGATGGGTTACCAGAGTAAACTACTGTGATAAAGTCCTTACCACATACAAAATTCTCCACGTCCAATTTGAACTTGTCACGCATGTGACTCCAAGGTTCTTCTTGTACATAACCGAGTTGACGCATTACCCTAGAGGAATTTTACATAACATATCCTATGGGATGCCACAAGGGTCCATAATAAAACGACAACTCAGACCTTCCCGCTACATGTCCACTAGATCGGTCTTCCTTGTATGGATCAAAGCATACATCTTTGGACGTCATCAAGACCTTGAAAGGTTGTTGTCGAAGATGTATTTTGTTCCTCTGGGTGTTCCTTTCTCCCATATCGTATTCTCTTTGGCCAACTCGAGGAATGGGAAGTGGTCATAGATCCATGTCTAGTGTACATATCAACCAAGTATGAGAAAATTTATTCTTAAAAGAGAAAAAAAAATAACAATCAAAGCATCAATAGAGTTATCAAAATACCTGTAGTAGGCTCGCATTCTGGGGTGACGGTCATCTCTGTTTCTTTGTCAAAAGTAGATTTCTAAAACATTAGTTGTAAATCACAAGCATGGCGCATCAAAAGCTCTTACGTCCCAGCATACACCATCAAAAATAGTTACCATTCATTCATGAAATATGGCTTCCTCCATTGTCCCAGTGGTTGAGTTTAGCTCATCATGCTCAAAACACTCTCAAAAGATTGGTACATGGCTCAAAAGTGCTTGAGAAGAAGAAAAGAAGCTAAAAATAATCAGGAAATCTACAACGTTTTCTGGGCGTTACAGATTAACTGTTGCAATGAAGATTGAAGATAAATATTACAAAGCTGAAGATAAACGTTGCAAAATAGTTAAACAAACTGTTGCAGATGAAGATAAACGTTGCAAAGACGGGGATAAATGTTGCAGAACGGTCGAAGGAATCATCGACGTATCCTTGTATTTCACGTCTTCTTCAGCAACAACAACAAAAAACTTTCCTGGAATGAATTTTCTTCTTCTTTTTAGCTTCCTGAGCTTGACTCAACCTCTCTCAATCTTTTCTGAACTTGATACAAACTTTTTCTACACCACATAGCCCTCAAATCTCGAGAGGATCTCTCTTTTTTTCAATTAAAACTTTCGAGGGTTTTCTCCCCTCTTTTTTCTCGAATCTCTCACCCCCCAACCTTGTTTTTCTTCAATCTGTTTTCTTTTATAGGTGTATTAAAACCTAATTAGTCCTCCTTAATCGATCAGGACTCTCACTTCTATCCAAATCCCAATTAGGACTCATGATAATCTAAATCCAAAACCAATTCTTTTTCCGGCCATAAGATGGGTTTCCAACCATTATTCACGGCATTAAACTCTCTAGTTGACGTGTTGGAGTTGTTTCTTTATGTAGATATCTCGATACCACCTTCCAAACCCCACGTAACTTCCCAAACCTTTATCAGAAAATCCTGAAACTTTCTCCTACCCAATTTGTCGAAAACTCATATTTTCTCTCAATTCCAGCACATGTAGCAATCTTGTTGTGTCATAAAAACTCATACCAAATCAAACCGTTGAAAAAAATCCAGAAAATCATCGACAAAATCTTGCCCAAATAATTCGTAGGTAAAAAGTTTATTTCCCGCCATTTTCTTTTTTTTTTTAACCAAAAGAGGAAGGGATGCCCCTATCCAAGCTACGAGTGCCTTTACTAATTTATGGGTGCCTTTATCACTTGTTGAGCCAAGTTTTTTACAAATATTTTTTCCCAAAAATACCTAAAAATACATAAAAACCCATACTAAGTACAAAATCGAGCACTAGTAATATAGAGAATTGTTCACAATTTAGACACAAAAATGTGTCTATCAAATACCCACAAATTTACTATTTGGTAGTCCTCGAGCAAATATAATCTAGAAATAAAAATAAAATCCTAACTCATTTTCGTGACTACATTTAGCATATGTAATAAGCCTTTAAACCCCTAGGTGTCCCAAATGGACGAGTTTTGTCTTGTGAGGGTTTAGAAGAGGTATACCCACAAAACCTTTACTCCAAACCCTAGATACCTGTGAACGATTGAGGGTAAACAATAAACAAGCTATTTAGTTGGCATACTAAATTCTTCGGCTATGGGAATCATTACCCTATATGAGTCCAATTGTTGTACACGAGTTTGCACTCAGCATACTAAAATTCATATATAAGAAAACAAAGCTCTACTTAGATAGTAGTTAAACCACGATACTCAGAATCTATCAAAGTTCAATCACATGAAAAGATTTAGCAGATGGATATTGAAAAAATGAACTTTGTGCATGTTGACTAAGATGAACGGTGTTTCCCATATCTGTCTGAAGGTCAGTGCCAGGATGAATCCTAATAGACTGAAATACGCTCCCACTGGTCTTAATCCTTATACTAATATCGACTCAGCTGGTATATACAAGGGTTTCAGCGATAGATTTATTGAAAATAAAACAATTATAAATGTACTGACAACATGATTGGATCAAATTGAATCCAAGGGCATACTCTTTATCAGCATCTTACATGATAGTTCTCATGGATCCTGTGTTCCATGCTTGTTTAGGCGATGGAGACAGGAAGAACACACATATTGTTATCAAAGTATCAATCTCGATTTTTTTTTTGAATCATAGTCTAAATAATCTCAAACGCTATACTCCATCCTGGCGGCGATAACAATTCGATATTGGTGCCCTACCAAATCACTTAGAGAAACATAACAAATTTTAGAAATAAAAAAAGAAGGTGATATGGTCGAGATAGACTCCGAGATATGGTGACGACCATCATGTTATTTCTAACACCTGAGTTCTGTCCTTTTATGAATAGACCATTTAACTGGGCACACCAATTCGTATAGAAAAGAGCTAAGTTTCCATCTGCCTAAAATGGTTAGTGTCATCCTGAATTGTTCACAAGTTTCTAGACTTTGGAGTTTCATATTTCAACTTAAAAGTTTCTCCCTTACCCCTAAACTTAAATCTAAAATTGTCCTCAATGTTCTAAAGATGAATGATTAAAAGCATGAACAAGGAGAAACTGTTACTAATCGAAGGAAAGTAGTTAAGGAAAGATATTACTGTGTCGTATGAGCATGGGTTACCTCCCAAGAAGTGCTAAGTTTAAAGTCTTCATCCAGACTTTGGAAAGAACTAGTCACCTCATGGAATCATATAGCAATAGTCGGAACAAGTATGGATCATCTGAATCAAATAGTGTTATAAAAAATAAAAGGAAACTACAATAGGCAAAGAAAATGAAAAAACCTAGAACACCCTTATCTAATTTTTTGTTTAAGAAAACTAATTCTAGATGTGGTTCAGGTTCAGGCTCTATAAAAGGGTCTAAATAAAATATTTTCATGGGATGGATTTCCTTGTAGGCAGGATCAACATGATAAGGTTGTAGAGTCTGGAAAAACTCAACCAAGAACTTAGAAACACATAATAATAACCTGAATAATTGTGGATCCTCAAAGTCAATCAGATTTGACCCACACAATTGACTACTATGAAAATGGTCATTCTTAAACAAATGTGTCGATTCTAATTTCCTAGAGTAATTAGGCTTAGTCTCAAAACTTAATAACTGACACATTTGAAATTCATAAGCTCCCATATATGGAAGAAAATATTTTGGTGGGAAAACAAAGTCAATCTTGGTATTATTTCCTAAGTAAACCACATCAACAGGCTCAGGGAATCTAGTTTGAAGATGATCTTGAAAAATGATAGAGGTGCATATGTCAAGTCCCAAGTTAAGGACCTTTCTAAGAGTTAAAGGTAAATCACAGGGAGAATAATAGTCACCCCCAAACTTATAGTTTTCAGTGTCTTTAGATAGACTAGTCACAATTTTCCTAATTTCTAGATCGTCAGATTCTTGAAAATGGTCAATTGCTTCTTCTAGGTTATAATCAGGTGGTGCATCCTCACTCATATTTAAAATCTCTACGAGTCTATCTTTGTTACCTAAGACTATTATTTCTAAATCGCTGGACTCTAAAACAGTATTCTCATAATAAACTCGTTTATCTAAACCATTATCAGCTTCAAAACAAGAAAATTCTACATCGTCTAAAACAATGGTATTTTGAATAGGTGAATAATCATTAAAATTATTTGGATTTGAACCAGAAATAACACTATCATCATGAAGCACAATTAGAGCAACAATTTCCTGATCACTCTGCCTGTATATTTCAAGTTCTTCACCAATACTATCCTCATCATTATAATAATATGAAGATGTTTGAACCTCGTCTAAATAAGTAGTGTTACTAATTCTATCATCGTCCTCTTGATTAGGTGAATAATTATAAAGGGTAGCACTATATTGGCAATTAAGATCATTTTGAGCAATATTATTCTTTGCAAGACTTTTATTCACACTTAATGCAAATCTGTTTGTATTCTCAGTGAACTGCTTGAAGGATTCGTCTAGAGAAAGATTTGGAATACTAATTGTTCCCCCCCAATTTACTACGAACCTATCTGTATTCTCAGTTAACTTCTTGAGGGAATTATCTAGAGAAACAAATGGATCATAAGGAGTACTAGATCGCAACTGCTAGTGTGATTCTTCTAGAGAAAGAGTTGGAATACTATTTGTTCCTCTCACACATAGTTCAAACCTATGTTTATCTCAGATATCTTCTTGAGTGATTCTTCTAGAGGCATAATAGGATCATTATAAGGACTAGATCGCACATGCTTTAGGGCATCCCTCCAAGATAAAGAACTCGAATTTTGCTCATTTTCATGTTCATATGACGGGTGTGTATATGAATAGTAATTGGGATCACCCTCGTATGAGAAATAACCTCCATAATGTTGGTGGTGGTCCCGACTATTATCCACACCATGTTGATAGTACGTATAATGTCTATTTTGAAATTCAGTCGGATATTCATTGTATTGGTCCTCATAATACCAGTTCGACATTTTCTGATAAAAACTTCCTAATATATTTACAAAAAATCTAAGAAAATAAATCCTAATAGGAAGGGGGTTCTAAACATACACAAACAAGGTCGACTCAACCAAATCAAACCTATTGAATCTAGCAAACAAAAAGCATGATGGCTCCACTTAGATTGTTTCTAGACCAGCTTTTATTCTTCTGAAAGGCAACTAGTTACAGTTTTAACAAATTTCTTAGAACGATCTGAATTATATTAAGTCGAATAGAAACAGGATAAGCTCTAAGGGCTTTGATAACCCTGCCTCTTTGGCAACGTTTTCTTGGGTTACAAGGTGTCTCGAATCTACTTAAAATAATCTTCATGAACTTTGAGTTAGGCTAATAGAGTAACCAATACAGTCCTTTTGAATGACTTTCTTATAAGCTCGATACCCTATCAGTCTCTTTCTAGTAAAATTTTAAGGCTTAGGTTCGCGTTTGATGACATGTTCCTAAAGAGGGCAAGAAGGAAACGATGATGAAATCTGAGTCCTTATCTTGTATGGCCAGTTATTGCCCTTTACTAGAAAATAAATTCATATTCAGTCCTCAATATATATATATATATATATATATATATATATATATTACGAAGGCATCCAGTAAACCCACTGACAGGGGATTCGTGGGTGGTTAGTTTCTTACCTCCCGTTCCAGACGGGCGATGAACTGTTGAAGTCGACTCAAACCACCGACTCCTATGTCAGTATACGAACCCGAAGGGATGAGATAATATCGTAGTTGTCGTCCTTCCCTGTTGCAGTTTATATTCAATTATACCCTTCTGTAGGGTTTGAAAAATAATAATGTCCAAAAGTCAAAAGAAAAGTCAAAAAAAAAATGCCTAAAATAATTACAAAAATAATAAGAATTTCCTAATATAATTTTATAAAAAGAAAAATAAATAAAACCCTAAAAAAATTAACCAAAAAAATAAAATAAATTAAATTTGTCTTATTTTTCTGTTCTTTTTGACTTATCTTTGACTCCAAGTCTTTAATCAATCAATATAATCTTTGGCTCCAATTTCTTTTTGATCCAAAACCTGTAATACAAAGAAGAATACCCAAAAACGTAAAATAGAAAAAATAAAAATAAAAATAAAAATCTAATTAAACTAACTAAACTAAAAAAAATTCTAAAAACAAGTCCCCGGCAGCGGCGCCAAAACCTTGTCGTTTTAGAAAAGTGGTAAAAATGTGTTCGTTCGCTGAGACTTGTGAAGATTCGTTTTGGACCTAATTCTGAATTAAACTAGAAAATAAGTAAAAGAATTTAACAATATTGGGAAGAACCGGAACTCAGGATTCCACCAAAATCACTTCTGAATGATTTCTACATTGATTCTTTAACACTTATAGCTCTTTTATTGACTTTATTTCTTTGCCAAAAGTAGATTTCTAAAACATTAGTTATAAATCATAAGCATGGTGCATCAAAAGCTCTTACGTCCTAGCATACACCATCAAACAAAATCACAACTAATTAAGAAAAATCATAAATCAATTAAAAATCAATGCAATAGTCATTAAGAAACAAAAATTGTTACCATCCATTCATGAAATATGGCTTCCTCCATTGTCCCAGTGGTTGGGTTTATCTCATCATGTTCAAAACACTCTCAAAAGATTGGTACATGGCTCAAAAGTGCTTGAGAAGAAGAAAAGAAGCTAAAAATAATAAAACAGAAAATTTGCAACGTTTTCTGGGCGTTACAGATTAACTGTTGCAATGAAGCTTGAAGATAACTATTGCAAAGCTGAAGATAAACGTTGCAAAATAGTTAAAGAAACTGTTGCAGATGAAGATAAACGTTGCAAAGATGGGGATAAATGTTGCAAAGATGGAGATAAACGTTGCAGAAAGGTTGAAGGAATCGTCACTGTATCCTTGTACTTCACGTCTTCTTCAGCAACAACAACACAGAACTTTCCTGGAATGAATTTTCTTCTTCTTTTTAGCTTCCTGAGCTTGACCCAACCTCTCTCAAACTTTTTTGAACTTGATACAAACTTTTTCTACACCATATAGCCCTCAAATCTCGAGAGGATCTCTTGTTTTTTTCAATTAAAACTTTGGAGGGATTTCTCCCCTCTTTTTTCTCAAATCTATCCCCCCCAACCTTGTTTTTCTTCAATATGTTTGCTTTTATATGTGTAGTAAAACCTAATTAGTCCTTCTTAATCGATCAGGACTCTCACTTCTATCCAAATCCCAATTAAGACTCATGATAATCTAAATCCAAAACCAATTCTTTTTCCGGTTGTAAGATGGGTTTCCAACCATTATTCACGGCATTAAACTCTCTAGTTGACGTGTTGTAGTTGTTTCTTTATGTAGATAGATCGTTACCACCTTCCAAACACCACGTAATTTCCCAAACCTTTATCAGAAAATCCCAAAACTTTCTCCTACCCTGTTTGTCGAAAACTCCTATTTTCTTTCAATTCCAGCACATGTAGCAATCCTGTTGTGTCATAGCAACTCATACCAAATCAAACTGTTGAAAAAAAGTCCAGAAAATCATCGACAAAATCTTGCCCAAATAATTCGCAGGTGAGAAGTTTATTTCTTGCCGTTTTCTCTTTTTTTAGACCAAAGAGAAAGGGGTACCCCTATCCAAGTTACGGGTGCCTTTAGCAATTTACGAGTGCCTTTATCACTTGTTGAGCCAATTTTTTCACAAATATTTATTTCCCAAAAATACCTAAAAATACATAAAAACCCATAATAAGTACAAAATCGAGCACTAGTAATATAGAGAATTGAGCATAATTTAGACACAAATATGTGTCTATCATTATTCCTTGATGTAGCCCATTTGAAGAGCAAATACCTTGGTCATATCATGGAAGCAGCAGGACTAACGGGGAATGACGGTAAGTTTCTCAAACATTCTGTTGGTTTCATCATTTTTTTCTGTTGGTTTGATCATTTTTTTTCTATGGTTTCATCATTTTTATATGCTGAGACATTTATTCCTGTTTTGTTTCAGAAATATATCCTTTAGCTTATGTTATGGTTTCATCGGAGAATGACTCAAACTGGAAATGGTTTTTCGAGAACTTGAATATAGTCCTTTCTCCTCTGCGCAAAAAGCTTACTTTTGTAAGTGATCGAGGTAGTGGTTTGGGGAATCAAATTCATGTTGTATTCTCTGATGTTGTTCATGTTTGGTGTTATTGGCATATGGAGAACAATATTAATACATAGTTTCAAAGGCCAAAAAGGTCTATAACAATTATGTGTTGGGATTGTTTGAAAAATGTGTGTATGCATAATTTTCAGAGAACTGGGAGAAGTTGATGCAGGTCAAATATCAGAAGTTACAAGTTATCTGAGTAGAGCTCCGGTTGATAAACGGGCAAGTATTTATTTCCTCGGTCGTCTTTATAGTAGGTTGTGTTCGAATATCGCTGAGAGTTTCAATAGTTGGATCCTTGAAGAGAGAGAGAATCATATAGCCATCATGGTTGATGAGATCAGAGTGAATCTTATGAATCAAATGTGTGTACGTCACGAGGAATGTGCAACCTTATTGAAGTGGCGAGAAAATTTATGTCTAGAATTTGAAATTGAGCTCTACAACAACATGATGCATGGTCATGAATACAGTGTCACCAAGTCGTTGTAATATGTGTTTGAAGTTCATTTGACATTAAAACAAAAGGTCAATATGCAAAGAAGAACATGTTCTTGCAACCGCTGGCGCATCAACGGTTTCCTTCGTGCCCATGCTATCCGTTGTATCATGCTGAATGAAGAAGATCCGTATAAGTATGTCGAATTCTACTTTACAGTAAAGTTCTACCGGGAATCCTGTCCCCACAGTTGAAAAGCCTGCGATTGTGTCTCCAAAATCTGTTGTTCTTGGTCCTGATGTTCTACCACAATCAGGTCGTCCAAGAAAGAAGAAGAGAATTCCTAATACAGGTTCAGTTCCCAATAAGAAGACGATAACTTGTGGCGGCTTCCATATGTTAACTACTCATAACCGAAGGACATGCCATACACATCATATTTGAAGTCATTTCGACTACAATTCATCGACTTTGAGTTTCAGTTTTCGCTTAGACTACTATATGTTTTAATCTAAATTCTCTAATTTATTAATTTTTCTACTTTTTTTACAGTTAAACATGTTAATTTGCTGAAGGTGTTTTATGTTTGTTTAATTTTAGATTAAGTTTGTCAGAGTTGCAGGTTTTTATAATTTGTTAGAACCAAATTAGGTTTCATAGTTTGTCACATGCTTCAGTATTTTTTTCATCTCTAATATGATGGAATTTTTTTTGGTTCCATCATTGTTTTTTTCATCTGGAATAAAATAGAAACCAAGAAAATGATGGAAATTTTTTTGGTTCCATCATTTTTTTTTCATCTGGAATAAGATGGAACCAAAAATTGATGGAACTTTTTTGGTTCAATCATTTTTTTTCATTTGGAATAAGACGGAACCAAAAAAATAATGAAACTTTTTTTGGTTCCATCATTTTTTTTTACGTATGTGATATGTTTGTTCAATGCCTAAGGTTTAGGCCTAAGTGTTCAGGCCTAATGGTTTTAGCTTTTCTGCATTATATTAAAACACTTTTGGTTTCAACTTTTTTGTTCCATCAACTGAGATCTTTATAAACATACAAACTGAGATGTTTTTATAAAAGTTCCAAGTATTTTAAACTAAATATGTCTAACAATTCCAACTGAAACAAAAACTGAAATCATTACACAAGCACTTTAAACTAAAATTAAAATTGCAAATTTTTTAATTGCAAACTAAAACTGTAAACTTTAAATTGCAACTTAACTTTGTCCTCATAGTTTGCGCTTTTGTCAAGGAGGATCTTACAGGCCAGCTTTGGCCTCATATTCTGCAACTTTTGTTTTATATGCGATTCAGACGAAAAATTTCCTTTCAAAAGGCTCTTCATATAATAGCAAACATGAAGGACGCAATCATTCCTGAAATTAATAAAACAAGATCTTTAAATTGAAAAAAATAAAAAAGGAGTGAAATGAAGAGAGTGAAGAGAAGATCTCTAAGAACAAGTTCTTTCAAAGCACTTACACATCTTGCTGACAACACGAAGGGGTGTTCAAAACGAATTCTTATGATTGACTTGTCGGCTCTAGTGAGATCTTTGCAACATGTTGTTTGAATGCTGACACCATTCTTTCTTTCATGCTTTCAGCACTTTTGCTGCATTCATCTTCAGTTTCAACTATGGAGTTGTAGTGAGAGAATTCTCCGGTCTCATTATCAAACACTAGCAATGTCCAGTGGTAAAATTTTTCACCAAGTTTTGTGAGCAATGAAATGAATATAAATTCTGGACTATAATTCATGTTGTCGATGAAAGCTTCAATTGCAGAGCGATAGTTTTTCCCGATTTAGTGTAATGTCTGAAATTAAGTAAAAAATCAAAAATCAAGTTCTAATTTGGTTTCAGAAAAACACTTGCATAAGATAATTTAGAGGAAATTTACATAGGCATATGTGCTTATAAAAGCTGCTCATTTGTACTTAAGAGTACCATCTAGTTTCAACTCTTTCTTTGATATGTTATTTTACAATTTCATCATGTAGAATTCAATCATATCTTCGGCGACGTCACCCTTTCTTATCAAGTTATTCATATTCCTTCCTGTTATGTACAATCCAAGTTCTTTTTTCTCCCATGTCATGTCATTGTTGTTAAATTGTTGAAAAACAATATAATGATTGAAGAAGAAGAAACGAAACTGAAAGAAATGTATTATACTCAATGATCAAAGAAGGAAAAAACAAACGAAATTGTATGTTGAAACTCATTTTGGTTTCAGCACTAAAATTATGAATTATATGCTGAAACTCATTTTGTTTCTAATACTAAAATAATGAAACCAAAAAACAGAAAAGTATGAAGGCCACTTACCTTTCACTATGCATTTTGAAATATCTACACACGAGTTGTTTCTGATTTGAATCGAGTACCTGCATAATCTTCAAGTTTTCAACTGCTTTCAACTTCACCTCCCTTTTCTCCATTTCTTTCTTCTCCGATTTTTTTAAGTGCTTTCTGCTAACACAACGACTCTTGTTTCTTTTCTTCTTCTTAACTTCCTCAGTTGTATAATCCTGGATCTTAACAGGTGCTTGCATATTCCTTTTGTTTTTCCCTATTCTTGATATTATGTTACTCACCTTTTGTTCGAGAGTGACGTCTTCATGCTAACTATTTTCTTTGTCACTGTCATTTTGCGTCAATCCCAAACTGAAATGAGGCATATCATATTCTAAATCAATTACATTTTTTGTCATGTGTATAATTGAGTAGTAGCACATGCCTTGACTTTTTGGCTTTGATGTACAACCCTTCTTTGCATATTCATCTTCCATTTGCTGAAGAACATTTTCATCAATTGAACCCTGAGTTGACACTTCAATCTCGATCTCTGGATTTGACGAAGAACTTTTCTTGGCTTCCAATTCTACCTGCTCATCCACCTTCATATCTTCTAGTGTGTTTGGAGTCAATTCAAAAACTTCTTTTATTAAACTCTTCAATTCAGTCTTCGACAAAGAAGATTCAACTTGTTCAACCACCTTGATATCTTCAGTTGTGTTTGGATTTATCTCCAAAACCTCTTTTATTAAATTCTCTTTCGCTTGCTTTGCTTTGTTGATTTCAGAATCAACTTTCTTAGACACCTTCAACTCTTCAATTTTGTTCAGAATTAACTCTGAAACCTCTTCAATCAGCTGTTGAACTTTGCCTTCATATGATGAAACCTTTTCTGGTTCCATCACTTGTTACTCTTGAACTTTTCTTTCAGATGATGAAACCTTTTCTGGTTATAACAAACAACCTTCAAAATCTTTAATCAAACCTTGAATCTGAACTTCATGTGCTGAAACCTTTTCTGGTTTTATTGCATCATCTTGTTGTGTTTCTTCAGGCAGATTCATTACCTGTAAGATTTATTGAGTTCAAAAAAATCACTTCACATACTTTGTAAAAAATCAGATTCATTGCCAACAACCAAATCAAACAAAGTAAATTATCACATCATCATTATCTTCGAAAACAATATTTTCAGACGTTTTCTCTTGTTCACAATCATTAACCAATAAATCCCTTTCTGGTTCAATTACAACATCGCCAACATCTTGTTGTATTTCTTCTTGTAGCGAAACCCTTTCTTTTTCTATCATGTCATCCACAATCATTATAATTTTGTTTATTATATCCTGCAATATTAACATATCTAACTCAATATAATTCTCAAATTAAACCTTTTCTGGTTTCATTACAAAAGAAATTCATACCAATCTATAGAATTGCTCGAAATCAATGTTTTACCTATGTAGTTAATAATTTCAATAATATATTCAAATGGAACTATCGTAAACCCAACACACACAGTAACGAATTCTAATAAACAAGATCATATTTAACACATCTAAGATTTAACATATCACCTCCACATGTTCTTCACGGTTCGAAACCGTTTCAGGTACCGTTTCTTCACGTTTCGAAACCGTTTCTGTTTCATCTCTTTTAAATTTCCATTTCACGTAAGTCTCCTTCACTGGTTGTAACCTCTCCTCAGCATCATATTTGTCCAGTATTAATTGATCTTCTTCATAAATCCAATTGTTACCAACGGTTCCAAGCTTTTCAATTAAAATTCTCACCCACTGCTATTTAGCCTTGTAAGGGATATCTTCATTTCCAGTTCCAACATTCTCTTCATTTTGCGCAGGCTCTTTATTGCTATCAACAACATTATCTTCACTTGCAGTACGCTCGTCATTGCCATCACAAACCTACAGTTCACTTGTAGTACGATCGCCATTGCCATCACCAACCTGGAGTTCACTTGCAATACGCTCTTCATTGTTATCACCAACCTGCAAGTCATGATCAATATACTCTTCAACAAGAACATATTCTTCCTCTATACGCTGGACCAATCGTATTTCTTGTTCATTATATGGAAGCAAGAACGATCCCTGACGGTGCCCCACATTCATTTGCATAACACAAGAAAAATTGGTTTTCAGTTAGATTTTTTGATGTAACCAAAATTGGTTTCATTAAAAGAAATCCATAGAATTATCAGCTTTGGTTTTGTTAACCACTATTCGATGAAAAACATATGAAACCAAACATTGTTTTAGCAAAGTGATGGAACCAAATAAATGATGGAACGTTTTTTGGTTTCATCATTTTTTTTTCCATCTGGAATAAGGTGGAATTAAATAAATTATGGAACTTTATCTGGTTCCATCATTTTTTTTCATCTGGATTAAGGTGGAACCAAATAAATGATGGAACTTTTTTTGGTTCCGTCATTTTTGTTTACGTCTGTGATATGTTTGTTCAATGCCTAAGGGTTCAGGGGTTCATGGTTCAAGGCTTATACATTAAAAAGTATAAACAAACAAGAACTATTATTGCTTTTAGCTTTGAGTAATTTTTTGGTTTTTTGCTAAGATCCTCGAAGTTATTCACTACTGCCTTGCATATTCCATCTAGGTTCCATGTAACGAACCTTGCAAACATGACGCGCCCAGCTTGTCTTAAAGTGTTGTTTGATATCTTGGCAAACCAATACTGAAAATAAAAGAAACAACATTCAAATTAGTAATCAAACTCGGGGAAAATAAAAAACAAACAACTTTTGAATCAAAAGAAACAAAAATTAACTTACCAATGGGTAAATTACGCAACCAGATACATCATCAACTTGTTCGGCTTTTATTATCGACTCAATTAAATACTTATGGAAAACATCTGACCAACACACCTTATTCATCACATATACTTGGTGTAAGTATTTTGAAGTCAGATTTTGCCCACCTTTGTTTGGGAAAAATATTGAAACCAAGAGGTATAGGACGAATAACTTGACGAAGTCTTCATCTTTGGTTTCATCTGGTGCAGTTTCCATCATAGCTCTCAGAATATCAGTTTTCCTCATCTTCTTATCTCCCTTAAAGTACTCAGCCACAAACATGTTTACCTTTTTCTTCAGCTCATCATCTTTGGCTATATCTACATCCTTCATCATTTGTAGACCAAAAATCACAGCGAATTGTTCTGGTGTAATCTGCAATATCATGTTCTTTGCTCTCATTAACTTGAAACAATCTGGTTTCACACGCTTCGCACTCTTATGATATGAACATAAGATCATTTGAATTGTTTTCATCCTTTTCTTCAATTCTTCTTCTTGCAGTGTACCTTCATAGAAGGTTTGAAGAAACGCCAAAATGGACAAGCAACAAGGGCCTTCATGTGTTGTTTTCTTGTTTGTATCAAAGATTTTATGGCAGGTGCCTCCACAAACAAATGATGCAACGAGCACCTACACAATTCTTTAACTATTTTTTTCCCTGTTGTTAAACCAGAAGTAAACCATAAGCACCAACAGAGTTGGTTTCAACCATACAGTGAAAATGATGAAACCAATTTCGGTTCCATCAAAATAACCATTAAGTAAAAAAACACCAACAGAGTTGGTTTCAACCATACAATGAAAATGATGAAACCAACTTCGGTTCCATCAAAATAGCCATTAAGTAAAAAAACACCAACAGATTTTTTCAACCATACAGTGAAAATGATGAAACCAATTTCGGTTCCATCAAAATAGTCATTAAGTAACAAAACACCAACAGAGTTAGTTTCAACCATATAATGAAAATGATGAAACCAATTTCGGTTCCATCAAAATAGTCATTAAGTAAAAAAACACCAACATAGTTGGTTTCAACCATACAGTGAAAATGGTGAAACCAATTTCGGTTCCATCAAAATAGCCATTAAGTAAAAAAACACCAACAGAGTTGGTTTCAACCATACAGTGAAAATGATGAAACCAAAACTGAACATAATTGCCAAAACATAATTGCACCGTGAATAAATAAGGTAAAAACAAATGTAATTGAAACCTAATTATGAAACTAGTGATTTCAAAACAGATGAAACCTAAACCTAATTTATGATACAAACAGATGATAAGAGATAAAACCTAATTATGCAAATTCATTGATGAAACCAAAATTGCACCAAAAATCATTGATGCATGTTGATTTTCAACCATAAATAATCACTGAAGAACAATGAAACTTCGATTTACCTTTTGGAGAATCTTCGACAGTATTCTTAAGCTTTTTTTTGATCTTTTCATCTTTCTTTTTCTCTTGTTTCTTCACTGTTTTCTTAAGTTTTTTGTTGATTTTCACCTTTCTTTTTCTCTTGTTTCTTCACCATTTTTGATTTTGTTCAGTGATTTGTTTCGATTTTAGGTTAGCTTTCTGTTTATTCATTTCGGAAAATTGGTTAGATCTGAGATTTATGAAGTAATAAGAATAGAGAATAAAAATTGAAATTGGTTTCAGATATGAGATTTAGATTTTTGAGTGAAGAGAAAAGAAGGTTGAAGGGAGGAAAATACTGTTACGAAGTGGTTATTTTCTCTGAGAAGGTTGAAGGGAGAAAATGTTCGTTGAGAAGAGATAAATGGAGGTGGTTATTTTCTCTCTCTGAAATTACAGAAGGGTAGTTTAGACAATTAATTTTAAATGGGGTTTTTGTGAATATTTTATTTTATTAGGTTTTTTGTTGTTGGATAATGACACCTTTAGGGTTATAACCCACGAACTGTTCTTTTTAAACAGTTTCTTTTTGTCAAATCCAAATTTAAATTTTCTACCTCAAGTTTACCCTCCCTTAAATTCTGTTAACCTTATTAAACTCTTTTAACTAATTTATTTTCCTAAATTTAAGTTATCTCCTAATTAAAAAATTATAATGATATTTCGCCGATTGAAATGTAAAAATATTTATTTTGATAAATATATATACTGAATTAAATTTGAAAAATAAAACATCTAAAAAACATTATGGTTCAAAAAAAATCTAACAAAATGTTCTGATATTCAATTATTTTTATTAAATATTTACATTAAAATGTACATACTAATTTGTTTGTTTACCATACATACAATTCTTTAAAATAAAATCCCAAAGAAGGAAGATTATATAAACGGTTCTTAAACTAAAACTAAAAGTAAGTTTCTAGATCTAAAACTGTTAGATCAATCAATGTTTGATTATTAACATAAACCTTGCATAAAATCATGAGTGATGAATAAGAATTAATAAGAATTGTAAATGGCGAATTTAGTGTTTCATCAAAGATAAAAATACTTTTGCAAATAATAATATTTTTTATTTAAAATGGCAAAATATTATTAAGAAAGAAATCACTAGTAGTGACAAAGAATTACAAAAAAAAAGAATCAAAAAAGAAAAAAGAAACTGTTAAGTACATTTTATAATGGTATTTCAGTTACAAATCAAAATTGATAAAGAGAAATCATCAAAAACCTTTACATGCAGAGACCAATTGAAGAGGGTGCACTTTGACTGCTACATTTAGTTGTTTTCTATTTCCATATTTGTTAGAAAAACATATGATGTTGCAAATAATAGTCATACTGGTGAATTTTTAGGTTAGATAATAACGTTAATTTAATCTAGGGAAGTTAGAATATATACCTCTTCAGTTAAAATAATTAGTTAGCAAAATTTAAGGTAGGATAAATTAGGGTAAAAAATTTAAATCCGGTTTTGACAAAAACATTTAAAAAAAGAAGACAAATGGCATGATAATATTTGTCCATATATACCCACATCAAACATTGTCCACATCAAGAATTTATCCCCTCTCTAAACCCTAATTTCATTTTCTCCTTAGAATTTTTATTATAAGGGCAACCCACTTAATGAGCAATCTTTTACCAGCAGCATAGCCATAGGTCAGTCTTATCAACAATTTTCTCTCTTTCTCAAATCTGAAATCCTTAATTTCTTCATCTTCTCCTCCTCTAGACCAAAATGCCCTAATTTCTCCCCCTGAAACTGAAATCAACAAGATTTGAAGATAAATGAGATGGCTTCTTAAAGATCGTAAGTTTTTAGCATCTAATAATGGTGATACACGATTCTTAAACGGGTTTAGCTACTGTTGTCTTCCCGAGTCCCCCCACCCCACCCCACATGATGGTGAATGGGGAGGACTGGAAAGACTACATTTGCTCAACTCCTTTACAAACAAAACAGTATCTCCTGGAAAGCACAGAACATCTACTACAGGTAACTCTATACTACTTTGTTTTGTATTTCGTTTGTCTTTTTTAGTTTAGGTTCCTTTTGTGTTTGTGTGTGGTTGTAATTGTGGCAAACCAATTATTCTGTTTGGGTTGATTATTGGATTGTATTGAGATATTCTACTCAGTACATTTCCTTGTTAGCTGATAGGATGCGTATTAGCTACTAGAGTTTACAGCTGAGCTATTAGGATTCCTTAATGTAGAGGAACATATCGGTATCCTTCTTTACAGTAAGAGTTCCAATTGGACATGAGGGAAAATAAGGAATTTGTTGTGGTGGAATTGTAGCACTAGGTCACTTACACTACCATGATTAGATGTCTTTGTATGCAGGAACTTATAGGTCCTACCTTTAGACTGTTTCAGGGAATGACTGAGAATGGTGTTCAACTTAGTATTGGATGGGTAGTAGGACGGATATATTCCCGTTGGAGCTCGCACTATTTTTGCCATCGATGCTATTGAGCTGAAACCATTGGATTCAGTCCACGGGTAGTTGGATGGAGTAAGGTTGACGTGAGGAAGTAACTGGGATCAATCATCAATGGTAAACCTTCACTCAATGCTTTCATCAAGAAAAACCTTAGTTTAGGTACTGAGGATGAAATGATGAAGTAGCTGGAGTGATGGGACACCTTCATCCATTGGTTTCCACAAGAAAACACTTTAATTTAGTACCAGAAAGAGCCCATATGAATGACAAGTTTTAATTTCTTTTCATTTATATCTTGAGATCTCAAATATTACAATTCAGACTCTTAACTTGAAACCGTCTATCGTAGATATAAATTGTTCTTGCGCTTCCACTATAATCACAGAACAGAGAAACACACTTCTAGTTGTAGTATTTGATAAGCATCACATACTTCTAGTTGTAGTATTGGTGCTATAGTGACCACTTTTAATCCTTCAAACACAACAATTGAAATATCAAAGCAAATCAAGGAATCTGAGCCAAAATTGATTGTTACTGATGATCAATTGTATGAAAAAGTTAAAGCAGTTGGTTTACCATTTATAATTTTGGGTTCTTCAATTTCTTCTTTATCTAGTTTAGAATTTACGGAATTTTCTAAGTTAGTTGCATTATCCGGGTCCGATACTTCTTCGCTGTTTGCTTTAGTTCCTGTTAAACAAACTGATCCTGCTTTATTACTATATACATCTGGTACCACTAGTACAAGTAAGGGTTACATTGGATCAAGATTATAATGGAGAAGTGCATAGCGTGTTTCTCTGTTTCCCTCCAATGTTTCATGTGCGATTATATCGTGTGTACAACTCAGGAGAGCAATGCTTTATTACTATATATATGATGTATGTATGGTTTTGAGATCATGGAGTTACTCATTTATTTATTTGTTCTTAGTAGAGTTTTGTGAAGAATTATGATTTGTCTTTTTAAAGTTCTCGGCTCTGGTGCGGCACCACTTGGGAAAATATAGTGGAAGAATGTGCAAGGAATTTACCAGAAGGTTACGGTATGACAGAAACTTGGGGAATTGTTTCCTTCAAGAATCGATATGAGGGAGTTCGGAACTCTGGCTCAACAGGAATTGAATCCAAAATTGTGTTTGTTGACACAATGAACCCTCTTCCCCCTGCTCAGTTTGGTGAAACTTAGGTTCGAGGTCAAAATATGATGCAAGGGTATCTCAACAGTCCAGAGGAATCCAAGTTGACTAAAGATAATCAAGGCTGGGTTCGCACAGGAATTTCGGGTATTTTGATGAACAAGGACAAAGAATTTTTGTTGTCAATCAGATAAGGAACTCATCAAATATAAAGGAATTCAGACGCACCGTCTGAGCTTGAAGGGTTGCTAGTTTCTCAGCCTGAAACATTAGATGCAGTTGTCATCCCATATCCTGATGCGGCGGCTGGTGAGGTGCCAATACCATATGTTCCATGTGCTCCCAACAGCTCATTGAACGAAGTAGATGTTCAGAATTTGATTGAACCGCAGGTAGCACCATTCAAAAGATTGCGTCAGGTAACATTTTAAAGTAGTGTTCTGAAATCAGGTTCTGGAAACATCCTAAGAAGAGAACTTAACGATAAGGTTGGGGCAGGATATGATGCTAACTAAGATTACATAATATGGCATTTTTTGGGCAGGAATATGATACTAACTAAGATTGCGTAAATGGGTTTTAGAGCTAATCATTAGGCAAACGAGGCAAACGAAAACTGGAAAGAAGTGGACTTTTTGTAGACGTTGATAAAAGAGCTGAATGGTAGCAGCTAGAACAAAAAAGAACAAATTTAATGAACTGCATAAGAAATCGAAACATTTACTTACAATTTACAACAAAAATAATCATGAACTTTGAGAAGATTTTGGATTAAACACCAGAGACACCGTCGCAAGCGCAAACATCACCATCATTTTGATTAGGTTCAATACTAATGCAACAACAGAATAGACCCAACAATAACATAAAAGCTGAAGCTGTTATCACTGCTTCTGCCCAATTCAAGTACTTCTCCATGAAGAACTTGTTATCGTCGTGGACGTTGTTGTTCTTCTAACACAGCACCAATTACCTTTCATCTTCTCAATACCTAAGAAGTGTCGTTGCCAACTCAAAAACTAAAGGTTGTATCATCAGATGCAGTATGAAATGATAAAAGAGAACGGAGTGACTATTACACATGTTTTTGAGTTTGAGACCCACCAAAAAGAAACTTCAATGGCTTTTCTTCAAAACCAGCTAGTTATTTGCGTTTATGTTGGAATGACTAGTAGCTTTCAGTGTTTATGTCATTGGCATGGACCATTTGTTATTGATATAGATGACTTGTCCGTCCGGCTAAAGGGATCGATTGTCTCTGCATAACTTCAGGCTGGGATTTGAAATCAGACGGATATTCTTTAAACTATTTTGTTATACACACGTATAGTTTTACGTGGATACAAAGCAGAGACGTATTGAAATCTTAACGTTAACATACTGATGGTGCCAGCCATTAGACAAACATTGGTTAAGAGTTGTAATCAAGTTGGTATCCTGATAAACATTGTTTTCAAGCACACATATTATATGAGAATAATAATTTGATTTTGACCGAGTAAATTGCTTATGCAAATTCCCAATTAACCAAATGGAATATTCAAATAACAATACTTTGATGCTTCAAAAAAACAACAATACTTTTGATTGCAGGAGTTTCAAATTAGTAGCATGGTTGGTTCAAGGAATTGAAGGCTAGATAATCAAATTCTAAAAGAATGGGCTCAATTTTCTAAACTAGACCGAGAAATCTACTTTATGTAATTAGGATATTCGATTTCTAGAAAAATGATTCTCTCCAAAATAACAGATTCATATTGCACTTATCGAATAGTGCAATAAAATCGGGATAAAAACAAAGGTAATTGAATTACCTCAACTAAATATTAATTTTTTAGATTTGACGATAACTAAATTCTTAGGATTCTGATTCCTCTAACCAAACGGGTTGTAATAATAATCTATTCTAATAACAACACTTTTAATTTGAAAAGGGGCCATCTAAAAGAATGCAAAACTAGCAACTAACAATTAGGATTTTGGTGCTGGTGCATTCTTGATCCAGTAGAAGCGAAAGTAAATTTGTGCACCCTTAAAAACCCTGGTGCATAAGTACTCCTTATTTCATTGGATAGTTCATAGTTGATTTTAAAAACTACTGTTCTCTCCTATTTCCTATACAAAGCACAATCTGATATAAAATAAATTAACCAATAGTAAAAAGGTATCTGTGCGAATTCTAATTTCTAAGGTGCATAAATTTAGATTTTTTCAGATTGTGCTGATAGATCAAAAAATGTTCAAACACACGTGTTGATATGCCTTGAATCATTTGTTTGCCGGAATATTACGGGGAGTCCGAGGGGCAGAGCCCCTCGGCGGTGGTCTCGCTGAACGGTATACGTAATGTATTATGACTGGGATTGTTTTCCGCTTTCTAGTCGAATTAGGGTTTATTTCTTTGCCCTATATATATGCATACGTTGTACCTAGAGTAAGTATCTTTGGTATTCTGCTCAGCAATAAAACTCTGGTTTCTCTGCCGTGGAGGTAGCTAACGTAACAGTTAGTGAACCACGTTAAATCCATGTGTTCTTTATCTGTTTATCGTTCTCGTTTGATCTCTCGTTATAACAACACGGGTCCTAATTCTCCCTCCCCAACAAATTAAGAAAAATCTATTGAAATAACAATACATTTGCTAGATCTAGTGATAAAAATTAGGACTTTGGGTGCTCCAGCATGCTTGATCCAACATCAATCCAACTAGTCATTTATAAATACTATTTTTATCCCAAAGAAAATTACAATCATTTTTTTTATTACTAAGATAAAAAAATGATAATAATTCTTTTTCTCGATGGAGGAAATAAAAAATTTGAGCAAATTATCTGAATTTATTAAAAATATCATTCATATTTCTCGGTTAGTTGTGATATCCCGGTGGTTAGCTGTGATGTTGGTAGATCAGTTTTCACGAGGCCTCCAATGGCAACGGTAATAGTGGGTCTTGGGTCCAACTTAATTAGTTGAAAGTCGAAAAGAGTAGAGAGAACCAGCAGGCAACAACTGAAACTTGTGGCAGATGAGTTGATTACTACTTACTGCCACAACAACCATGGAAGAAGAAACTCAAAGAGAAGACAACCAGCAAATCCTAAAAGTCTTAGAAGCTCTAAAACAAATTTCTCAAGATCTCAAAAACAAACCCACACAAAATCTCAACTCAAATTCCATCAAAGCTCTATTAGAGCTTGAAACCGAAGGAGATACTATTCTATTCAAAGACCCAAATCTCCAAAATCTCTCTAATCATTTAACCAGACTAAAACAAGTCATACACAATGATCTCCAAAATTCAACTGGTAGTCATGGTATCAGATCATTTATTCGTCGTCGAATTACTAATCATGAGATCTCAAAAATTGCTGAATCAATTGAAACTGAAATCCAAGCATGGATTGATCGAGAAAGCGTTGAAAATCTTGTCAAATTAGTACAAAACTCAGATGAAGACAATGATGATGAAAAGGTAAGACTTTTATCACAGTTTGAAAACAGGGTTTTAAAGGGATTTAATAGAGATTTACAAGATTTAGTACTTAAATTTAAGGTATTTAATGTTCTTGAAACTCTTGTATGTGATTCAAATAATTCTATAAAATTGAAAGAAGCATCAGCTTTTGCTGTTGGTGCTTTAGTTGAATTCAACAAAGATGTTTTTGTTGGTGAAGTATTAATGGGACCAATAATTCCTGCTTTGATTTCAATGGGTTCTTCGACTTCGACATGTTCAATACAAGTTCTCTGTAGTTTAATCCGATCTATTAAAAGTCCATTAGTTGATGAGATTGAAACCAATGGTCAAATCCCTAAGATTATTAAAGTATTAGGTCTCGAGAACGAACCATCTATTAGAGTTACAGCATTGGATTGTGTTCTTGAAATCGGGTATTTCGGTAGAAAAGAAGCTGTGGAAGCTATGTTGGAAGAAGGATTAGTGAAGAAATTGGTGGAATTGCAAAGGTCAGAATTGGGTGGATGTCTGATTGATATGGGGGATCGATTCGAAGAAAAGGTTAAAACTAGTAGAGATAGAAGAGACAGGAAGTATTTAGAGGAACATCCATTTGTGAGCTGTGTGTCTAGGTTCTGGATACAATTAGATGTTGGAGAAGGATTGAGACAAAGGGAGAAAAGAGCATTCAAATTAGAGATTTTGCAGAGAGTTAGAGAAGCTTGTGATTCTGATTCTGAAGCTGCAACAATTTTAGCTGAGGTTCTTTGGGGTTCTTCACTTTGAAGAGCAAAGAACAGATGAAATTTCTTAATATTCAGATTAAGACATTCATTGTGTGTATATGTAATAGCGAATAGCACCATCTAATTACTTTTTTATTTGTGTGTCGAGTAATGATGATAAAAAATATCAGAAAAGTGCAGTATTGTTTTGTTACCTTGAATCCTTGATTGTATCTTGCAGTGCTACATTTGATTCCTTTAAGGTTCTTGGTTGCTTTTCGTCCTTCGGAATGATTGTCTTGTCGGTTTTTGGAGGTTTTTCCTTGCTCCAAAGTTGAGAAGAACCTGAGATGACAAAAGGGTTCACTCAAAACCTGTTAAGAGGAACGGAATAAACAATAGATAGTTTATGGTAATGTATACAAACAGATAATATGATCAATCGTATCTATGATTAAGCTTGTCTCCTCGGATCTTAGCTGATAGGATGGATATTAGCTACTGGAATGTCATAGTTGAGCTACTATGATGTCTTAGCGTAGAGCAAATTGTCAGGAATCCTTCTTTACAGTCAGAATTCCAAATGAGAGCATAAGAAATTGAAATATTTGTTTACACTTTACAACATACAAAATCATGAACTTTGAGAAGATTTTGGATTAAACACCGGAGACACTGTCGCAAAGGCAAACATCACCACCACCTTGACTAGGTTCAGTACTAACGCAACAACAAAAGAGACCCACAATAATATAAAAACTGAAGCTGTTATCACTGCTTCTGCCCAATTCAAAATCGTGGATGTTGTTGTTCTTCTAACGCAGCACCAATTACCTTTCATCTTCGCAATCTCAGAACCTAAGAAGTGTTGTTGCCAACTCACAGACTAAAGGTTGTATCATCAGCTGCAGAATGGAATGAATAAACAGATTGGAATTACTATTACACACATGTTTTAAGTTTCAGACACACCAAAAAAACTTGAATGGTTTTTCTTCAAAACCAGTTAGTTGCTTTTATTTATAATCCTCTGCACAACAATCATTCATGAAGGCAAAGCAGCCAGACAGACACATAAAGTTTCTTCTTAATTTTTGGACATAAATAAAGTATTCCAAATTGAAATTTTTAAGACTAGTAGTATTCAGTATCTGTGTCTTTGGCATGGACCATTATTGATCTAGACAACTTGTTTGTCCGGTTAAAGTGATCGATTGTTTGTCTGCATAATTCTTCAAGACAGAATTGAATACTTTTATTTCTTTAGGTTGGTCTTTGAGATGGCCTGAGTACATTTTACCGTGGTACACAATGCAAATTATTTAAGCAAATTAGATTAATTTTGGAGGTGCTTAAGAGCATCTGCAATCATCGACTAAACCGACGATCAAAGATCAAATGCAGTCGATAGTGGTCGAAAATCACCCACAGACGTCGATTATATTTGGTATTTGATCGATGAAAATCACTGTTCCAGATTAAATCTAGTCGCTGATCGACGACTATAAATTATAGTCGCGCGAAATCATAAGCCCTCGCCTGTAACCGAACGATTTCCCAGAATCTGGTTTAAAAACACGGGCGAAGAGTTGGCATTCCGCCATCTCAAGCGGGATTCTAAAGTTCCGCTCCACCAGACGATACCCCAGAAGATCGCCTACACATAAGCGAGTTGCTGAGATAGCGCTCAAAATTTTAAAACACGGGCGAAATGCTAGCAGTGCGCTTAGGATTAGACGAGACTACAGAAAATCGCTTGGAGCTGGGCGAGCCTAGATGGGTTCGCTTGTGGTTGGGCGTGACTCCAAGACTTCGTTTGTTACTTGTTACTGCCAACAGTCGGATTAAATCACGCCTTTTATGTTTGAACTTTAAACACATGATTCAAATGTTTATAAAGCTTTGTTGGTGCAGCACATGGAACAAACGAGGTAATTACTTAATTAATCAAGGCTTTTTCTTCCTCCGTAATTACCCATTTTCAATAATCTGTCACATAATACAAAACCATGCATTGTACGGGCTTACCATAGTTTTTACTGATTTCTATGGTAATACTTATACCCCATACTTATAAAAAAAATCAACAAATATAATTAATCTTGCAAATGGGTAACTGTAATGTATGGCCGAAGCTCAAATTCTAATTCTTCAAATCTAGTCAAGAAAAATGTTATGGATGATCATAATAAATTTCATGGACAAAGTTAATCAATAATGGAAATTAATTAGTGCATATGATAGCAGATGTAAATGTGAAGTCTGGTAAACTGAGTTGTATCATATATAATTAACTAGTATTAGTCCCTGAAGAAACTGAAACCGAGCTCTCACATAAGTAAGGAATGATGATGGCGAGTTTGAAGACCGAATATCCTCGTTAAGCAACAAAACCTTAGACGTCTCATTCCTTGGATCATATAAAACCAAAGCCTTTCTATTAAAACCAATATCCCTGTTGTATCTGAGACCGGTACCAATGAACCTCTAATAGAATTTCTCCAGTTTTCAAATACTTGATCCTTCTCAAGTCCCGGAACTTTTTCACTTGAGGTGATATCAGTTTTGAAATATTATAAATTTTAGTCCATGACTCTTTTTTTCCATAATCCTTCGTCAGCCAATACTTCAAAACCAAGGTTTGAATTAGAATAAAGCAGACAAAGACACCCATCCAACACATCAATATATGCGTCGCCCAAATTTTCTGGTTGCGAGATTTCTCTAACGTTCTCATCGGTCATATGTAGAACTATTAAAACTTGAGAGGAAAGAGGGTGATCGCCGATGAGGAGCTCCGTTACAAAACACACCGTACTGGTATTTATTGCAGTTATCTAGTATTATATGATAGGATAATTGTTTAATTGGTTTCCATGAATTCAATTCGATCTAAGTGAATAGATCTCAACTACAAATATTTTCTTATTTATTTGGCCACGTGGATAGATTACAATTCGAACAAACTTGTGATCATCGCTCTTCGAGTCATAACCGAACCCACATCCTAGCACCATTGTGAAGCGATGCAAAGAATTATCAACTTGAAGTTGATCAGGTGGAGTTGGTATTTCTTTATAGTTCCCCCGTAGATGGGTTCCATAAACTAAAATCACGCCACGTAGTGGTGAATATGCAAAACAAGCCATTGCAACAACCCACAATATCATGGAGAGCGACAGGACAATGAAGCTTCTTAGTACCATCAAGTAGTGATGGCAAATCTTTATCTATAGAGTGTATATCGTTGTTGTCACTTCTAAGCATGATACTGGAGTTAATTTCTAACATATTATTGCGGATATTTGGCATTAAGTCAGGAATATGCCGAACATATTATTTTTCAGTTATAGTTTTGTTTTCTATTTTGTTGTAAATTAAGGTTTATCTTCTCTCGTATATAAACACACTTATTGTAATCAATTGAGGAAAACATAAGAAATATAACCTTCACAAAATTCTTCATGCTATCAGAGCCACCACCGATCCAAAAGTAAGAGGAAGATTAATAATGGCTGGCAGTGAAGGTGTCGAGAAAGGTAAATCAGATTCATCGGTTACCCCATACACTTTGACATCTGCAGATCATCCTGGAAGTATTGTTACTCCTGTACAATTGAAGGAATGAATTATGAAGAGTGGGCTAAAGCGATGCGTGTCGCATTACGGGCAAAGAGAAAGTTGGGTTTCGTAGATGGAACCGCTGTGAAACCGGCAGACGAAAGTACGGATATTGAAGACTGGTGGATGATAATTCCATGTTGATAGCATGGATTTTCAACACCATTGAACCCTCTTTGTGTTCAACCGTTACATATCGGGAGAATGCACAAGTGCTTTGGGCAGATTTGAAGGAGAGATTCGTGGTCACGAATGTACCGCGTATTCAGCAACTGAAGCGAGAGTTGGCAAACTGCAAACAACAGGGACAAACTGTGGCAGAATTTTTCGGTCAAATGAAGATGTTGTGGGATGAGATCAATAATTATGAACCGATATTAACTTGTGCCCCAGGCCTTCTATAGCTGAAAGAAAACAGTGGAAGCAACTCCAGAGTGAGTGGGATCAGTGGACGGCTCCAATAAAACAACTGTAAAGGTTGCAAGTGTAATATCACGGAGCAGTTGGTGCAAAGACGTGAGGATGAACCAGTACATCAGTTCTTGATGGGATTTGAGGATTCGGTGTTTGGAACGGTTTGTTCCACAATATTGAACACGAAATCATTGTCTAACCTTAATCGGATGTATACAATGATTGTTAGTGAAGAAAAGCATCGCGAAGTCGCGAGCACAAACATCACCACCACCTTGACTGGGCTCAATACTAATGCAACCGTAAGATCTGTTGATCTATGAGTTGTAAAAGAAAAGGAAGAATAAGTTGTTGTTAATGATCTGTATAAGTTGTATTGAAGCAGATAAAAGATTATAGAGCCGCATGACTACTTAAGGCATCAGCTTCTAAGTACTTTCTACCTCTTTTACGGGTCAATGATTTGATATATAGTTACATGACAAAGAGACTCATTCTTACTAATTATAACGGAAAAACAAGAAAATGAAACTAAAACAGAAAAGCAGTTTCTGTTAATAACACAGTTACTGGTAGTGTAACCAAGGTGTAGTGTGGTAATCAACCTTTAAGAACCCATTGGAAACCAGATCTCTAATAGTGTGGTAATCAACCTCCACATGCTTGATACTAGCATGGTAAATGGGATTAGCAGTTAGATTCTTTGCACCCAAATTTTCACAGAACACAGTGCATGGAGTTACTAAAGGTACCTTCAGTTCCTCCAAGAGATAAGAGACCCATAGAATTTCATAAGAAGCTGTAAGTGCTTGACAAGACTACACTAGTTAGGGCACTTACAGGTAACTTAAACACAATGGTTCTTTGAAACACTGTGCAAGTTTCTGTACAAAGAAGAAAAAGTGACAAGCCTAGAGCTCCATACAATAAGTTTGTTTGTACCTCATGAACATTTCAGAGAAGTAAATGTACCAGTTGCCACCAACTTTCTACTTAGATAATTTTGATTAATGTAATATCCCTTAGATAATCTTAATTATTTTATCTATTTATTTTAAATTTTAAATTTTTAATTGAAATTTTTTTTAACTTTTTTTAACTCTTTAATTTATTTATAATTTATTTAATAACGAAAAAATTCAAAATAAAAGTTCAAAAAAACAAAAAAACGGTTAATTTTTTTATTAACTTTCTTCTTTTTTTATTTTTTTTAATAACGAAAAGAAATTCAAAAAAATTCAAAAAACTTTTAAAAAATAAAAAATAATTATAAAAATATAAAAGATAAAAACATTACTGTCATTATTAAAATATAATTAATAAGGGATTATTGGTTTTACTACCTAATAATTTTATTTTATCTTTATTAAATATTCCGAATTATTGGTTTTACTATCTAATAGTTCTATTTTATCTTTATTAAATTAAAATATGCTTCAAAACAACCTTCGTACAGTAAGTTCATTTTTAATTAAGTGGACTTGGTATTTCTTTGTAGTCCCCTGTAGATGGGTTCCATAAACTAAAATCACGCCATTGAGTGGTGCATGTACAAAACAAACTATTATTACAACCCACGATAACCACTGCTACTCTGATGCAGTAAAAACAACTTTACTGATATATATAACATCAACGAAAGAAGCATCTGGTAATTGTATTCAACAATTTTAGAAGGACCGAAAAAAGCAAACTCCGCCAAAGCAGTGGAGGAAGCTAGTTTCACCATGATCGATGGGTAATATCTTTCAACGCTTTTGTTTATTCTAGTTTTATTACTATCTCATAAAATGAATTTCTAAATCATTTGATAGGTTATATTTACGTCTAGTCATTTGATAATCTATGCTGAATTATTACTTAAAATATTTGGAAGTCTGGCTAATCATTAGTGGTTTGAGATAAAAAGGGCTAAATGATAGATAGAATATTCAAATTCTTTAATAATTCGTTTATCATTCGAATCATGCGTTCTAATGAAATCCATAGCCTTCGTTCTTTTTAAAATTGTTATTTATTTTTTATTGATTTCTACTTTAGTTTAATCATCTCAATTTGAAATCAACCCCTTTTACTAGTTTAAATTAGTTTTTATGCAATGGATTTGGTGGAATTTATTTTTCTCGTTTTAAAAAGCATTTTTCAATTACATTTTGAATCAATGTATGAACATCATAATAAAAAATAAAATAAGCCAGCGAATTATATGTATCATGAGTTATACCACTATCAATAAATTACTTGGTTGAATAGGAATGTAAGATGAAATCTTACCAGATAGCTAAGTTAACTTATGTCTCGGTAGAATCATGACACTCAAAGGAAAGTCCGGCTACGATGTTAATTACCATGGTAACATATTCCAAGTATGTTTCCCATTTTCTTTTAGAGAAATTAGATTTCAATTTAACTTATTACTTCGAATTTACCGACATCAAGTTTTAACTTGTTTCCCTTTCTTCTCATCCGATGTACAACAAAAGTTACCATGAATTTTATTTCTCGAGATTTATACCACTAAGATTTGTTATCGCATAAACAAGACAAACACACATATTTGCAATATGTTATCCAGGAGGGGACGGGTTGGTATAGTCTGATTTGATTGAGGTATAAGAGCATCTGCAATCGTCGACTAAATCGACGATCAAAGATGATAAATAATCGATAGTCGACGAAAGTGAGCCACAGACGTCGATCATTTTTAGTATTTGATCGATGAAAATCATTGTTCCAGATTAAATCTGATCGCTGATCGACGACTATAAATTATAGTCGCGCGTTACTTTATGGTGTCATTTGTTTCCAAGCGATTCTACAGAATCCCGTTTAAAAACAAGGACGTAGAGTTGGCATTCCGCCAGTGTAAACGGGATACCTAAATTCCGCTTGTGAACACGAAACTCTGGAAGCTCGTCCTCATCATAAGCGAGTTGCCTTGATACCGCACCAACAATTCAAAACCGGGCGTGGTGCTAGCCCTGAGTTTATAATTGGGCGGTATATTGTAACCACGCCTGGAGCTGGGCGAGCTGCCATGTTATCGTTGGTTGAAGGGCGAGGTAATAGCCCTCCGTTCAGGTGACCGTTTATACTTCAATTCAAATGTTCAAATGTTAATACTTCCGTTGAAATGTTACCGTTGTAGTTTAACGGCTATATTTTTACCCTATATATGGGATAACAGACGAATGACATTTTACTGATTTCATTCATATTTTGTGTAAAAAATCTATAGTTTGTTTTTATTTCTAATCGAAAAGTAAAATGCCACCATCAAAACCACGAGGTCCAAATTTTTCGTCTTTTGAAGATGTTACAATGTGTAAAATTCATTTGTCAATTTCTCAAGATTCTAGCATCGGTACCGATCAATCTGAAGATCAATTATGGTCACGTATTTTATTCCGGATGAAAGAAGAAATA
>JAJJMC010033249.1:353391-376846 GCA_023531435.1 Papaver californicum | reverse complement strand
AGGAAAAAGAGACCTGGACGAGAAATAACTATTTGGCAAAAAATCATATTTTAAATTGCCTTGAAGACTCTCTGTATGATTTTTACAATGCTAAGGATGATTTTTCTGCTCACAATTTATGGTCTGCACTGCAAGAAAAGTATGAAGCAGAAACTGCAGGAAGTAAAAAGTTTCTGGTTGCACGTTTTTTACAATACAAGATGCTGAATGAAAAATATGTGGTTGACCAGTTTCTGGAGTTGCAGAAAATTATTAATGAAATCATTGTTGAAGGTATGACTATCTCTGAAAACTTTCAAGTATCTGCTGTGATTGAAAAATTACCAAGTTCATGGGCCGAATACAAGAGAAGACTAAGGCATGAAACTGGTGAGATTACTATGATAGAACTGGGCAAGAAAATACAAGTTGAAAAGTTGATGTGCTCAAAGGACAAGAATGTCTCCTCTGCAAGAGACATGTCAAACAAAGCTCATGTGATCGAACATAAGTTTGCTTCACTCAGTCTGGACCACAACAAGCGCAAGCCTGGCCCTCAAGGAAAAGGTAAATTTCAAAAACCAAAGTCTGCTATTGGTAAGATTAAGGGAGCTTGTTATGTCTGTGGTGTGTCTGGCCATATGGCAATGCATTGTAGAAAACGCAAAGATGCGAATTTTAAGAAACAAAATGTAAACCTGGCTGAAAGTAGTAAAAATGAATTTTCTGGCACGGTGTCTGAGGTGAATTTAGTTACCAATGTGAGGGACTGGTGGGTAGACTCTGGAGCTACCAAACATGTCTGCGGAAGCAAGGATATGTTCACCTCCTACCAGACAGTAGGAGAAGGAGAAAAACTCTATATGGGTAATTCTTCTGCAGCACAAGTTGCAGGAAAAGGAAAGGTTTCGCTGAAGCTTTCTTCTGGGAAAATCCTCACATTGAATGAAGTGTTACATGTACCAGACATCTGCAAGAATCTCATTTCAAGTGGTGTGCTAGATGACAAGGGTTTTAAAATTGTTTTTGAGTCCGGAAAAGTGATTATCACTAAGGGTAGGGACTTTGTGGGAAAGGGCTATAAGGCTGAGGGCCTTTACAAATTATCTGTAATCTCTACTGAAATTAATAAAGTTGATTCTTCTTATGTTGTTGTCTCATTGAATATTTGGCATGGTAGACTTGGTCATGTAAATTATAAATCAATGAACAAATTGGCAAAATCTGGCTGCATTCCAAAATTATATTTGGAATATGAACATAAATGTGAAGTTTGTGTAGAATCAAAATATGCGAAGAAGCCTTTTCAGAAAAATGTCCACAGAGTTTCTAATCCCTTAGAGTTAATTCACTATGACTTAGTTGATATGAAATCAATCCAAACCAGAGGTGGGAAAAAATGGTTTGTTACCTTCATAGATGACTGTACTAGATACTGTCATATCTACTTGCTCAAAGGAAAAGATGATGCTCTTGAAGCATTTAAATTATATAAATTAGAAGTAGAAAACCAGATGAGTACCACCATTAAAACCGTTAGGTCTGATCATGGGGGTGAATACGTAACCCCTACAGGAGACTTTTGTGCACAACATGGCATAATTCATGAGGTAACTCCTCCTTATTCACCACAATCTAATGGTGTGGCTGAACGGAAAAACCGAACCCTTAAGGAGATGATGAATGCCATGTTAATCAGTTCAGGACTACCGGCGAACTTGTGGGGGGAGGCCGTCCTCTCAGCTTGCTATATCCTGAACAGGGTTCCCCTTAAAGGAACATAAAAATCACCGTATGAATTATGGAAAGGCAAACAACCCTCTTATGGATACCTCAAAGTGTGGGGGTGTTTAGCCAAGGTCTCTATTCCTCCAACTAAGAGGACTAAAATAGGACCTAAAGCCGTTGATTGTGTATTTCTAGGATATCCCGAGCACACCACTGCTTATAGATTTATGGTTGTGAGTTCCGATAACTCAGAAATCAGTGTGAACACCATTTTGGAATCTAGAGATGCTTCGTTTTTTGAAAATATTTTTCCAATGAAAACTGAATCTCGCGTGATACGTGTAGATCCTCTAGATGTCCCTTCTTCTAGCCATTCATTACCGGTAGAAGAAGATGAACCTGTTTATGAGCCAAGAAGAAGCAAAAGACCTAGATTAGAAAAATCTTTTGGGCCAGACTTCATTACCTGTTTAGTTGAATCTGATCCACAAACTTATAAAGAGGCCATGACTTCGTCTGAAGCTCCATGGTGGAAAGAATCCACTATTAGTGAGATGGATTCTATTATTCAGAATGAAACCTGGGAAATAGTAGATTTACCTCCAGGGAGCAAAACCATAGGTTGTAAATGGATCTTTAAGAGAAAACGTAAGGTTGATGGAAGCGTGGAAAAATATAAAGCTAGACTTGTAGCTAAAGGCTATAAACAAATAGAAGGTGTAGATTTCTTTGACACCTATTCACCTGTCACTAGAATAACTTCAATTAGGTTGCTAATTGCAATTGCTGCAATCCATAACCTAGAGATACATCAAATGGATGTAAAAACTGCGTTTCTAAATGGTGAACTAGATGAAGAAATTTATATGGACCAACCCGAGGGCTTTGTGGTGAAGGGTTATGAGAAGAAGGTGTGTAGACTTAAAAAGTCTTTATATGGCTTGAAACAAGCACCTAAACAATGGCATGAAAAATTTGATCATGTAATGTTCTCTAGTGGTTTTAAAATAAATGAAGCTGACAAATGTGTTTACACTAAATCTGTTAATGATGCTTGTGTGATGGTATGCCTGTATGTTGATGATATGCTTATACTAGGTACAACCTTAGAAATCATTAATTCCACTAAGAACATGTTGAATGAGAACTTTGATATGAAAGACTTAGGTCCTGCTGATGTAATCCTAGGGATGAAAATTAGAAAGGAGTCTAATGGATTCAGTCTCAGTCAATCTCATTATGTTGAGTCAGTTCTGAAGAAATTTAACCAGTTTGATAGTAAACCTGCAAGTACTCCTTTTGACCCTTCTTGCAGACTCAAGAAAAACAAAGGCAATGGAGTCTCGCAACTTGAATATTCACGTGTCATAGGAAGTCTGATGTACTTAATGAATTGCACGAGACCAGACATTGCCTATGCAGTGAGTAGACTAAATAGGTATACCTGTAATCCAGGACAAGAGCATTGGGATGCACTTTTCAGAGTGCTGAGGTATCTTAAATACACTTTAAACTTTCGGTTAAGTTATGAGAGATACCCTGCTGTTCTGGAAGGATACTGTGATGCAAACTGGATAGCAGACTCAGAGGAGTCTAAGTCTACGAGTGGATACGTTTTCACTCTAGGCTGTGGAGCAGTGTCTTGGAAGAGTTCCAAACAAACCTGTATCGCTCGATCCACTATGGAATCCGAGTTTATAGCGTTAGATAAAGCAGGAGAGGAAGCCGCTTGGCTAAGATGCTTTTTAGAAGACATTCCTCTCTGGCATAGGCCTATGCCAGCTGTATCTATACATTGTGATAATCAAGCTGCAATAGCTAATGCTAAAAACAGCAACTATAATGGAAAATCTATTCATATAAGGAGAAGACACAATTCTCTAAAAAACCTAATCTCAACTGGCGTTATTTCTGTTGACTTTGTGAGGTCTAAGGAGAATATCGCGGACCCTTTGACGAAAGGCTTGTCCAAGGAGGTAGTTAGTAATGCATCGAGGGGGATGGGACTTAAGCTCATAAATTAAAACTTGCCATGAAGGATACTCAACCTTGCTGACTGGAGATCCCAAGATCAAGGTTTTGAATGAGACAACTAATTTGTGGTGGGTAAAAATTAAACACTATCAGAGAATTATTTTCTCTGTCCCTTCCCAATGGTGTAGACGTGATAGTGTGACTGCAAGTGAGGATGACTTAGAGTAAAGTCTTAATGAGTTCTATAGTTTCAATTTAAGATTGAAATGGGGTGTAGCAGTTAACACTCTTGATAGAACTCACCTATCTGAATGAGGAAGTGGGTCGCTTCCTATGAGAACTGAGCTGATTCTCTAGAGCATTCTGAGAAACGGGATACGTCCAGGGCCAAAACGGACACAACGGCGTGAACTTAACAGCATTTTAAGAGATATCTCGCGTAAGGAGTTATTGAAGAATTACACTAAACGATGGCAGTTCAAGACATCACGTTCACTGACCATCAAGTAGTTCCGGTGCTTCTCACTAAGCAAAGGTTCAATTCCAAATGGTCACCTATTGCTTAAGAGGTATTTCTCGTTTTTTCCGATATTCCGATTTTTCGGTTTCGTCATTCATGTGGGGGATTGTTGGGAAATAAAAATGATATTACTAAAATTAATAGTTTCTTACTTAAATTAATTTTTGTTACTTTAATTAGCTTGATGGGTGCTAGGATCACTAGTCCAAACTTGGGTGGAATTAAAGCCATCCATTTTCACTTCTTAGTGAATGAGAAACCTTTGATTATCTCACATTGGGCAAACCAAGGAGGAAGTTCATGCATATTACCACATATGTTCTATATAAGGAAAAGAACTAGTGGATTGGATATGGACTTGGGAAATGGACTAGTGGGCAAATGCATACATGTACGGTGCTTCGCACCGAAGCACCGCAGGCCGCGGGCTTGCGGGCTTGCGGTGCTTGCGTGTGTTTTTGGCGTGAGCCTTGGTGCGACCCTTGGTGCGACCCTTGGTGCGAACCTTGGTGCGATCCTTGGTGCGAACCTTGGTACGAACCTTGGTGCGAACCTTGGTGCGACCATTGGTGCGACCCTTGGTGCGACCCTTGGTGCGACCCTTGGTGCGATCCTTGGTGCGATCCTTGGTGCGATCCTTGGTGCGATCCTTGGTGCGAGCCTTGGCGTGAGCCTTGGTGTGAGCCTTGGTGTGAGCATTGGTGTGACCATTGGCGTGAGCCTTGGTGTGAGCCTTGGTGTGAGCCTTGGTGCGACCATTGGTGCGAGCCTTGGCGTGACCATTGGTGTGACCATTGGCGTGTGCCTGGCGCGTTTGAATTAAATGGAAAATAAAATCATAAATAATTTTTTAATTAAAACAATCTTAACGTTTTGTTTTAATGGGGATTTAATATTTGAAATTAAATTTTCACCGTTTTAAAACTCAAAGGTTTACTTCTCCTATAAAAGAACAACATTGCTAAGATTTTCGTTTACTCCAGTCGCAGCCACTGTCCTGACGACTTTTCACCATCTTCCTGCTTTGTTTTGCGCACTAGGTTACATTCTTATTTTCATCTTCTGTTAAGTTCACAACGGGCCAACGAGCTTTGCTAGCTGGGTTGGTATCAGGTGATTTTATCCTGAATTCAAGTTTGTCACTGAAAGGGTATAGCAGCATCTTCCTGAAGGTGTACCTGGCAAATATTGAGTTAAGGGCAGTCTGTTGAACAGGCGACTTCACCTCTCTGTGTTTGAGTGTGTGTGCATTTTAATTCTAACCCTCCCTTAATCATCTTCAAGTTCTCTGTGTTTGTTTTCTCTGTTACAGGAATTATATTTTCCAACAACATGTTCATCTCAAATTCTCAGTCAACAACGGTAATGCTCGGGGAACAACAGTGGACACTCTTCAAAATCGGGAAACAACTCAATAATTGCACGAAAAGATCCGTTTATTTTCATTCAGAAGCAAAGGAGTCATTTCGATCGATCAATTTTTGATGAAGTATTTTGTTTACACTTCATGGGATATATTTTTAGAATCCATTTTATGCATTCGTTTGTTAAATGCTTACTTTCCAATGATTCTGATTCACCGCGTAGTTTGTAGTTCTGCTAAAATTTTTCCTCCTAAACCACTCTGAATGACCTGGGTACTAATGCTTCTAGTTGTGGAAATTGATTGTCAATGTAGTATATATAGTGGTATAATCTTTGAGTGATCAAAACTGGTCACCGCCAGATTCTTTATCCATCAGAAACAACTAAAGACAAAAATTTGTGGTAGGTGAGTTGATGTGATTTGGAATTACCCAATATAAATAACCGCAATCGCACGGCGTCTAACTAGTAGACAACGGCAAGTACGGGTCGAACCCACAGAGAGCGGGGAAATACTGCAATTAATATCTCTAATCAACTAACCAAGAGGAATATTTTTGTGATTTTTAGATTGATAAATAAAATAATAAACTAACTAAACTAATAAAATGTGACCGAGTAGAGAGAGTCGGTAACCAGGGTTTTTCAGTATCCACCACTATTTAATTCATAAATATTTAGAGTCGCAAATATCGCTGGGACGCCCTAAACATGATGCATCTAAAAGCCCTAGTCTCAAGCATATACCATAAAATTGCGTTAGCGAGAAAATTGTACGAAACTAATTAAAGGTCTACAAATAATACTTGGCTATTCTAAGTGTACCCCATCAAAAGATTTAACCTAAGTATGAAATATCAAATAAGTAGACAAATATATTTTTAGAATAACAACTGTATACTAGAAACATGGAACATCAAAACCATAGGCCAAGCATGCACCATAAACGACAATACAATTGTTTAAAGTCATGAATTTAATCTATTTAAATCATAATGGTCTGTATCAAATATTTAATTCAATTGATCTAAAACTGTAAGTGGTTTCAACATTAAACCCTAGTTAAAAATTAATTTGAACATGGAGATGGGTTTCTTAAAACCCATAAAAATAATTAGATAGAAGAGTATAAAGGAATTAAACAAGTCACCGTCGTCAACCGGCAAATAATCTTCTCCGTTCTTCTTTCACTTCCGTCCGTATGCTACCAAGAAAATCTCATGTACCCTTTTTCTTCAGCCGACCGCATACTCCTGTACAGTCTGTCCCCTGGAAAAGGCTTTTTCTTCTTCTATTTATAGTCCCCCACTTCACGTGTTTAACCTAGGCATAATTCAAAGAAGTCCCACGTGTGTAGACTTCACTTTTTTTTCAACTTCATCAATCACGCCTAGACTAGGTCTTCTTCTAGCTACAGCCCACACGTCTTGTCCTCTTCTTAGCCTATACGTAGACTCCAGCCTACTCCAAACCTAATTATACTTTCCTGTCTCAATAGCCTAGCCAGCCGTACTCCAAACCTAGCAGCCTCTTTCATCTCCCTCTAACCGAGAAGCATAACACCTACTCTTTTCATTCATCATAGCTACAGCCCTAGATGTCCCCTACTCAACACACTTTCTTTTCTATACGTGACACATCCCAATCTCTACTCCATCATTAGCCTCTACCACTCTCTTCAAGTCAACATCACCTCTCTCTTCTTTTCTCTAGCTTTTCATCTACTACTTCCTTCTCTCTTATGATGCAGCCGTTAGCTCCTAGCCTATTGGCTTCCATGCCTCAACAGTAAAGGTCCTGCCCCTTGTCTCCAGTCTCAATCAATACCCATTTGTACTTCCTCTTCTTTTCTTTGACTTTTAATTCACATTCAGCCAACATCTACCTAGCTAGCATTGCCACCTACTGTTTATGTACGCCCACACATAAACCAAAAGAAAAGCTCCACACGGTTTGTCCATTTAGCTGCATTTAGCCATAATTAAATTTATAACTTTGGATTTATGTGAACCATCTAATAAAACAATAAAAAATATTATTAATACAAATTCAAGTACTAACAAATATAGATTAAGTGGTAAAAATGTATGAATTATGTGCTTATCATGAGTACCATGGAAGAAACTCAAAGAGGAGACAACCGACAAGTCCTAACCTTAGATTTTTTTTAGAATCCTCATATAGGGACTGTAAGATTGACAGAGGGGCTGCTTTAGGTTTAAGGGTGACTAAACAAATCGTTATAGGGTATCCTAGGGCTACGTGAAATGTCCATATTACCCTTCTATCTATTGAAACCTAAACAAAACCCTTCACCTTTCTAATCTTAATACATTTTCATTTTCAAAACAAAACCCAACCGTATCTCCTTCTCCATTTTAAAATTTTTCTTCTCTATCGAAATTCCTCGTCGATTAATCGTCGATTCGAAAAATTCTTCGTCGATTAAACTCAAAAATTCGTGATGAAGAATCATACTAAAGGTGTAGAAGGTAGTAGTGATGCCAACCAAAATCAAAATTTTCAACCTAATCAAGAGATTGAAGAACAAATTGGTGGTGACAATCAAAATCAAACTCCGAAACAACAGACAATGGTGTATCTAAGGTATTGAACAAAATTCATGTTATTTTTAGAGCCCAAAAATGATTGATTGGCATGTTTGATTGATGGTTTTTTAATAAAAATTGGGTTACATAAATATTTACGGTTGGGTTCGATTGGAAAACCCAACCGTAAATGTATTTTCTGAAGAATTTACGATTGGGTTCCATTCGAACCCAACCGTAACTGGTTTGTTCTACATTTTACGGTTGGGATTTTTAAAAAACTCAACCGTAAATAAAAGGGTAGGAGATGAAGATGAAATTTTACGGTTGGGTTCGATTTTGAACCCAACCGTAAAAAAATTTGCACCTTAATTTTTTTTTGAATTTTACGGTTGGGTTTGATTCTGATTTCCAACCGTCCATTTTTCTGCATATGTACAATTTTTTGTGTTGAGGATTATTTACGGTTGGGTTCGATTGGAAAACCCAAACGTAAATGCTTCTGGTTAGTTAAAAATTTTTGGTGAGGATTATTTAAGGTTGGGTTGGAGTGTCAATTCCCAACCGTAAATTCTCCTATGTAGGTTATCTTCTTGATGTTTCTTATTTACGGTTGGGTTCTATATGTGTAACCCAACCGTAAAAAATTCTGAATTTTCAAATTGAAGTTGTTAGAGTTGAATTGCTTGGAAATTATCTAACTTGTATTGCTTGTATGTTGTAGGAAGAAGAGGGTAATAATTTAACGTCAATTTCTCGCACTCCAACCCATCGCCACAGAGTTCATTTAGGGGTAAATAATAGAGGATTGAGAAAGAGCCATAAGAAGAAGAAGACTTTTGAGGTAGGGGGTGGTAGATGTACTCAACAAGATCTACCTCAAGACTTTGAAGATCTACCGGTGTTCAGTGGAGGTGCTCTTGTGATTAGAGAACCACCACAAGAACAACAATGTGATGAAGAAGAGACGGACATAGAATAATTTTTCCCCCAAGGCAAAGGTAAAGAAATTGTTGTTACTTCTACTGAACCTTAACTGAAGGAAAAAAAGCCAAAGAAGCAGCCAGAACCGAAAGGGAAGCATATTCCCAAAGGCAAAGACGTGTTGTTTCCTAAGAAGAGGAATGGAAGACCTTGGGGTGAGGCCCTAGACTGGTCTGCAATATTATTTGGTTATCCGCATTCATGGGATGCCAAAGTTGTTGAGACTAGGGTATTAATCTAAAAACTTCTCTTGTTTTGTTAAATTTTAGTTTGTTTAACTTCAAGTTAAAAAAGATTGTTTTTATTCTTTGTAGGATCATACACAGTCGATCAAGAAATTGGTTTGTCAAAGCTCAACATTGGCTGTTAGCTGAAGAATGTATGGTCGTCCAAGTTCTCGTAAATGGTACAGGGTTAGCTCCCGGAATTACCAATTCGATGTTGGAGTATGACAGTGTCACCTTCACAGCCTTCAGGGAACGTTATTGGCCTGAAACCGATAAGTTTCATCTCACATTTGGCGAGATGACAATAACGTCGGATGATATCAAGTCAATTCTTGGCTTACCAGTTGAAAGAAAAGTTATGTATGAAGATTTTGTCAACAACATGTCTTGGATTGATCTTTGTGTCCTTGTCAAAGATACACTTGGATGGGAGAAGACAGAATCCGAATCAGAGTTTAAATTGGCTCCTGGAGATAAACCGGGGGAGGCAACGAAGAAAGGTTTAGGTATGACCAAGAAGATCTTGTTGCCTAGTCTGAGGAGAAGTTTGGAGGAACCCTACAGTTGGAAAAGGATGGGGTCGTCATAGATGAAACCAAAGTTGTGCGTACAACCAGGGAGTATCTGCTATATATGCTCGGCACCATCTTCTTTTCTGAAAACTGAGGAAACAGGGTCAACGCTCACTTTCTACAGTGGTTGACGGATCTCAAGAAGACGCATGAGTATTTATGGGGAACTGCCACCCTCGCTTACCTATTTTCCAACCTTAGAAAATCTTCGAGGGTTAAAAGAACTGAGATTGATGGGAATACTGGTCTTCTTCAGGTAATTTAATGTTGGAATTTTAATGTTTAAATTTAGATTTTTTTAAACGTATTATCTTATATTAATATTTATTATCTTCATAGGCATGGGTCTATGATCACTTTCCGAGCATGTCTCCTAAGACGAAGTGGAACGGTGATTTTACTGGACCTACCAGAAAGAAATTCATATTCACCGGTACTCAGTCAAAGCATAAAGAAGTGCAGATAGCAACGATGAGAAGTGAAATTGATGTTTTTACCGTTGAAGATGTTGTTTTTGATCCTTATGTGAATATTGACATAGATGATGATGGAGTAGTTGAAGATTTACGTCAATTTTCGGACGTGTCTAGCTACAACGGGCATTTGTACCATCCGTTTGGGTTCGTGATGTGCAACCGCCGTCGAACTCTATGCCAACGTGGCTATGTCCAATCCAAGGTAACACACGAAGCCTTTAAATTGTGTGTAAATGTCTCCATGACCAAAGGCCCAAGCATCGTGCTCAACTACAACCCAACGCCTTCGGTCGCGGTTTGGAACAACCGCCATCAACCGGAATACCAAATCCAAATGGAGGAGGTAAATCCATCTTCGGGCACAAAAGAGGCTGAAGAAGATTACTTGGATTGGTATCGCCATTTTGGTCATCCAAATGTCATTAACATTGATCCTGAATCTATGAGAATACTTCAAATGGGTCAAGGAAACAACACAAGAGAGGGTGTCATGGATGTTTGGAAGAAAGCATATTTCAATTTGGTACGTAAATTACTTTTGTTATTAATATTTTTTAAGATTTATTACTAAAGACTCAACCAACTTTTATTTTCATATGTGAATAGAAAAATAAGGTCAAAAAGAAATCACTTGCATTGGCAGAGTCTATCACTCCATGCCTAAGTAGAGTTAATGTGACGACCTCTGACCAATTAAAAAACCTGCAAGCTAAAATTGGGAAGCTTCATGAAGCAGACGAAGATGAGACGGTTTGAAGATTAAAGAGGAGTAGAGCCGGTACAACAGATGTGACTACTAGCCGAAGAGAGCCGCAACCTAGTGATGAAGAGACACATGATGAAGCCGAGGATGTGCAACGTGGTGCTCGTACTCGTGGTGGTCGTGTTGGTGCTTGTACTCGTAGCGGTCGTGCTGTTCCTCGTACTCGTTGTCCTTCGAGCAAAAAAAGAGCTCGTCAAACTCATCGACATACCCCTCCTCCTTCTCCCTAACTCTATGTTTATTATAACAATTGCGTCAAATTAAGTTTTTTTTTGTGTTGGTGTATTATAACTTTAGTTAGAATGTATCAAAAAGTTTTTATCTATAAATTTGTCTAGCTAAATTTCATATTTTATTTACAAAAATTTCAAGTTGGAAACCAAGCAAAGGAAAAATCAAGTCAAAAAACAAAACAAATTCATATTTACGGTTGGGTTTTGGATGAAAACCCAACCGTAAAACTGAAAATATGAAGAAAAAAAAGCTAGTTTTACGGTTGGGTTATTGAGTCTAAACCCAACTGTAAAACTGACATTTTTTTCATGCCAGACTTACTGTTGGCTTTTCAGCCAAAACCAACCGTAAATATGAATATCAATTTTACGGTTGGGTTTTTAGCCAAAATTCAATCGTAAATATTCCTGGATCATTCAAAATTGGATTGTAGTACTTGTGTTGTTTTCGGTTTTTGTTTAGTTGAATGACCTAATTGACCTTCAATATAGTTAAAATGATTGAATAAGTTTAAAATTTTGATTTTTAAACTCAAATTTGACCTTAAACTCAATGCTCTAAAGGATGTTTTACGGTTGGGTTTTTAGCCAAAATTCAACCGTAAATATTCCTGGATCATTCAAAATTGGATTGTAGTACTTGTGTTGTTTTTGGTTTTTGTTTAGTTGAATGACCTAATTTACCTTCAATATAGTTAAAATGATTGAATAAGTTTAAAAATTTGATTTTTAAACCCCAATTTGACCTTAAACTCAATGCTCCAAAGGATGTTTTACGGTTGGGTTGGGAAGCCTAAACCCAACCGTAAATATTGGCTGAAATTGTCTTGAAGTAAAACTAAAATTGGTATTTACAGTTCGGTTGATTGTCAAATCCCAACCGTAAATCATCCTGGATATGAAATTATTTATTTAAGATTAGTTACGGTTGGGTCCGATGCTAAAACCCAACCGTAAAACTGTTACAATTTGGTGTTCATCATGAAATTACGGTTACGGTTGGGTTGGGAAGAACACCTAACTGTAATGGTGTTTACGGTTGGGTTCGACATGAAAACCCATCCATAAAATTCTCTGAATCAAAAAAAAAATCATCTTTTTTTATGTAATTCATCAAATTTGAGCCATAAAAAGACCAAGAGTTTAAGCTAGAGGTATATCTCACTACTCTGGTTGATTGAATCAAAATCTAGGGTTTTAAAAAAACCCTAAAAAATTCTCTTACATTTTTTCTAATTTTTGTTCCCACCAAACCAAAATAGAAAAAAATAATTGATTTGATTAAGGTTAAGATTATTTTAGATTAATTATGATTAGCCTAATCTATTAGCTAATTAGTTTTACTAATATTAACTAATCAGGGGTAGTTTAGCCATTATGAAATATGATGGATAAGAGGTTTTTAAAATTTACTTCAAATATCTCTATTTCGTCTTCACAAAAGTAACCCCTCTATCAATCTTGCAACCCTTATATGAGGATTCTTTTTTTATGATAAGGGCAACCCATCTTCTCAAGCAATGGTTAGGCACCACATTTAATGAGCACTCTTTTACCGGCAAGTCTTATCAACAATTTTCTCCCTCTTTCTCAAATCTGAAATCCCTAATTTCATTTCTCCTCCTCTTCCTCTAAACCAAAATCCCCTAATTTTTCCTCCTGAAATTGAGATGGCTTCTTAAAGATATTAACTTTTTAGTGTCTAATAATGGCGATACACCATTCTTAAAAGGGTTTAGCTGTTGTGGTCTTCCCAAGTCCCCCCCATGGTGTTGGATGGGGGACTGGAAAGACCACATTTGCTCAACTCCTTTACAAGCATCTCCTTGTCAATGAAGATAAAGCACAGTACATCTACTACAGGTAACGTTTTACTTAGTTTGGTTTCCTTTTTGTGTTGTTGTGAATGTGGCAAACCAGTTGTGCTGTCTGGGTTAGTTGATTATTGGATTGTATTGAGATATTTAACTTATTACATATCCTTGTTAGCTGATAGTTGAGCTACAGGCCTTGGCGCAGAACAACATATTGGAGTTATTCTTTACAGTCAGAGTTCCAACTGGACCCAAGAGCAAATAAGGATTGCTTTGTGGAGGTCTAGCACTAGGTCATTTATACTACTATCAGTAGAGGTTTTAGGAAATGACTGATAATGGGGTTCAACTTAATGTTGGATGGGTATTAGGACTGATAGATTCCCGTTGGAGCTCACAGTATTTTTATCGAAAAAATCAAGCCAATGTTATTGAGCTAAAATCATTGGATTCAGTCCACTAGTTGTTTCTGTTCTTTCTGGCAGTGGACACAGGTTGGATGGAATGAGGTTGATGTGATGAAGTAACTGGAATCATGGGTAGACCTTCATTTAATGTTTTCATCAAGAAAAACCTTAGTTTAGGTACTGAGTTTGGTATGATGAACTAACTGGAGTGAAGATACACCTTCATTCGATGAGTTCCACAAGAAAAGCCTTACTTTAGGTACTGAGTTTGGTATGATGAAACAACTAGAGTGAAGGTACACCTTCATTCAATGATTATCATATGAAAAGCCTTAGTACAAGGAAGTGTCCATGTGAATGACAAGTTTTAAGATCTTTTCATGTATATCTTGAGATCTATTATATTACAATTTGGACTCTTAGCTTGAAACTGTGTATTATAAATATAGAATTGTTCCTGCTCTTTTACCATAATCACAGAATAGAGAAACACACATCTAGTTCTAGCATTTGATAAAACAATCATTCACTGTTTCTTTCTTTTTTTCTGCATCTTAAATGGAGACATGTGGGTATGGGAATGATGGTAATTACAAATCTTTAAGACCTCCTGTATATCTACCTGAAGATCCAAATACTTCTTTAGTCTCATTTCTATTCAGAAACTCAGACTCTTATTACTGATAGGATTGCCATTGTTGATGTTGATTCGGGTGAAACATTAACCTTCAAAGAACTCAAATCTATGGTTGTTAAGGTTTCTAATGGGTTCCTTAAGCTGGGTATTAAGAAAGGTGATGTTGTTGCAATTCTTGCACCAAATTCTGCTCAATTCATTATATGTTTCTTAGGGATTGTTGCTATTGGTGCTATATCAGCTAATTTTAATCCCTTGAACACAACAACTGATATTTCAAAGCAAATCAAGGAATCCGAGCCAAAGTTGATTATTAAGGTTGAACAATTGTATGAAAAAGTTAAATGAGTTGGTTTACCATTTGCAATTTTGGGTTCTTCAAATTCTTCTTTATCTGGTTTAGAATTTACAGAATTTTCTAAGATAGTTGAATTATCCGGGTCTGATATTTCTTCGGGGTTTGCTTTTTTTCCTGTTAAGCAAACTAATACTGCTTTATTACTCTACACATCTGGTACTACTAATGCGAGTAAGGGTGTGGTGTTAACTCATAGAAACTTTATTGCTGCATCTCAAATGGTTACACCAGATCAAGATTGTAACGGAGAAATGCAGTGTGTTTCTCTGTTTCCTTCCAATGTTTCATATATTTGGGCTTTCGGTTATTTTGTATGCAGAACTTCAGAGAGGAAATACATTGGTTTCGATGGGGAAATTTGATCTACAAATGGTTTTGAGATCAGTGGAGAAACATAGAGTTACTCATTTATTTGTTTATCCTGCAATTGTGCTTGCTTTGGCTAAGCAGAGTTTTGTGAAAAATTATGATTTGTCTTCTCTAAAGGTTCTCGGCTCTGGTGCATCACCACTTGGGAAGGATACAATGGAAGAATGTGCAAGTAATTTACCACAGGCTACAATATTTCAAGGTTATGGTATGATAGAGACTTGCGGAATTGTTTCTTTTGAAAATCCATATGAGGGAGTTCGGAACTCTGGCTCAACAGGACCCCTTGTCCCAGGAGTTGAATCCAAAATTGTTACTGTTGACACAATGAACCCTCTCCCCCCTACTCAGCTTGGTGAAATTTGGGTTCGAGGTCAAAATATGATGCAAGGTTATCTCAACAACCCATAGGAATCCAAACTGACTATAGATTATCAAGGCTGGGTCCACACTGGAGATTTCGGGTATTTTGATGAACAAGGACAACTTTTTGTTGTCGACCGGATAAAAGAACTCATCAAGTATAATGGAATTTTGATCGCACCGTCCGAGCTTGAAGGGTTGCTGGTTTCCCACCCTGAAATATTAGATGCAACTGTCATCCCATATCCTGATGCCGAAGCTGGTGAGATCCCAATAACATATTTTGTGCATGCTCCCAACAGCTCATTGAACAAAGTAGATGTTCAAAAATTTATTGAACTGCAGGTAGTACCATTTAAAAGATTGCACAAGGTAACATTTGTAAGTAGTGTTCCGAAATCAGGTGGCGGAAAGATTAAAAGAAGAGAGCTTATTGATAAGGTTCGGGCAGAATATGATGCTAACTAAGATTACATACTATGGCATGTCCTATGCAGCTATGCTCCTTGCTTATGTATTCTATCTAGCATGAGGAAGCGTTAAAAGTCTAGGTTGAATTGGTATTTGAACAAGTCTTAGTTAGTAGGCGTTTGTGAGTACTTATGTACTGAATATAGGAACTGTTTAGTGTGTTTGCCATGGGGTGTGGGTGCAGATTTGTGGCAATTAACAGAGTGTTCTTGAGGGGTATTTTATGCCTATTTTTATTGACATGTAAGTTTGAAATTCGTTACTCATAATCAATCTAATGCTTTTAGACTAACTAAAATTGAGAAAAGGGGAACATTTTCTTATAGAGAAACACAACAGGCAACAAGTTTAGCTCCAACATACCAATAAAAGGAATGGCTTAGATTCTAATACAATCCTATGAAATTAAAAAGCAATGCACTTAGGACAACTCGAATGGTATGTTAAATCATCCACACTCAAGGAGAATCTCTATAAATATGAGTGATTATAGTTTTATGGATATTTATCCTACTATGGAAACATAGATATACATCTACAAATTGGGACCTACATATATTTTTTTTTATATTTTTAATATATTAAAAAAAATAAAAAAAATATCAATGTTACTCAACGACTAGATGGAAAGAAAAAATAATTTGCTCCATAAGAATCCCCTTAAAAAAGTTTCTAGAGAATTGAGTTTTTTAGAATCGGCATACGTGGGGAACCTTATCCACCGATTCTGAACAAAAATTTATGGAAAAAACTATCGTTTTTGTTTTTTTTTAACAATCGGTCGATATGAATCTCAATATCGACCGATTCTAGAGTGTGATTTTTTAAAATCGGTTGATATGAACACCCAGATATGCCGATTCCTCATCTTCGTCAATGAAGAACATCAACCTAGAATCGACTTACGGGCATGAACATCCACCGATTCTTTGTTGATGTTCTTTGCCAGCGAAGAATATCAAGAACAATCGGTCATCATGTGAGTGCCTTATTAGTCGTTTGTTCTTGTACCCAAAAAAAATTCAAAAATTTCAAAAATTTCAAATAAAAAATAAATAAATTCATTTGAAAAAGAAAAAGATTCCTATTTTTGATTGGTTTTGAGGGGGAAAAAATTGATTAGAGGTATTAAGAATAAGGATATAAATATAATTTTAACTAGTGATGGTAATATAATAGTTTTACTCTTTTTAGATACCCCTTATCTCTTCAACTAGATGGGAATAAAATTAGATAGGCCTGAAATTAATCGAATAGGCCTAAAATTAGCCGGATAATAAAACCTCCACCTAAGATTATCTTAACCTTTTGCATTGGAGATGCTATTAGAAGCTTTTATAGAGAAAGGAGGGCACCGCTTTTTCTAGTTAGGCCACCCCTTAATGTGAACCAATGAACCATCTAGATACACGCTAGGAGAAAGTCCAAAGGAGACAAAAGACGAAAACACTCTTTTGTTATCAAATAGCCTTCTTCTATCAAAACATGTGAATTGTTTTTGTCCAAACATTTGAGGTGGTTAGATACTTAACATACTATTAAATTATTTTTTTATATTTTTTGGCCGAACACCTCAAGGTTCAGGAAAAATATTAAAACTGGAACCACCTTGGGTTAGCCAAGTTGGCAAGGGGGGCTAGCATTGGCATTGGCCAGCAATAATTGGTTGCATTTTGGCATTTCCTTTTTACCTTCGAAAACGTAACTTTTCCTATTTCCTCTTACAGTACGATAAGGACTTCCAAAAAATAGATCTTGAGATAAGTGTATATATAATGGCTAAAGAACACCCACTGAAAACCATCACTCATCCGCAGCATCAGAAAAAAATTCCTCAAAGAAAATTATTCTCAGAAATCGAATTCCTTAAACATGGTGGATCTGATTGATTTCAGCGAAAGGGTGATTGAAATTGCAAAAAAGAGAGCACGCCTCAACGATTCATGTTCATCAGATTTACAATCTCTAAAATTAAATGTGCAAACTCAAAGATTAGCGTTGGAACGATCTATTCTAACAGGCATCGATTATTCAACATCTTTTGCAGAAACTCATAAAGCTATTGACAGAAGAATCGAAGAAGAAATTGATAATCGTCTTAATACCAAAAAAATTGTGATTTTAGATGACGAGGATGTGTGTTCGATTTGTCTACAAAATATAGACACCGCTGGCGGCGGCGGTGGCGGTGATGGAGATGCAAGAGTTTTGAATTGTTCGCATACTTTTCATTCGAGATGTATTTCTGAATGGAGGAAACGAAAGACTAATTGTCCTCTGTGTAGACATGATATGGAAAAAGAACATGAACAACGGTGTACCGTCAAACGGCGAAAAATAGAGGAGAATCCGATCATAATCATCATATAACTGTATTATTTTTTACTTTAATTTTTGTTTTTAAAAGTGTATTTGTCTTCTAAATGTATTCACTATTAGTATCAAATTATCAATTTACTTCCAGATGAGAGATTGGAAGTTAATGAAACAAGAATTATTCTTAATTGACTAGTATTACTGCAAAAGAAGTTAAGTTAGTTTAATTGATAACTGAGTTGCATAGACGTGGACCTGTATAGCTCGGGCGTATATGTCCGTGTCAGATTCGTGTCACGTTTCACTTTAGACACATCAGTGAGATTATATACATACTAGTCCATCATCTATGCGATGTTAGGGTTAATTTTTTTAGAATTATATAAAAAATCTCATCTGATAAAATGTAATTTTAAATTTTTATTTATTTTATTACCTTATTTGAATAGAATCTATATTTGTATTATTAATTTTTAAAATTTAACTCAAAATATAAAATTTGAGTTAAAATTTATCTTGGTTGTGGACCTTTATTCTAAAATCAAACATATTGTTAAAAAATAGAATAAAAATTATAAAAACTTAAATACAAATTGAATTTATTTTAAAAAAAATCATACAAGATTACATAAAAAAAACGTTATATGAAAATAATAAAAGAAAATTCTAAATTTATATTAATCGATCCCATTCATATAGGTCACTGTTTGGCGAACAATACGGTCTATAAATCTGTAATTTTCATAAATGAGTTGACCTATAATGGTTTTGGTATAATTATCTAGTAAATCATTCTTCTTGATAATAGTCATTTTTAATTTTAATGGTTTGTATGATGTATTTGAAATACCAATGTATATTGGATGTTCATTTTCTTCAAAAGTTCCCGATGTTAAGTAAAACCCTGCATTGTGTAAGCCCTAGCCTGTGTATAACTCTCATCCATTTGCATTGCATAGAAAGTTTTCACTAGAAATCGATATTTAGTACTGTAATTGGTATTATATCTATTGATTTCAGTACTTTCCGCCCTGTTATTACATTTTTCCCAACATCACCCTCAGTTAGTACTTTTGTACCAATTTCATGTTCTCATAGCTGTATTATGATTAACCTTGTGCCATCAACAATATGTTGTCCCCTGTTTTAGTTATTCAAGCGAATAATAGGTAGACCAACTTTCAACTAGATTTCATAACTCAATCGACATATACGTATTTTCAACTCTATACATAAATTCTTTAGGATACAAAAACACCGTTTCATTGTAAATCCGAGTAGCAAAAGATATATAATCCTTTCTTAGGAATACATGTTCTTCTCCAGAAAATAGGGATGTCATGCGCCTATTTATTTCATTAACTTTATTAACTTCAAGGGTTAAAATACCCGTATGAGCGAGGTACAATTTGTCGGAACTTGTTTCTTAGGAAATTTCTATATGAGACATCGATTACTGCATCGAGAAACTCATTCTCATTCGATAAAAATAGGTGGCTCTTTGTCTGAGTAGTAGTTGTTGCATGAGCTTCTCCATTAATGTAGTTAAAAAGATTTCTCAAACATTAATTATCCGTCATATCTTTCGTTCAGTAAATAATGCATACATTAATAAGAAATTTAAAATACAATATGTTCTTCGTATTATTATGCATTCTATGACATCGATATGTTTAAATCATAGAATAACAAATCTAGTAGGTAAAACCAATTATGAAAGACACCCCAACTGCTTTGAAGACAAGAATGTCGTATGCTCAGGTTTGCGTGAAATTAAAGCTGACTGCAAATTCACATCAAAGCTGCTGGTTCAAATTGATGATAAGAGATTTGAAGTGAGGGAAGAATTTCCATGGAAGCCTCCAGCTTGCTCACATTGCAAGAAATTTGGTCACACCAATGAAAAATATAGCTTAAATCCTCCTCCTAAGTACAAATCCAAGTGGGTTCCTAAGGCCATTAATTTTCATACAACTGCTGAGGAGAGTGTGAAGAATGTTAGTCAAGAAGTTGATGAACAAGCTAATGAGTCTTTTATGTTTCCTTGTGAGAATGATTTGAGTAGGGATGCTTCTCAGAAAGCATCGTCTACTACCGTTGTTCCCTGTACAGATATGTGTGCGAATGGTGAGAGGGTAATATGACAAGAAAAGGTTCTCGGTGAGTGGGTTTCTTATAAAAGAAAGAAAGGCGTCGGCAAAACGAAAAAAGAAAAGCACTTACAAATTCATACAGTGAACCCGTATACTATTCCTTGAAATGGTCAACCGGTTGTGGAAGGTATAAGCACCGCATCTACTAATCCCGTTATTCCGCCTGGTTTTGAATCCCATAATAGGTTTCATGGTTTCTATGAAGAAGAAGAAGAAGGGAAGGTAGCCACTTCCCAGTTAGTTTAAAAGATTCAAAGGTAAGCATCGCAAAGCCGTCATCGTCCAAGCCAATTACAGGAATTGGTATGAAATTGAGTATGAAATGCAAATGATACCCTTTCAAGTTTAAAAAAGAAAAAGCTTCCTAAATCTAAAGCTCCTAACAAAGTCTCGACAAATAAACTCTTAGAGTTTGGTTCTTTATGGGGATTAGAATTTCCACCTCTAAAGACTAACCGTGAAGAAATGTTTAGCGATCTCACAAAAAACCACAATGATTTAATTATAGAAGATGTTGACAAGTCAGTTAATTGACAAAAATCAGTGATCACATTGCGTTCTGCAAGTTGCTCTTGGATTGTTAGGATTCATAAGTTATATCTTCCTTTGTTGATACTCTTTGTATTCTTAGAAACTTCTTTTCTTAGCTTTATTTTTGTTTCCGTGGACTTTTCGCTCTTTGTTAGATGTATCCGCCTGCGCACAGTTTATATGTCTTTTAATCTATTTTCTTTGAATGATCAAACAAAAGAAAAATAAAAAAATATACGATTAGAAAATATTAATGGATTTGATAACGGATTTAATATCGAAATTTATTTATTAGGATTAGTGAAACATATCACCGATTTTATAATACTCCCTCCGTTTCAGGAAAAGAGTTACTTTTTCTATTTGCACAATTATTAAGGCAAGATGAGAGAAAATAACTTTTGTAATTTATTTCCAGATTTACCCTAACAAAAAGTTTAATACTACATATACCTTTATGATGAGAATAATAACATTTCTTAAAATAATAAGGGTAGTTTTGAAAGTTTGTTATATTGAAAATGAAAGTAACTCTTTTGTTGGAACAAAAATTTAAAGAGAAAGTAACTCTTTTTCTGAAACGGAGGGAGTATTATTTTATATCTGTATCAGTGTTATCCAGACGTTGACAATTTAATCTTCTTTAAACAATAAATCTGGGTAACTGAATGTAAATCTCTAAGGAATGATAAACAAAAGGTAAAAACGCATTAGGTAACAGCGAGCAAGTGACCGCTTCTTTTAGTTTTTTCAAGAGGCGGTTTTTTAATTTGTCTTTATACATGGTGTGTGTGTGAAGATATTTTGAAAATGTATAGAAGTGATTGATAAAGGATAATAATTAACATTTGTGTGTTCCACCATCAAACTTATTAGATGATTATTAAAGACATGTTGTCAAGTGGTTATATGTTAGTTTTTGCCGACTGCTACTATCTTACCTCATTCAGCTTTTAGTTTCGTCTTAGGATCCTTTGTTCTCTTGGGTTCACGTCTAGTTTTTTTTTATTTTAGTGAAGCAGGTGTATGTCTAATCATGCTCCCTAACAAAATAAACAAGCTGCCATTTACGACATACACAATTATAGTTTCTTTGTATATTATTTTAGAATTATTTTTCAACTTTTAGAATAAATAAAAATTAGTAAATAATTTAGATATAAAATTTTAAAATAATTTCTAGAATCTAAGTTATCTCGACAAATTTTTCAATAAAATTTCATCTTAGTGAGTTTATGAAACTCGTCTCAGCCAAAGACGAATTAAAAAATTTCGACAAGATCTCGACCGTCTCGGTCGAAATTAATTATATTAGCTAGGATATATAATTTTAGAGAAAAATTATTTTTACTTCTGATTTATGTAATTGATTTTTGCTTCTGGTACCCAAAACACTCATTGTCTTTGCCCATTTAGGCATATACAGCTATACCACATACAACGGTGAATGTTCTAAAATTGAGTAACTTTTATATATTTTAATTTGTTTTGTCATGGCTAGTACTGGAAAGAAGGCCAAACAGCTCATAAATTCAATGCACATCACTAACAGCACCAGCTAATATATTCCGTGGGGCAATCACGTAGAAAAGGGAGCTTAGACAAAATGCAACACATGATTCTGGTTGACTATCTCATTAACAGAATGTTCCCTACCTCTTGTGTGTGTGATTGATTAGAAAAATAAAAAATTGGTGTTAGTGTGTAATTTATGGCACACTTCAGACATGCGCCCCTTAATATTCCACATATAGGGGATAGAATGAATGACTCTTGAATTTATTTGAGGTTCCACCAATAACTCAGGAAGCCTGATATAGGGGCTCCCACATCAATAGAGGGGCTCCTAGTTGAGCCAAGGTGACCCAATTTTACGATAAGGGATATCCTAGGGGTAAAGTTAAATATCCATTTTACCCTTTACCTAATAAAAAAAAGACAAATTTATCCTTTAATTAAAAATTTTCCATCTCCTCCATATCTTCTCCTTCTCCATTTTAATCAAATTTCTCAATCGAATCAAAATTTTATCGCCGATTAAATCCTAATTTCGTGATGAAGAATACTAATAAATGTGTAGAAAGTAGTAGTGATGACAATCCGGATAAAACTAAATTACACTAACTAATTTGATGAAATCACGATTTGAAAGATTGATTTTTTGTTGTTCAGAGAAACTTACGGTTGGGTTTCATGCCGAACCCAACCGTAACACCAAGAACACCGAAGAACACCATTTTTGCCCAGATTTACGGTTGGGTTTTCAATCAAACCCAACCGTAACTAATTTTTTCTTCATATTACGGTTGGGTTATTCAACAAACCCAACCGTAACTTCAAATGTAGGAGATGAAGATTCAATTAAAATTTACGGTTAGGTTTTGCCTTGAAACCCAACCGTAACTAATCTTCAAACCCCAATTGTAAAATTAGATAAATAATTTTGAGATTTTTTTCATTTCTATCTTGTAGAGAATTGAAAGACGGAGCTAACCCAAAAAAAATGAGGTCAATCGGACATCGTATGAAGGAGTTATGATTAAAACGGTGACATTTTTATTTGTATCCAGGAAGAATTACGGTTGGGTTGGGCCAATAAACCTAACCGTAACTCTGGCATCTTGGAGGCCCAAAATGCTCAGAGTTACGGTTGGGTTTATTGGCCC
>JAJJMC010033249.1:339934-353291 GCA_023531435.1 Papaver californicum | reverse complement strand
GAGTTACGGTTGGGTTTATTGGTCCAACCCAACCGTAACTATTCCTGGATACAAAAAAAAAATTCACCGTTTTGATCATAACTCCTTCATACGATGTCCGATTGACCTCATTTTTTTTGGGTTAGATTCGTCTTTCAATTCTCTACAAGATAGAAATGAAAAAATCTCAAAATTTATTTATATAATTTTACAATTGGGGTTTAAAGATTAGTTACGGTTGGGTTTTAATGCAAAACCCAACCGTAACTATATCATGAAACATGCAACTAACATAATTAGTTACGGTTGGGTTTTTAGCCAAAACCCAACCGTAAATTCTACTGATAACTCAAAATTTGGAATCTCTAATTTGTTGATTTTTCGGTTTTTGTGTGTTTGAATGACCCAATTTACCTACAATCTAGTTAAAATGGTTGAATAACTTCAAAATTTGGATTTTAAAACTCAAATTTGACCTCAAAAATCAATGCTAAAAAGGATGAGTTACGGTTGGGTTTTAAGCCAAACCCAACCGTAACTATGTGTTCAAAGGGTGTTCATAGTGTTCTTGAGGTTACGGTTGGGTTTGGAGTCAAAACCCAACCGTAACTGAAGGTGTTCTTCGGTGTTCTTGGTGTTACGGTTTGGTTCGTAATGAAACCCAACCATAACTGTCTCTGAATCACACAAAATCAAACTTTCAATTCGTGATTTCATCTAATTTGAGCCATAAAATGATCAAGATTTTAATCTAGAAAGACCTAAATGGTTACTATGGTTGATTAAATCAAAAACTAGGGTTTAAAAAAAAAACGAAATTTTTTTTTCTCACACTTCATCTAGTTTTTCATCCCCAAATCACAAATCAAAAAAAAAATAATTTGATTTCAATTTGTGTTAGTCAAAGATTAAGTTTAATTAACCATGATTAGCTTAATTAAATTTTCACTATTTAAGGTAATTAACATATTAATAAAGGGTGATTTGGGTATTGTGAAAATATTATGGATAAGGGGTTTTTGATTTTTACTTCATAGTGTCCCTATTTCGTCTTATTATTGGAGCCCCTCTATTGATGTTGGAGCCCCTATATCAGGCTTCTAACTCAGACTAAAATGGTAATCCCTGTGATATGCCAATTTCTTTGGGGGACCAAAAATGTGATCTTAAGTCTTCTTTTTTTTTTCTTTTTCTTGGAGTTTTGATTTATTTCACATACTTGTATTTTTGAGAGGAAAAAGTAAAAGATTAACATTATGTTTGTTTTCCTGGATTTGACTGAAATCGTGTGATTTATCTGGATCTGATTTAATATGTTTGTGTATTAAGTCGGATCTGATTTAATTGACTCAAATATATATGAGTTAGTGACTTGTTCCCATGAGTTAGGAGCATCTTGTTCCTTGACTCAAACAGATCTGAGACAAATATTAGATATGGCTCAGGTAGCGAGTTAGATCTGACTCAAGCTAAAAGACAAATGATCTGATATCTGACTTAGGCCGAATCAGGAGATAAATCAGATTCATATTATGAGTTAGAAAAAAAACAATCGGGATATAATTATCCTCTTTATAGATATGATATGTAAAAAGAACAAGAACAACAATATTATATCGATAAACGCCGAAAAAAAATGGATAATCCGTTAATATTAATCACATACGGCCAAAAGAAAGAAGAGGAGAATCCGATAATAGTGTTAATCCCATACGCTAATTTTTTTTCTTTCTTTTTACTCTGTTTTTTTTTCCTTTGGTTTTAGTTATAAAGCTGTATTTGTTTTTTAAATGTGTTCACTATCGATTATTGCTCCCACTTCTAAGAGTTGGAATTTAGTGAAACAAGATCCTTTCTTGATTGATTAGTGTACTACTCCTACATTAACTTTAGCTTTACTAAAGCAAATAAAGTGGCGGTAGGGACTGTCAAGTGGTTGTATGTTGTTATTTGCCGACTGCAACAAAAACTCAAGGACAACAGCTTTCGGATCCTTTTGTCCTCTTATTAAGGTTTAGATATATCTTGACACTCTCACGTAACATGCCCTACCAAAATAAATAAGATTTTTTTTAATTCCAGGTCTTGCCTAAATACTTAAAAAAAAAATAGAAATGTTATTTTTCCCCTCTTCTTATTCCTGTCTGATATGGCCGGTCTACCAGGGAGCCTCTAATTAGACTGGATCCTACATTATTATTATTATATGATATTAGAGTGAGGCTTCACTTTCAAAGAAAACGTTACCATAAAATAATTGTTACGTTACCATAAAATAATTGTTGATATACTGGTTTATTTTTTTCTTTTCATTTTTACGTTTTGAGAAAGAGAGAAAATAGTTTTATACAGTATAACAAATTTTTGTTACCTTTTTCGATTTTATTGTATCTAATACAAAATCCAGCTTCAATTAAAGAATGTTCTTCTTTTTTCACTTTTTATTGGGCGTTTTTCAGTCAAGAGAAGCGAAAATCCGCTCAGATCTAAGTGGTTCTGAACAGATATTAATTTAATTAGTTTGGTGTTTCTTTTTATATCTGTAGATAAGTTTAGAGGTTTTTATTTAGGATTATAGAGTTTTAAGATTTATCATCCTTTATGTTATAGAAAAATTATGCTTTTAATTGTGTTTTTGTCTGCATCAGCATGACGTTTAATTTTTCAAGTGGCTGGGATGTCAAATACTGTAAGATATCATTGTTCAACTCCTTCAGTAATTCATATCTTGTACTAGCTTTATGCATTATCGCTCATTTATAGTTAACCTTAAATCATCTCATGACAGTTCTGCTTATTGTTTGCAGGGGCTGGAAACTAGTACGTCCAAGGAAGGGAAGGAGTACTTTTTAGACCTTGGGAGGTATAAGAAAGATTTTGTGTGGGTGGATGAACAAGATGGTGAGGCAATTGATATGACTTTTAGCAACAAGAAGATTGAAGCAAAAAAGACTTGGCTCAAACAATATGAGATGAATATATCATTTGATTTGTGTGCAGCCTTGAACTTTCCTTGATCAGAAAGAGAAAATTAAGTATAGCTACATGTGAGAGTAATATCGAGAGTAGTTCTATCATACAATTGTAATGTATGACTAAGTTATACCAAAAGCACAACATCATGTGAATGAGCTAGCTACTTACTGAATCAACAATAGTATTAATCGAAAGTGTTGCATCATAATGGAAATTATCTTCACGTTTCATCAATTTTTTTTCTCGAATGAACAAATATGAGGCCGCACAACTTACTATTTGGGTTCGGTTCTTGTACCTGTACCCTCGGTTCCGGTCGGTTCTTGTACCTATACCTTTTTTTTTTTACTTCTAGATGTTTGGTTTTGTATTTTGGTTGGCAATTATTCAATTAGTATCACAACTTCGGATTATAGAAGGTGTATATCGTTAAAAGATAAACAATGTTGTATATCAATTTTGTATATGTAGCTTTCAAAAGACATGTAGAGAACAAGAGCAACAATCAATATACCTCTATAAAATTAATGGATTAAGAACAACACCCAGATAGTATGAGAGTACAACTCAGAGAAATATGTATAGACTAGATAGTGCCATATAATGATTACCGAGATACCAGGCTAAACAAAACTCATATGTACAGATAAAAAGATTAAACACTAAGACAATTATAAATCAGCTATCTTATAGCAGAGAGAAATAGCTTAAGAAAGGTGCGCAGAAACTTAAGTAAATACAAAATCAATGATACATAAGCAAATACAAAATCTACCAAAAAATTCAGATCCATTAAGATAAAAGACATACAGTATGTTGTTATCTTCCTTTCTACTAGGAGGATACAACATGTACAAAATTCAACTCCAGAGGCCTCAAAACTCCCTGTACAATCTCTTGAACTGCCGAAATCTCCTCAACAGGAACTGTTAAAGATGAAATATCCTCCCCGGATGTTGCTTTTGATAGAAAACATGGCCGGTGATGTTGTTGATACAAACCCTATATCTCCTCCAAGATTGTTCCCATTTTCATGTCTGTAACTATCTAAACTACAATTGTTTGGACCATAATGATTTTAAGTGATACATGTCATTGGTTGACACATCTTGTTAATATCGAAGGTTAACATCTCTGCTGATTTCCCACTCCCTACTAAACTTTCTCAGATTATCATTGTTTTTAGGACTGCTAATCATCCTCATTATTAACGGCTGAGATTAAAACAATCTAAAATGATCAACGACTAATATACATCGGTACAATCGGACCGGTACAGGTCAGTTCTAAGGTAGTACCTGTACCTTGTATCCGGTTGTACTCGGTTCCTATTTTTTATACTTGTACCCTCGATTAGGTTCTTTTGGGGTACGGTTCCGTCGATTCCGATCCGGTCCTTCAGTTCCGATCGGTTCCTGTACAGCCCTAAACATAAATACTTTGATCCCTATTCATGTATCAGCAACACCTGATTTATACTACTACTAGTTAAAATTTTAGCAGTTGTTGCATGTCTAGACTCTAGGCATGAATATTAAGACTCTAAACTACCAAGTAACTAAAACTGAGGTTAGTGGACAACCAAAAATTTTTTTTTAGGCAATGCCATTCTGTGATGTCTCGTGTTGTGTAACCTTGCTCTATATCTAGTAATATATTTTAAATATAAACAACTTAACATATTAGCACCAGTGGTCTAGTGGTAGAATAGTACCCTGCCACGGTACAGACCCGGGTTCGATTCCCGGCTGGTGCACAATAATTTATTTTAACGTTAGGTTACTATAATTATTTGGTTGTTGTGGGTAACGTTTCCTTTCTACTCTCAATAGATAAAGTGGCATTGTCAACTTTTTACTCCTTCCACGAGCTCGAGGCACAACAACACAGTTATTGCAACTCCAATGTCAATACGTTGTAAAGGTAAGGCTCCAACCTCTGGTCTATCCTAACAAAAAAATAGGCACTCTGAAGTGAATGAAGCAATTGATTTTTCTCTTGCCTCTTTAGCTAGGCTATCAACAGTAAACATAAAATTCCTATTTTTGAAACAAAACCTACTAGAACATAAAATTTTAAACTGTTTTTTAGATATATTAACATTGTTTTGAGCTCTCCAGATGAAATCAGATCAAAAAGATGATTCTTCATTAGGCTTTGACAATCACTTTGTATGTAGTAGGAATCAATCATCAATTCTGCAATCCACTTGAGAGTTTTCAAAAGAGCTTTGGCCTCAACATCTAATGTGCAAGAAGCCCACCTTTATCCTGCTCTGTAGTGTCTCCACTGTCCTGTAACGTCAGTTGTAGAAGTAGCAAAACTCATAATTAGTGTCCATAAAGGAAGCATCTAACTTAAAAATCCAATGATAACTAGAGCCATTGTCAGAAATTGGACAAAACTTTGTTTTTATATGCCTAGGAATGCTGGTGGGGATGGAATCCTTAAATTTCATCTCAATCTGTATTTTCTGAATATAATCCAGAAATTCCAATCCATATGTCTACTGCATTGGCCTTCAGTACTCCTAATTATTAGGAGTATCAAACTACTAATGCTTTTAGTCTTGGTCACGAGAGAGCAAATACAAATACTTCCAAGAACCATAATTAACAATAAAGATCCCAACTATTTGAAATATCTAGCAGCGACTGCCAACCTAAGAGCTCTGTCTTGTACGTCTGATTCAGCACGTAGTCATTTTGCAGTGTCAAACAAACATGGAAGAGGTTTTGGTTGGGTTAGGTGAGTCATACTTTAAGTCAGTCAGCGATCGTGAGATGCATACACAATAGTAGAAATTCAGTAACGTCGTAGTGTGATCAATTGCGAGTTTAGCCTTTCTAAAGTATTATTGGCTAGAGCATTAAGTTTATGGAAACCATAACTATGAGGTTTGAGGAGATGCCAGAGTTTTGAATTGTTCACGTACATTTCACTGGATATGTATTTCTGAGTGGTGTGTGTGGGGGTGGGGGAAGAAAGACTAATTGTCCTCTTTGTAGACATGATATGCATGCACAAAGAACAAGAACAAGTTGAACAACGTTGTACTGTTAAACGGCGAAAAGTAGAGGAGAATCCAATAATAATCATAACGTAGTTGTTTTTCCTTATTTAAAAATTCGTGTGTTCTAGCAATTAACCAAAAATCGAAAACAAGTTGTCAAGTGGTTAATTTGTTTATTTTTTGCCGACTGCCACAATCTTACCTGAAATATGCTTTTGGTTTCGTCTTTTAAGTATATAAATTCTTATCCGTTCAATAACTTAAAACCAAGTTCAATAAGCCTTATAAGGTCTTCAACATCTCTCACTTCATATTCAGTTGTATCAATGTCTTTTGGGAGTGCAGCACATAAGTTTGTCAGATTCCATTTGATAGTTCTTGGAACAAACTTTTTTTTTTCCGGAATCGTCTTTATTTCCTCCGGTTCCAGCAAATAGGTATGCTCTGCATACCAAATCTGTTTTGGAGAAAAAAATCACCAAAACAAAGTAAAGAGTAAATTATGATTTTCACTGAGTAAACTACTAAAAAAAAATTTAGTACGTATTCTTACCAATAAATAGTTCAGACATCCGGTAGTATTCTCGACTGCATTTATATTGTCATTTACCAGGGGTAGTCAAATGTGACTTATATATATTTGTAGAGAATTTTCAAATATGTTGTTAGTCAATTGAGATTATGAGAGAGTCTCCCAAACTCTCTTGTTATTGGATAAAAATTTTTTCTAAGTTTTTTAAATTCTCTAAAAACACCATGTTATTGGATTAAGATTTGTTAAGAGTCACTGAAACACTCTTGTTATTAGATATAGACTTCAAAATCATTGATTTGTTAATTATTGGGATTTTGGGAGACTTTTTGATGAAAATAAGCATGAGCAGAATCTCTCCCTTAAAGGTGATATTTTGAGAGACTTGAAAATTTGAGTAGAACAAATATAATCCAAAGGTTCTCATTCCCCAGTCTTATCGAATGACCAAAATCCATCAACGACTATTCCTTAACTCCCTCCTGCCTTATCTTATTCTTCTTCCTCATTCCTCAGCCTTTATCTTCTTCTTCCTCCCCCTCTGTCTTCTTCCGCCATTCCCTGGAATTGCTTGATTTTATATGGAAAAATCAAAAAATCACAATCAGCACAAATAAAATGATTACAGCGACAATTAATTTTAGGAATCATTAACCATTTTTTTACCAGAATCAAGTAGTAAACATCTACTCATAATACATCAATGAGATTATCCGTAAAAAAACAAAAGTGTGATAAAAGGAAAAAAAAAACAAAAGGAGGGAACTTACCAGCTAGTAGACCGATTTGTTGATGAATAAGGTTTGTTAAAAACAAAAATAACAAAAAAATGGTCTGACCTCACCTTAGTTTCCAACCCCACTCACTTAATACTAAAATTAAATTTAAAAACAAAAAAAACATTTTCTCTTTCATCACCTTCTTTTTTTCCACAGTTCCAGTTCCTTCTTCTGTTCTTTTTGTCCTAAACTCTCACTTGCTGTTGTCATTCTCATGACACAAAGATTCTAAATGATGCTTTAACAAAGAGGAACGAACTCGCCATTCTGCAAGGTAATTATACATAGTTTATTAGTAGCAATCTCTTTGAATTTGGTTATTATGCATATAATGATTAAGTTAATCATAAGAAATTAGGTAAATTTTATTTGGTGGATTGTGGATTTGCAAACTGACGCCAGTTCTTAGATCCATACCGTGGTGTTCGTTATCATCTCCAAGAATATTCAGGTTCCAGGCGCCAACCAGTAAAAGCTGATGAATTGTTCAATCTTCGACATGCATCTCTAAGGAATGTAGTTGAGAGAATATTTGGTGTATTCAAATCAGGCTTCTTAATATTTAAGAGTGCACCCCGTTTCCATACAAAACACAAGCGAAAATAGTTTTGGCATGTGCAGGACTACATAACTTTTTGCACAAAGAATGTCGTTCCGATGAATTTCCAGTTGATGAAAGTGAAGAGGAACCAGATTCTTCCAGTGAAAAAATAGATCCTGAAGACAATCTTTCCCAAAATCAAACTCAGAGACAACAACGAGAAGATGTTAATCAGTGGCGAGATAGCATAACAAATAAAATGTGGGACAACAATGAGCTTTTAATTTTGACAAATGACACAAATTTTACTAGGTATTCATGGTACTTGTGTTAATTGTATAACATGCATAATTAAAAAGTTGGTAGATGTTTTGAATTTATGATAGATATTTTACATCTTTTTATCTCTATAAATCACAAAGACTCTCTAGAAATCCACTAGATTTGTATCTAAAAGTCGTAGAGACTCTCTACAACACTCTTTTAAAATCACTGAAAATCTCTATATTTTCAGAGAGTCTCTGGGAGTCACTAAAAATAAAAATCTATGAAAGTCTATATAAATATCATTTGACTACCACCTTGTTAGTGACTTTTCTAGGTAAGAATGTATAAAATCTGGCCATGACACATTCTTTGCAGCCTCGAGATCCTCCACAAGACCAATGTACTTTTCAGTCAACGCATTTGCATCTTTTGTTGTGAAAAACAACGTGATACACATGAATAGGCATATAAGCCTTACAAGGTCTTCAACATCTCTCACTTATTCACTTTTTTCCTCACTCCCTTCTTCAATATCTTCTTCACTTTCTTCTTATTCATTTTTTTCATTCTCTGTATTCTCTTGATCACTTCCACTTTCTTCAGGTTCTTCGTCACTTTGCTTTTCTTCAGATTCTTCAACTTTTTCATTTGCTTTCTTCTTAGTTGCTGGTTTCTTTCTTAAAAGTTTCAAGATTTCTTCTTGTATCCTCACTCTATTTACCTTCTTAGTCTTTTATACATCACCAAAGAACCTTTGGAAGAAAGCATTGTTTCGATATCCACCCCTTGATATCAGCATCATACACTACAACATTTAAGGTGTTTTGTAACTATAGGATTTATAACAGTTTTTTTGTTTGTAACTGATAGATTCAGTTACAACTCCAGTAACAGTCATAGGGTGTTATTCTATTTAAGTTTAGTTATAGTTATAATTTGGAAATTAAAATTTTAATTTAAGTATTTAGTTTGGAACCAGTCATTAGTTTAGAACCCTAGAATAACTTAAACCCCAGAATCAATAATATGGGAACCAGTATACTGGAACCAATTTAGAATTTTAGAACCGAACAATTTTCTGCAGAACCTATTAAAAGAGGAACCAGTTTGACTGGACTTGACTGGACTGGACTGGACTTGGCTTGACTTGCCTTTACTAATTGACTTGACTGGACCTCATGTTTTGCCTTCATCAATTCTATTTCGCAAATGTAACAGGTTTTCTCACCTCACAGAACCGAGAACAGGATTCAGGTGAAATTAATCGACCACTTGCATTAACTAAGGTGAAAGTAATTGATAAACTCGATCAATCAGATCATATTTCTTCTAATCAGCTTAAACCCAGTTGAAGGAATTCAAATTCAATTTTAGTCTTCAATTGGTGATTTGAAACCCTAGAAAAACAAAATCAGTAGAAAACATGGATTGATGATGAACCAGCACAAATTGGGTTTCAAAATAACTAGCTTATTTCGTGAATTATGATGATGAAGCAGCAGAGGTTTTTTCTTGTTTAATTTCTGAAGTTACAGAGAAGAAGTTACAGAGAAGAAGAAGAAGAAAATTGGTTGAAAACAGGGATTGATGATGATGAACCAGCACAAATTGGGTTTGAAAATAACTTGATGCTTTCATGATTTCCGATGATGAACCAGCACAGGTTGGTACTTGTTTAATTTCTGTAGTTAATCAATTTGACATGATTCCATAAATTATTGAAATTACAGAAGTTGACACTGAACTGCAGAACACACAGAAACCTCAAATTTTCTCAACAACTTTTATACACGCCAACACCACAGCTTGAAGCTTTAACCAAATTTCAACCTGGGTTCTCATAATTAAATCAAATAAACAAGAAAATATAGTAAAATTACCTTAAAAAATGTCTGATTTTTTGATTTCTGAATATCTTAGAACTCACCACTTTGCATAAGCTCAAAGAATCTGATTATGAAATTGGGTTCAGGTGAAATTAATCGATGAACTCGATTAATCAGCTCATATTTCTTCTAATCAGCTTAAACCCAGTTGAAGGAATTCAATTTTAGTGTTCAATTGGTGATTTGAAAGAATGCATTGTATTTAGCTTAGTTGATATATTTGGGAATTATCTAGTTGAACGCATTAGGATACAAATACGTTACTAAGTTAGTGATACTTATCAACATAAGCTACATTCTAGATTAGCATACGTGTAGCTTCAATGCCGAAAAATTATATGAACAACATAATATAACCTAGGCAGTGACTACATGAACCTAGGTGCTCTGTAGTGCTCTGTAGTGCTCTGTAGTAACTCAAGCCCACTCTGAAACACTTCTCATACTAATAATGCTAAACTTTCAAGTGGTATCTTTTAGGTTAATATTAGGGTTTTGATATGATGTCCTCCATGAACTCATAGTTTTGTCTAAATGTTCTGGCCTTGATAGATTGATTTTCAAATTGATAGTTCAAGGCCTATAATTAGGTATGCTCCCTTTCCTCTATGTTTATTTATGAATGGTTTTCTCCCACTATGTTTGTCTTCCTTAATCTAGCATTATCCTCGGTTAACATTTTTTCTTGAATATTCCTGTAGCTTCAATTATAGATGGTTCAGATTATTGAACCAGTCAGTCACCCTGAAATTATTTTTCTGGACCAGTCAGGCAGGCGACATTGAACTTCCAATGCATTCTTGATTAACTCGAAAATAAAGGGAAGGATAATAAACACTCTACATTTAGCATGTTAGATACAGAGATACTACTGCATAAAACGAAGGTTGGAGCTATTCATAATTCATTTTGCTTTACTTTTTTAGTGAAAGCAAAAATAATAAGTTTGTTTCTCATTTTCGCAAGGTTGTGAACTTTGTTTGTATTAGTTAGATTTTAAGAATGTCCGGAGAAGTGGATAAATCATGGATGTTTGAATCTGATATATTTGGTAAGAAATACAGAGATGGTGTGAAATTTTTCATTCAGTATGCAACTGTTCATGGTGTACACAGAACACTTTGCCCTTGCCCATGTGCTAAATGTCGAAATGGGCATCGTAAACAAATTGGGTTAGTGCAGTATGATTTGGAGAGGTACGGATTCGACAAGACATATACTACTTGGGTTTTTCATGGTGAGAACCAGCCAGTTAAGAATAGAAAAAGCATTCAGGTTGAGAATGTGGTCAATGAGCAAGTCAGTGAAGAGCCAATGGTGTTTCCGGATTTGGGTCCTTTTATTGATGCTACATTTGAAGTTAATGAAAGGGTTCATGGAGATGCAGATGATGAAGAGTTAGTTGATGATGATCCAGATGTGCAGAGGCGACACGAGAAGTACAAAAAATTGGCCGGACAGAAATTGTATCCTACTTGTGAAGCCAATGTCAGTACACTCTCTGCGATTGTGGAGCTGCAGAATATAAAAAAACAATTTGGAATATCAGGTAATTGTATGACCAAGTTATTAGAAATGATAAAAGGGTGGCTACCGAAAGAAAATACATTGCCTAAGAAATATCCGACAATGAAGTCAATATTGAAAGAACTGGGGATGAAGTATAGAGCTATTCATGCTTGTCCAAATCATTGTTTCTTGTATTATAAAGAGAACGACGTTGAAACAAGTTGTCCGGTGTGTCACACATCAAGATACTTGGTCAAACAAAGGAAATTTGGGACAAAAGAGACGAAAGAACCTGCGCTGGTGCTGAGATACTTTAACCTTGAAGAAAGACTGAGGAGATTTTATAGTACACCCTGGATAGCTGAAGCAATGACATGGCACCATGGAGCAAAAGTTTCCACTGATTACATGCGTTATCCGATCGATTCACCCCTGTGGGTTTCAGTAAAAAAGAAATTTCCCTTATTTGCAGAAGAGGGCAGAAATGTGTGGCTTGGAATTTCAACTGACGGATTCAATCCTCATGGTGTGCAGAATTTAGGCTGGAGTTGTTGGCCTGTGATGTTGGTGATGTATAATCTTCCACCTTCATTGTGCATGAAATCTGAGTTTTCAAGTATTATCATTGTTGATTCCTGGGAGAAAGTCGCCGGGACAAGACATAGATGTATTTCTACCACCACTTGTAGATGAACTGAATAACTTTTGGGAGGAAGGAAAACTGGTTTTTGATGCACACAGAAAAGAACGATTTCTACTCAAAGCTTGCCTGTTGTGGGGGATTCATGATTTGCCAGCGCAAGGTGTATTGTCTGGATGTACTACTCATGGTTACTTTGCTTGTGTCTGTTGTGCTGACAAGACGAGAAGTGTCCATTTGATTGGTGGTAAAAAAGATTATCTACCCTAATTATCGGATATTCCTCAAGTCTGGTCATCCATTTAGAAAAATGGGAGGGCACTTGGGTCTAGCAACGAATGAATTTAGATTTGCTCCACAGCGACTGACTGGAGATGAGTCCATAGAAAAATTAGCTGTTGTTGTTTACCAACCTGGCAAGTTGGAACCGAAAAAAACCTGAAAAGAAAAGCATATGATCCAGATAAGGATGATGGTCGTGAGGGTGAACTTACAGGTGCATTTTATAAGAAAAGCATCTTTTGGAAGCTTGAAGTATACCGCATGCTCCGGTTACGGCACTGTGTTGATGTAATGCACACTGAGAAAAACGTTATGAAACACATCATGAACACGCTCATCGATATCAATAAAAAGTCTATGAAGTCATGGAATAATCGAGATCAGTTGAAGGAGGTTGGTCTTCATTGTGGAATGTGGGTCACAGAAAATCCTCTTACTGGAGCTGAAGTTGAACCAATACCAGCCTTTGTCTTGAGCAAAGATGAAAAGATGGATTTCTGCAAGATTCTGAAGGACTTGAAATTTCCAAGTGTTTTTTCGTCGAACATCAGCAACAATGTTAATATGACTAATTTGTGTATCACTAACCTAAAATCACACGATTATCATGTCATTATGGTTCATTTGCTTCCCATGCTACTTCTACATGCTTTTCCACGCCACCAAGATTTGCAGACCGCTCTTCACCAAGTCAGCTTGTATTTCAGAATTTTAGACTCTAAGGTCTTGTGTAAAACTGATCTTGAAAATGCTAGATTTATGATTTCAGAGGCAATGTGTGTTCTAGAAAAGTATTTTCCAACGGCCTTTTTTGATATTAGTGTCCATAATATGGTCCATCTGGCGGATGAGGCATTGATTTGTGGACCCGTTAGGTATCGGTGGATGTATCCTTTTGAAAGGTGCGTTGTTCATTGTTTTTTAGTTTCTTATTGTATTATATTGTCTATATT
>JAJJMC010033249.1:289281-336235 GCA_023531435.1 Papaver californicum | reverse complement strand
TCTACTAAGTTTGAACTTATGATCGACCCGAACGTCCGGTTTCACCACTTCTAACTCAATTCTTCTAGCTTGTGTTAGCACAAAGAGTTCTCAATCCGTATGAATATCTAACACCAAATCTCCACCGTCCAACAAAAGTTTAGAATCATTACTAGCCGTCCAAAATCTTACTATCCGTATGATTATCAACAACTAAATCTTATACCATTAAACTACCCTTCAATCTGTATGACATCAAATCTCGACCGTCCAAAAACTGTAAAAACATTAGATATAATTTAGGCTATCGTGGTTCTTTCCTTACCAAATTTCTCAACCCATCTTCCCAAAACACTATCGTGGCTCCCTTTCAGCCAAAAAAACCTTAAAATTTTCCTCTTTCTCAAAATCAACCCACAAAGTTTCCTCTCCATTTACTTCTCCCGCTTAAAAATTTGTTCACACTAACATTCCCGGCTAAATTTTAAGGGAAAATTATTAGAATGAGTTCAAATTTTCTGAAATTTCATTCCCCCCCGCAATTACATCTATATATCTGTTAACATGGCTTCGATTCAAATTTTGTTTCGTTTACTCAACTATTGGTCGCAAAGAGTCAATTATCTAAATCCAAAATGGATGTGAGTCTCCCTCTCCTTCTCAATTTTTATTTTATGTGTTTCTTTTTTTCTGGTGGGGGTTGATAATTATCATGTGATTGAGTAAAGTGACTTTTCTGTTTCATTGTTTCATATGATTTTAGGGTTTGCTGATTTTAGGAATTGATTTGAGTTTAGGTGCTGATTTTAGGTATTTTTTCTTTTTGTTACTTTAAGCATGATTTGTGTTGAATATGCCTAATATGCTTTCTCTTAATATGCTCAACTACTTAATATGCTTTTAACCATGTTACTTTAAGCATGATTTCTGTTGATATGTTCATCTGCTCATCTGAATGTTGTGTTGAATGTTCATATGCTGCAAGTATAAATCTCTGATTTTACTGCTAGAAATATAGACTGTTTGTTTTCTCTGAATTTTATTTTAACCATGATTGTGATGTGTCTACTTCATTTGTATGAATCTCTGAAAGTATGCTTCATATTCTAAGAATCTTTGAATTTAACATTATTTGTTTGTGATTTTTTTCACTGCCACGTTGTTCGCGTACAAGCTATGTTTGTTCAAGCATGATTATTTGAAGTTTAGGTCGTTGGAATGACTGGTTTAGTGTGAGATAAGTCGAGAACTGCCTAGCTAACTACGTAAAAATCAAACGACATGTTTCCATGGTTCATTTGCTTTTGGTTTCACTTGAGAATTTCTAAATTTCTTGGATTGCTTCTTCTGAATGTTTGATTTGATGGTATTCATGGTTGAATGTACTTAGGAGAGTGCTGAGGCTTCTAACATTGCTAATACTAGTGGAGCTACTGATGTTACTTCACCTCATACTAGTGGGGATGCAGATGCTTCTTCCACAGATGTTGTTCATGCCCAGAGGGTGTTGATACAGGTGGATAAAACTGGCTGTGTTATAGGTGAACATCAAGACAAGTTTGCTACCCGCTTGGGTGAGCTTGTTCGTACCTATTGCCCGGTAAAATACAAGAGTTGGAGAGTCCTTCCTTCAAACTTCAAACTAGATGTTTGGAGAATGCTGTTGGTATAAAAACCAAACATTTGCTTTTCATTTGATGTTTTATTTTCAGACCATGTTTGATTTTCTAAGTATGGTTTTCTATTTTATCTAATGAAATTTGAACTTGTTTATTTCAGCTACAGTACGAGTTCATTGTTCCAAGTCATTTGGGCAAGGATGTTATCATGGCCAGGTGTCCACAAATGTTTAGGTCATTCAAATCTGTGTTAAGAAAGCGCCTCGAGGGCAAAGTAACGATGGAAGAAAAGTTTAATGCATGCCCTAAGAATTATACACTAGAATATTGGAAAGAGTTTGTTATAAATGAAAGCAAACATGGTGTTAAGGAACTCAATGCCAAATATGCAGATAACCAAAAGAAGAGGAAAGTTCATCACTCATGCGGCCGTGAGTCATATGCAAACAAAATGCATAAGCTTGTAAGTACATCCTAATTAGTTTTGTCGCCAGTTCAGTTCATATTTGGTATTACTTGTGCATAATATATTGTATGTATAGACTAAAACAGATGGGTTGGCAACTGAGGCTGGGTGAGGCCTTGCTTGGATGGATGGTCAAACATTGAAAGATGGATCTGTAAATGCTTCGGCAGCTGAGACATTTGTGAGTATACTTGGTTAATTTTAATTAAATTTGTAGTTTACTTGTTTAATTCTGAAAATTAACACTTGCGTTTTGATGCATACCACAGGAAAGTGTTAAGGATGCTAGAGAAAAAAGGCAGTCCCAAATTGATGCAGGTTTGATATCCACTCTAGACTTTGAGAATGATGAAATTGCAGAAATCTTTGGCCATGACAAAGGTGGAAATGGTTTGGTGGGTTATTCTTCTCACATATCGAAGAAACAGGCATCACATGCAAGTCTTGCAGCTGCAGTCATTGCGGCAAACAAAACCCAATCTGATAACGCACCAAGGGTTGAGACTCAGCTGATTATGGATGAGACTATGCTGCTCAAGTATACACAGCGTATTACCAATGTAAGGTTTTCATCTATAAGTTTGTTATTTCATGCTGATTATTGTTACATAGCTAACTGTTTTGCAATTTTTCCAACTGTTTTAACCAACTGTTTTGCAATTTTTATGTAATTGACCAACTGTTTTGCAATTTTTCCAGACTGTGATTCAAGAGATGAGAAAACAACTACAAAACCAAGCGCCTGACAACAACCATCAAGTCCCAGATGATGAGAATCCTGAAAACAATTCAAATCCAGATCTTGTTGGCTCTAACCCACTAGGTAATGAAGCTCAAATTGTGCTTCTATATAATAGAGAAAAGATTACTGTTGCTACAGGGTATGTTGTTCAAGGTAAAGAGGGAGAGAAATGTCATGGAGTTATGGTATTGTCGGATGAGAGGAAAATCTGTTTAGAAGCCATTTATGATGGTAGCTGTCTTTTACCCGATCGCCCTCAAGCCAACAACAGAAATTATTTACATGAATATATTGTAGGTGAGTGGGTAATTTGGCCGATAAGACGTATGGAGTTTGTGCAATATCCTTGAAAAGCTGCAGTTGTTCCAGTTTTTGATAAAACATGTATTTTTTTTTTGGGTAATTTTTTTTTTGTTAAAACATGTAACTTCTTGAAAATGTGAACTATATTTTGTAAATTGAAAACTAATGAAATGTATTGCTTTTGTATTTGAGTTCAAGAAAGTGTATGCAATGCAGGTGGATGGAACTGAATTTTCAGTGCCCTGCACTAATTTCCGGTAACCGGCACCGAATATCCCGGTAATCGGCACCGAATATTCCGGTGATCGGCACCAAATATTCCGGTGATCGGCACCGAATATTCCGGTGACCGGCATCGAATATTCCGGTCACCGCCGATGAAAAAATCTGATGGTCGGTCCTGAAAATTCCGGCAGTCGGAGTTGGTCATTCCGGTGATCGGCACTGAATATTCCAGTGACTAACACTGAATATTCCGGTAACCGGCACTGAATATCCGGTGATCTGTACTGAATATTCCGGTGACCGGCACTTAAAAAACAAACACGTGTCGGTAGTTTATTGGTTGTTACATAAAAGTTTTTTTATTCTTAAAGACACGTGTCAATAGCTTATTGGTTAACATGTGTAATATATAAACAGTTATATTAATATCTATAACTGTCGTGGACAGTTAGCCTATTAAATTTCTGTAACTGTTTCGGATAGTTATAAAAAACAATAACACTAAATATCACAGCTTATTTATAACTGTCAATAACAGTTATTGAATTTCTGATTTGATTTGTTGTAACTCTTTATTTGAGTTACAAATCACACCAAATGGTGTAGTGATATCTTCATGTTGTCTTTTCCCTGCTCTTGGCATTCCAAAGAAAACACCTATTTCTTCAGTAGTGGATGTCAGAATATGTGAAACTACATGCCTTTTGAACTCAATTGTGAGCTCATTCGTAACTTTACTTCTCTTATAACACTGTATTAGATTGGTCACCGCAGTTTCATTCTTCATCCAGTGATCTACACAAAGATTTGTGTACCAGATCATCAAAAAAAGGTTCCCATATGATTGTTTACCAATGATCCCCAACTGAGTTTCACTAAACTCAAGCTTTGCATCCCTGATTTCTCTAACTAGTGAGAGAATTCCCATGAAACCACTTTTGTATATTTTCCTGACAGGTGTAGGTGCTTTTGTCTTCTTTGTGGTTTTTTTGACATTACCTGTATAATGAACACACTGTCAATAACCCTATAATATATCAATATGTACTATAATATAGAACAAATTATATATTTTGATATGTTGATATCTATTTGCTATATCATGAACAAAGTATACATTGATATGTCCTGATCCAATTCAAGATTAGATCAAAGTACACATCGATATATATTATCCTGTATGCAAGATCTATATGCTATAATATAGAACAATATGTATCGATATATATGCTTTATATTTATAGCATGAACAAAGTATATATTGATATGTACTGATCCAATTCAAGATCTAGAACAAAGTACATATCAATGTATACTTATCCTGTAATCAAGATCTAGATGCTATAACATGAAAATAAGTATGTATTGATATGTACTGATCCAATTCAAGAATTAAAACTAAAAACCAAGTACATATCAATACATAACCTATGTTGCATGCTAGATCTACGTGCTATAACATGAAAAAACTATATATACATTGATATGTACCGATGTTGTATGCTAGATCTAACTCCTATAACATGCACAAAGTATGTTATACATTGATATGCACTGATGATTAGAATCAATACCTTTTTTACCAGAAACAACAACACCCTTCTTCTTCTTCTTTGATGTTGATGGAGAATGAACAACAAGAGATTTCGTAAGAAGAGCTTTCTTCTTCTTCTTTGTATATGGAGAATCAACAACAAAAATTTGGTTTTTCTTCTTCGAAGTTGTTGGAGAATCAACAACATCAGTGTTCTTCTTCTTTTTTGATTTTGGTGGTAGAGAATCTATAGGAGAAGCTTTCTTCTTCTTCTTCGATGGTGGAGATTAAGGAGTATCTTGTTCTTCAATTACTGTTTCTTTTATTCTTCTATTGATTTTCCTTTTGGTACCTATTTTAGGTTACTGATGCTAGATTTCTCTCAGTGGTTGAATACGGCGAGAACCCTCATAATGCTAAACCTTAGTGAGTGCAGTAAAGTTCTTGAGTAGCTTAGGTTTAGTTGTAGTAAACTGTAGAATGCTCAAAGAATTCTATGTTTCAAAGTGTGCTATTACAGATTTTGATTTTGTTGTTTGCGCTGGGTTTTTCGATTTGGTTTCAGGTGGTTTCCAAAATCTTGCCCTAGATTTTCAGGTTTAAACGAAATAAACAAGGTAGCTGAAACTGAAAATTCGGTTATAAGAAACTGAGAAGTGGAGGAGGTGGAGTACATGGATGGTTCACACGTGATGGCCACAACAGTAATTTTAACTTTTCAAAATGATTTTGGACCTACGGATAATTGGGTTCTCCCGGTGGACTATAGGATAACTAGGTCCGGGTTTTCTGGACCAACCAGCAGATTACCCAAGTCAGAATGGAGAGCCACTTTTCCCATTTTAAAAGTGAAACCACTAGAGGTAGACCAAAATTAATAGTCCATCCGTAGATGCTGATGTAACGTCTTCCTTCACCCTAAGGTTTAAGGAATGTGCTCTCTTATATGAGTATGTGGGTCCCATCAGAATTTTTTTTCTAGAATCAAAGTCTTAATCTACATTTGGACTATCATTTTTGGTCTACCTTTAGTGTTTTCGTTTAAAAGTACCTAAAAGCCCTGACCGTTAACTGTAGGCCTGATAGGATTTTTACGACCTATAGCCGCATTCGCATGACAACTACAAAGTAGAAGTGACAAGTACGGGTTTGTCCATGGAGATTGATTATAATATTTCTAATTAATACCCTAATTATGTGTTACAATAAGAACTTGTTGAATGATTTAATGAATTAAAATTTAAAGAAACTAACTAAAAATTGATTTGTTGAAAAATAGGAGAAAATTCTAGAGTTTCAGATTCCACTAATTTTATTGTTTGTAAAATTAATTAATCACTACTTAGAAAATTACTCTTAAATACTCAAAACAATTTTGAACACAATCTCATGTTTCGGAAGATTTATCGTTTTAAACTCTAATAATACAACTTTCATTGTTTTGTCAAAAATCAAATTCTCCTCAGCTTATAAAATATCAATATTTTAGAGACTATTTCGAACAATTATTTTAAAGTTTTTATAGAAGAGAATATTATTAATCGTTGAAAGGCACCATAATAGAGTAATATATAATAGAAACTGAAAACTAATAAATATCCATAAAAAATAGCTTCCTCCTACACCCTAGGGAAAAAGTTTAGCTACTCATAGCAAAAAGAACAAAAGAAAATTGTGAAATCATGGATTTCATTAATTAAAAGTAGCTTACAATTTTTTTCATTCTTTCTAGTCGATTTTACGACTGGTTTGAGTTGCAGCGAACACAGAACGGACTTGGAGAGCTGCTGGGTAAGACTGCTTTCTTTTGGTGTAGTGGAACGACAACTTCGATCCGTATAAGCTTTAGAAACTGTTGCAGACACTGTTGAAGAAACTGTTACAAAAAGCTTTGTATAAAAACTTTAGGTGACACTGTCAACGACAGTTTTAGGGTGTGATTTTATGGCTCTTCTTCCTCAATCTGAAGCTAAAAAACCTTTTCTGAATTTATTTTCTTCTATCCGTCCGTCACCAACTTCCTTCCCTTTAATTCTATTTATACTAAAACCTCCCCCAACTCATCAAATATTTTTAATTTTCCCCATAATGAGAATCAATCTCTTGGCTTAGATTTTTTTTTATCGGTAAATATTTTTCAATCTGATTTTCTTCTTAAACTCGGTAATATTGTTTGGTTTTATTTCTTGATTAGGACACGAGAGTGGCCTTGTTGTTGCCTTGTTTCCTTGCCACAACCCGAGAGAATATCTTCTCAACAAAACGAGAATAATCCTTCTATGTTTATCGACAAAACTTTTTTTTCTTCTAATATCGACTCAGCTGGTATATACAAGGGCCCCAACGGTCAATTTATTGAATTTTTTTAAATAATAATGATAAAAATTATTTTTTTTATTTTTTTGTGGTCTAAATAATATACAATAATGGGGTTTGATCTCAATCACTCTTCTTCAACCTAGCATCGATAACAAGGCGATGTTGGTGCCCCACCAAATAACTTAGAGAAATACATAAAATTGTAAAATAAAAACGAAACGTGATATGGTGACAATTCCGAGATATGGTGACGACTATCATGTTATTTCTAACACCTGAGCTTTGCCCTTTTATGAATAGACCAGTTAGCTGGGTCCCTCAACTCCTATACCCAATAAATTTGTTTACATCTACTTAGAATGGTTAGTGTCATCCTGAATTGTTCACAAGTTTCTAAATTTTGGAGTTTTTGGTACAACTAAAACTTTCAAATTTTTGTCCCTTACCCCCAAACTTAAATTGAACATAGTCCTCGATGTTCTAAAGGTAATGAATAAAAGCATGAATAAGGATAATTATCGAGCGAAGTAAAAAAGATAGGGAAAGATATTACCAGTATTGTGTACCAAAATCATATGAGTTGCCTCCCATAGAGCGCTAAGTTTAATGTCTTCAGCCAGACTTGGTTACCTTGCAGATTAGTCCTGATAGACAAGATTATTCAGTTCTGATTCTTCCATTGCATGAGTGGTCAACTCCAAAAATGGCTTCAACCGTTGACCGTTAACTTTGAAAGTTTCTCCATTCTTCTGATTTTCAACTTCTACTGCGCCATGTGGAAAAACGATCTTGACATAGTATGGGCCCAACCACCGGGATCTTATCTTACCAGGAAATAAATGTAAATGAAAATTGTACATGAGCAATTTTTGACCAGTTTCAAATGACTTTCGAATTATCGATTTATCATGAAAATTTTTAGTTTTCTCCTTGTATATTTTCACATTTTGGTAGGCAGTATTACGAATTTCTTCTAACTTATTGAGTTGAAGTCTACGATTATCACCAGCGATTGGTAGGTCAAATTTTAGCCGTTTAATAGCCTGATAAGCACGGTATTCTAATTCTACAGGCAAATGACAGGCTTTACCGAAGACAAGTCTATACGGAGACATCCCAACATGAGTCTTAAAAGCGTTTCGGTAATCCCACAAAGCTTCTATTAAACGCAAAGACCAGTCTTTCCGAGTGGGGTTTACGGTCTTTTCCAAGATTTGTTTTATTTGACTACTAGACACTTCTACTTAGCCACAAGTTTGCGGGTGGTAAGGTGTAGAAACCTTATGATTAATGGAGTATTTTTTCATGAGAGCTACAAAGGAACGATTATAAAAATGGGACCCTTCATCACTAATAATTGCTCCTGGCATACCAAATCGAGAAAATATGTTGTCTCTAACAAACCTGATCACAACGTGGTGATCGTTTATCTTGGTAGCTATGGTTTCAACCAACTTGGACACATAGTCAACAGCTTGCAGAGTATAAAAGTTGCCAAAAGAGTTAGCAAAGGGACCCATAAAATTAAAACCCCATACATTAAATATTTTTATTATCAAGAGAGGATTCAATGGCATCATATTACGGCGGGTCAACTTTCTTAATTTCTGACATCTTTCACAACTTTGAAAAAATGTGTGGGCATCTTTGAATAAATACGGCCAATAGAAACCAGACTGCAAGACCTTAGCAGCCGTTTTCTTTGCACTAAAATTACCCCCACAATCTCCAGAGTGACAGAAAGTGAGCACACTAGAGATTTCGTCGTCAGGAATACGACGACAAATGATCTGGTATGGACAACATTTGAATAAGTATGGATCATCCCAGAAAAAATGTTTGACCTCAGACAAGAATTTTACTATATCCTGTTTAGACCAATGTTCAGGCATTTGACCAGTTACCAAATAATTAACAATGTCAACGAACTAGGGTGACTGATAGATGAAAAATATTTTTTCATCAGGGAATGTTTCAAGGAATGGTCTCTCATCATATCTAGACTCAACAAGGATACGAGATAAATGGTCGACTACTATATTTTCAGAACCCTTTTTATCACGAATCTCTAGAGTAAATTCTTGTAACAATAAAATCCATCTAATTAGTTGAGGCTTCGATCCCTTCTTAGACAGAAGATACTTGAGTGGGGCATGGTCATAGTAGACTATAACCTTTGACCCAAGAAAGTATGATCTAAATTTATCAAGTGAAAACACGATGGCTAACAATTCCTTCTCAGTGGTTGTGTAGTTTATTTCAGCATCATTTAGGGTTTTACTGGCATAATAAATCACAAAAGGTGCTTTATCAGGTCTTTGACTAAGGAAAACACCGACAGCATAATCAGACGCATCACACCTTAAGATGCAAACCTATGAACTCACCTTCCTCTTGTATTATTTTGAGTGCCTTGGAAACTTCAAGTGTATCACCAAGTATACTAACATCATCAAGGTACCATGCTTGTAAATCCAAAGAGGACATACACATTTTTTTTTGCACTAATGGATGTAAGGACAAGGCAAATAATAAGGGACCAAGGGGGTCTCTCTGTTGAACACCAAGAGCAGAAGAAAGGATATAATATCTATAGTATAAACTGGCTGGAGTTGAATAACAAAACTCCACCCATTTCACTTCAGTGATAAGTGTTTTCCTGTCAACTGAATTGAAATCATTGGTAAAGTCAATGAGCAACATAGTGAAGTTCTTATGCTTACCTTTTAATTCCAAAAGCTTGTTGACAGACTGTAGGATAGCTTCACCTCCACATGGTATACCAACCCCAAATAGAGAGTCATTTTAGTTCCTACAACAGTAGAAACAATTTTAGACACTAACCTTCTCCATATGGTACCCATAGCAATATGCTTGATGCCTCCACCTGGTTTCATCAATGGTGTTAAGGGTGCACTGAGGCTACATACTCACCCAAGGATGGAGGGCACTTGCTAGCTAGCCATAAGTTTACAACATTTGCTAATTAAATGCTCATCTGCAATTGCAGCTGCTGGTCGTCCACTAAGAACATCTAAAAGATATTGTGCTCTAATGTAATCCCTGCCACATGAAGTACCTTTAGAAAAACTTTTTAGAGCACCTAAAAAAGCTTCAGTACATATAGAAATGGTAGCAGCTTCAGACATGTCAGGTGGTATTACAGGTGGTGGAGCATATGGATGTTTCTGTCTTAGGTCATTGAGAGTGTTGTCATTGCAAGGAGCAATGCCATTAGAGGATAAAACTTGAATGGAAGCAGTATAATTACCATAGTTGATTTTCTTGCGACAGGCATTTAGGTTAGAGTTTACTTGCGCATTATGCTTAGAAGGTTTGGTTGGTGGTTTAGGCTTGAATTTCTCTAGCAATCTGTGTACCATGTCAATGCAGCCCTAGGGTTTTCTCCACTTAACAAGTACTTCATTGATGGAAGCTATATGAAATTTCCTTCTGGTACCAAATCTCTTCTCAAGAGAGCATTTAGGAGTGTAAAAATTAAGGGTGCAAATAGGCAGGAGAAGTAGGAGAATCCAAGCAGATATATCTGAAGGATTGTGTAGTACCTTATCACTTAAATTATTATAATAATAATAATAATAATTATAAAGGATGCCTCAGAGGGAATTTATAAAATAAAATAGAAAAAGAGTACTTACAATAAAATACAAAATTATTATTATTATTATTATTATTATTATTAAATTATTATTTATTTATTATTTATTTATTATTTTCTTTATGTTAACAATAAATTATTATTATTATTGGATAAAGATTATTTTTTGTAAGAAACTAGTTGGAAGCCTAACAAGTTAAGCTTCAACAACGTATTACAATAGTTGAAAAAGTTGTCGTGCTAGCTTACCAGCGAGCCTCATGAGAAACCAACCAAGAGAACCAAAACGGATAGGGAGGTTGATTTTGTCGCAAGGGGGGAAAGCGAACTCTACCTTCCATGTCAAATTCTGCAGTATTACGTCATCGGGGACTTGAACCTGGGACCTCTAGGAGCGTATCAAACCTTTTGAGGAACGGGGATTACCAGCTGAATTTATTATTATTATTATTATTATTATTATTATTATTATTATTTAGTTTATCATGAGTTATATTTTATGAAGTTATTTAGTTGTTATGCTTACCCTTTAATTCCAAAAGCTTGTTGACAGAGTGTAGGATAGCTTCACCCTTGAATTATCATTATTACTATTATTAATATTATAAAGGATGCCTCAGAGGCATTTATAAAATAAAATAAAAAAAGAGTACTTACAATAAATAAAAAAACATTATTATTATTATTATTATAAAATAAATTTCATTAAAGGGGGAAAGGTAGTTACATTGAGTTGGTAGGTAGCCAGCCACCAGCTGAGCCCATACATCTTTTTGAATAGAAATGTTTAGTCTAAAGAAAAGAGAATTGTCAATTTTATAATTGTAATCATGATTAGCCATGTAATTCTGCAGCCTTGTCATAAATACCATTGTATCCTCTCCCAACTCGCATAGGGTCATAAAAGCAAACACACCTAAGCCGTATCCATGGTCACTGCATTTGACCAAATATTTGTTTTGCTTACGGGAGAAAACTCATTGGAGATAGCATTCCCTGGTGTAAAAACAACTCCCTCGCTGCCGGCAAAAGGGGAAACCCATGTAACATCAAACCCATGTAACAACTCCCTCAGTGAGTTTGTGTTGTCGGCTAAAAATCCCAGGTTAACTTCCTTTCGGGAAGGGACACCGGCTTTAAAACACATGTCATCAACTACATCCCTAACAAGATCATGCCTGAATTTGAGGCCCACCTTGCTAGCATAATGTAAGGCATGATCACCATAAGCGTCCATTGCCCTACCAAAAAAGGAACAAGGGATTTCCCCAACAAAAATTGGTATGCCAAACCTGTAGCTGAGTATGGCCGTAAACTGGCAAGGCCCAACAACTTGGTGTAGTCCAGCGATGGGGATGGCCTTGAGATAGTCTTGGGCATGGGCTATTCTGTTACACTGCCACAATATGCAGTCTCTTGTAGTCTGTTGGAAGCAGCTTGGGATATTCTTCTTCACCATATCAAAGTACAACACCGCCAAGGCATGCATGGGACGTGGAGCAGTTGCTTTAATACTGAAAGAAGAGGGGGGACAAGCAACAAACCTGACAGAGGCTAGTCAGAGCTTGCTGGAAACTCTGGTGAAGGTCAGTGTTACTAGGCACCTTAAAGATGGAGTTCTGCACCTGAGTTTTTTGTATACAAAAAGCTAGATAACAGTATCTGTTGGAGTCCATCATGGTGTACACTCCCAGACCCCCATCCTTTATGGGTACTGTAGTTATGTGCAACTGGTAAGGACCAAAGCCATCTCCATCACCAGTAACCAGATGCCCAAGGAACTAGCTAAGGTGCAGGTCATATTGCTCAGCAGCCTGGTGTAGAACTGAAGGGCTGGTGGTCCTCAAGGTGAAGTACAAGCGAGATACCCCTACACAATTTCTAAGAAGGAGCAGTTCATTCTGATGGTCTTGCAAGAGCTTCAAGGACTCCATAAGCTGAAGAGTCTTATTTACCCTGTATTGGACCAAATCATTGTAGAAAGTAGCATCCAAGCTGAAAGGACCACCGAGAAGCTTCATTCCTTTGGCTGGGCAACTGATGCTTGTTGGGAAAACACCAACCTGGAAACTTCTGGGGTCTGTGTTAGGCCAAAATATCTTTGTCTTGTCAATGTTGAGGGACAAACCTCTACTGCTGCCCTCAGCTTGGATAATGTGCAGAGCTTTAGCCACCTCCAAGGTGTCACCTACAATGGTCCCATCATCCAGGTACCAGGCATGCATATCCAAGGTACATTCTGAAGCAATTCTGAGTATTAGGGGATGTAGAGTCAGGGAAAAAAGTAAAAGGACCCAATGGGTCACCCCGTTGAATTCCCTGAGCAGACAAGAGGACATTGTCATTGTAGTAGAGTATTATTATTATTATTATTTTCATTATTATTATTATTATTATTAATTTATTATTTTCTTTATGTTATAATAAATTATTCTTATTATTGGATAAAGAGTATTTTTGCAAGAAACTAGTTGGAAGCCTAACAAGTTAAGCTCCAACAACATATTACATTAGTTGAACAAGTTGTCGTGCTAGCCTACCAACGAGCCTCATGAGGAACCAGCAAAGAGAACCGAAACGGATAAGGAGGCTGATTATGTCGCAAGGGGGGAAAGCTAATTCTACCTTCCATGTCAAATTCTGTAGTATTACGCCATCGGGGACTCAAACCTGGGACCTCTTGGAGCGTATCAAATCTTTTGAGGAATAAGGATGACCAACTGAGTTTATTATTATTATTATTATTTAGTTTATTATGAGTTGTATTTTAATTTAATTAATTTATTTTTGTTTTTTATTATTTTGATGATTTCTAGAAGTATAAAGTAATGTTTTAGGACTTTATTAATTTAAAAATTATCTTTTATATTTAGGTAATAAGTATCTTGATATTTTAAGAAACTTAGGATTATTTTGTTGGAATTATAAGAAGCTCCATGTTTTAATTACGGGGAGTTTTTTGATTAGTTAAAATATATTAATTTTTAAAAAAAATTATTTCAAAAATATATATTTTAGATCTTAATTTTCGACGCTTCCACTGTACATAGGTTAAGCGATCAAGATAGAGACGGAGTCAGTTTAAAGTATGAATGTACAGATGCTAGCACCGAAATCCAATTATAGTTATTTTGGTCATTTTTTAGTATAAATTGGTATCCTCAACCCGTTTTACACCTCCTAAGGTAGATTTTTTTTTTTACACCCCTTTCCTCCTGATCCCGGGCGCCCCCCCCCCGAATCTAGGACTCATCAAAACAAACTTACAAAGGGAGAATAAGGATTTACGGATCTTAGAAAATCAACAACAAAAGTTTCTAACTAACAATGACATCTCGGAGATATAAATAATAAATTAAGGTGGAGCTGTGATTGACTGAATCCCAGTGAAAGGCCAACTTTTCAAGCCATACATTCCTGCAAATGCTTGCGCCTTGTGGGAATACAATTCCATACGACTTTACCACTCGACGATCCATTGTAGACATGCCAACTTTTGTGCAGATTAGAGAAAATGGGCAGACGGATATTAGCTTGAGCGCAAAAGTAAACCCAGATTTTTTGTGTATCGATACAATTCCAAAACAAATGGTCACACAACTCATCCATCTGATAACACAAATAGCATAAAGGAGTAGGATTACCGGCCAAAGAATTGCATTTTCTCCGCAGTAAATTGTTCACAGTTGGAAGTTTGCATTGAACCAATTGCCCAAGAAAGAATTAAACTTCGTGAATTTAGACCAAATTTTCTTACTAGGAAACACCACTGAAGCATCGTAGTTGTGATCATGTAAGTACGCAAATTTAACTGAGAAGTAACCACTTCTGTCGCCTGCCCACACAAACTCATCTTCAACTTCAGCATTAAACACCACTTTATTGAGAATGTCAAGTAAAAATGTAAGCTCAGAATTTTCAATGTCATACAGACGCCTTCTACTTATATCCAACTTCCAGTGAAACCCAGGGTCCCAGCCTCATTTGGTTCGAACAAACACAATAACGAGCAATTTTTACTGTTTGCAAGGGAATAAATTCTAGAAAAAGCTAAGTGTAAAAGACCTTGAGCACACCCTTTGTCCCCCCAAAGACGCACCTTATTCCCTTTACCTACCTTGAACAAAGTGTTACTGAAGATGCCCCACGGATCTCTACTAGGCCAAGGTAGACCGAGGATCCGCACACCACGGATGTTTGGGCTACCACTTAGCCATGAGGTTGAGTTTTCGCCGCTTCACCTCTTTTCTGGTCGTACCTCTCTATCAACCAAAGGTAGATCAGTCATCCCCTGTCCACACACAACAACTTTCGAATCATTTCTCCACTATTAGAATACAACGCACATATGGAGTACAACGGACAGCGGCTTTACCAGGATTTAACTTTGAGGAGTTAAATTTTTTTTTTATAAATGTGAAATTTTTTCTACAAAAATAACTAATAAAATTAACGATTTTTTCGTTTTTGTGATTTTTAGTTACTTATTTGGTTATATTTAGTTTTGACATACTGACATATTTTATTATATACATAGGAACTTAGAAATATAAAACAAATATTTAGATTTGATGGGCTAAATTCTAATTATAGTGTGTACTAAATACAAATATACACCATAAAATAAAGGATTTATTATATAATTACTAAAGTTTAGGGGGACTATAACCAGGGTTAGTCAACCCTCGACTCCACTACGCACATATGCCACCGAGATGAGTGAGGTGGTCGTGAACCAAATCAGTTGAGTTTTACGTGTATTAAAAGACACTTGCATAGAAGATATTAAGAAGACTAATTCATTAACAAGATTATGCGAACTAGCTGGTAAATAGCTAGATAAGTTTCACCTAGTCAAGATTGTTAGTTTGTTACTTATCTTCTAGGGTTAGTGAGTTATCCTATCATCTTTATAAAAAGGAATCATCAATGTAATCATAAATTATCACAATATTGACGAAGATTAATAATATTTTACCCTTCAGAGTTTTATTCGTGGACATAAACCATTAGTGACCATTAATGTCGAATCACATTAATTTTTTATCTTCATCATTTATATCTGATTTTATACTAATTATATTTTAATATGGTACAAAGTAGGAAATTGCTTCCGCTTTTATTTTTCTTTCATCTTTTTGATACTAATCTGTGATCTCGGATAGGAAATATTTTTTTTGTTTTGGATGTTCAGTATTTTCTCTATCAGAGTACTTATCATTTTTAGATGACCTGTGTGTTTAGTCCATCGTTATCTGTTCCTTCTAGAAATCAATTTTGTTTTTGATTGTTCATTCAATGTTAATTGCCTGTTTAATATCTAATACTACCTCTTTTTCAGGAAAAAGTTACTATCACTTTTTTAAATTGGCTTATTTTAGGCTAAAATAAAAAAGTGATAGTAACACTTTTTCAGAAACAGAGAGAGTATATCATTGTCAAATCGATTAACTTCAAATCAGTTATCAAATTAACTTCGTCTTTGATAGACTTTTGATGTTCAATATACAATAATCATGTTTGTTAAATTGAACAATAGTTTTTTATATCCATCAAAGTTATATAGCCATATTTTTGACTTTGTTATGAGTTTTCTTTCTAACAAAATTCATTAGTCTTGCTAGTTTCTTTAATTGAGTACCGTCATCATGAGTAGAGTTTATGTCTCTCTTAAAACGTATACGGTATACCTTCAAGCTTCAAAGCATATTATACAGTCAACTGCTTTGGCCTTTTGTTATTCTCTGTGCCTTGATACGGCACTTTCATTTTATCAAAACCAATTTTTCATCAATGTAATCTGGTTGTTCTTCAGTCGAGGAGCTAATATATTACAGTGAACTATGCAGTACTTTGATTCTCCCGTTCACTGCATCACATCATCATTCAAACCAAATCAACACCTAAATCGGGGGTTTCTTCATCTAAATCAAGTCTTCTATTTATTAGTTTGACATGATCTTGCTGTCAATCAAACTATTTGTATTAGTTTGACTCCTAATTCATCCGTGTTCTTATTTTTTTTTATTTTTTAACTAAGAAAATCTGTTGTGAGTATCAAATAATACTCCTTTCCCAAAGTGTTTCAATCGTCCAATACATCAATGGACAAAAATACTCATCTTGAATTTTAATGCCTAAGGTACGTGGGTAGTTTGGGTGTACTTGATGGCATGTGCTAATGGTATGAATCTTCAGCCATATTCTGTTGGATGAATGATAATCCTTCTGTTTATTGGATTGAGGTACCTCTCTTAAAGGCTTTCTCTCTTTAATGAATTTCTTTTTGATTTATCAAAAAAAAAAAAATCCTTTTCTTCGCATGTTTAACATCGTATGTGAATATATATATGAGTGTTTTCTTCCAAACAAAATTGTTTGTTTCACTGTATAATATTCACGTCTGGATATAAGATTTGTGAACGATAAAATATACATGTGCTCATATCTCCATTCATGTCTTGTTTATCTGTTTAACAAGTTTGTTTCCTTGAGGTTTTGTTTCATCATGACCTAAAATTTTTATGTTCATCGTTGGATCCGAAGACTATCATTCGAGTTTTCGCTCCCCATTGTTGCTATCATTTAATACGCAACATCAGCCATAGTTGCTTGATAATTATATCCAAAATTTTAATAAGGAAGATTATGATATTCAAATCTTTCTTCTCGGCAAACTTTTCAATGTTTAAAGCATTTTTTTTAACATTGCAGATGTTTTGTTTCTGCAATCAATCTCATGTTCTTTTACATCAATATTTTATTTTTTTCTTCTCTCAACATCATTAGTTTTTTTTTCTCATAGTTTCTGACTATGGGTATCGAACATAACCTAAGGTTATTCTATTTGTTATCAATTAATCACAATGATGGTTTTTTGTTTTGCTACAATATATCAACTACATCATCAGAGTATTTTTTTCTTCATCCTGGAAGAAAATAGATTATATCAATCAAAATTTATTGGACGAGGAGATCATGTTCAACTGAGTACGAAAGCAATCAGGTTCGGATCAGTGTTTCAACCACAAATTCACAAAAACAAGTTGTTGCCTGTTGGTCTGCTTTTAGACTAGTTACTAGTTAACATCACTAACGTTGTCAAACCCTTTTGAGCCTTTTTCATCTTCCACTCACCTACGTTTTCAAACCCTTTTGAGCCCATTATTCAATCATGCCAATATTCACCACAAGACCTTTCTGTATTCAGGGTTTTGCAGTTATGAAGATATTTTCTCAAGTGCCAAGGTCTGTGATCGAATATCAAGTTCCGTGTTCAAAATTCAAGTGTCGAGTTTCTGTTACCAGTTTGTTTTATAAGAAATTGTTCAAGTTGAAGTTGAACACTACAAATATCTTCGTGTCCAACTTGGGGTATTGGAATACAACTCAATATACCATCGCTCAGGAGGGTATTGGAATACAACGCACATATACCACCAAGATGAGAATTAAAAGACACTGGCATAGAAGGTATTAAGAAGACTAATTCATTAACAAGATTATACAAACCAGCTGGTAAATAGCTAGATAAGTCTCATCTAGTCAAAATTGTTAGTTTGTTACTTATCTTCTAGGGTTAGTGAGTTATGCTATCATCTCTATAAAAAGGAATCATCAATATAATCATAAATTATCTCAGTATTACTAAAGATTAATAATATATCCCCCTATGGGGTTTTATCCGTGGATATAGGTCATTAGTGCCGAATCACGCTATTTCCTCGTCTTCTCCATTTATCTCTGCTTCATACTAATCATATTTTAATATCCACACTAACAGTCTAACACCATGCGAAGCAGTAGATGATGAGAACTACTTGTAGCAATATTAGAATTGTAAGGTGTTAAACTTAAAATAGGTGTCTAATAATGCCAAACTGCACATCATATTTTTTTATCTTACAGTGAAGAAATCGAAGATGTATAAATCATACATTAATAGCCGTTTTCTATTGAAATTGAGCTTACAGTTGTATGAAGATCAGTAACTAATAAAGAAAAAAAAATTGTCTACTTAGAATCACGCTAATTGTAGTTGCTAATATATTAATTTGCAGGATGCAAATTCAAATAAAAACTTCTAAAACAAAATATTACAATGTCAATTCTGTGAGGGGGTGACTTTGACAAGGTTCGACGAGATGGCGACAATCCCTTTTTAGCAAAGAGGGCAGTGGCATATTTTCCTTTTCATCAAACTGCCACCTAAGATTAAGACTAAGATCAAGGTTAGGATGATCTTTTGAACAATTCTTCATTGCCCCATGCTTTCGGTAATAATTGTTGTGGTATCTTCCACAATTCTATCTTCAATGATCGACTCTTCAATTGTTGAAGATGGCGATGACAATGGCGATGATGATGCTGCAGTTAGTTCCTCCTTTCTTGCTAACAGATTTTGTTTCAATTTTTCCAAAGATTGTCTCGCAGGCTTTAACTTTTCCAAAGAGTCGAGTTCTTCAATGTCTATTCTATCCCACCAAAAGCTATCACTACTCCCACTCCCATCACTAGTCTTGTTTCTGTATTGAGTAGAATTCTTACTTCTGTGAACATTTTTATTTTCTTGTTTATTATCTTTCCTTTGTTGTTCAAGGAACCATTCAACAACATTACACACACCTACAGAAGAATTACTATAGGTGTAAGCGTTTCCAGCAGGAGAGAATACGATTAGGCAGACAATAATATCTCGACAAAACTTGCAAAGTTCAGCAGCTTTACTCATGAGACCACTTCTTCTTTTTGAAAAAGTTACAATCCTCTTGTTACTATCATCAATCTTTTCTATTTCTATCTTCCTTCTCCCCATGATTCTTTGCTGTAATTTCTGTGTAAAGCTGTAATGAAGCTGTAGAAGAATATTGGCGTTAAAGCTTGTGCGATTTAGCTAATTTACGATTGCTATTGGTAATCTTGAGAATAGCTCTATGGACTCTATTTATATAGATGGATAAAAGACTAGATATAATAGGAATCATCAAATACTCCTAAATTTGGAGGATTTTGAACTCAGCAGTTTCTATTTTATCAGACTCTTGTTTCCATATTTACTGTACGTCGGTTTCCAAATTTGAATAAGTTAATGGTTTACGAATTTAACTATAAATCGATTTGGACTGGACCTGGGTCTGCCTAGAGGGGGGCCGCCAATAGTATTTTTCCTTTTGGGATTTATTAAAATTTTCTAGTTGAGGTCGTAATCCACAGATATTTTTCTTTCCTGAATCTGATTCAGTGTGTTTGTTTTTTGAGTCAGATCTGACTCAACTGACTCAAAAATATGCGAGTTAGTGGCTTGTTTTTATGAGATCAGGAGTATTTTGTTCTATGACTCAAACAAACCCGAATCAAAAATTATTTCTGAATTAGATAACGAATCAGATCCGACTCAAACTAAAAAATAAATGGTCTCACATCTGACTCGGATCGAGTTATGAGTCAAATCAGATTTAAATGCCGAATTAACAAAAAACAAACATGTCAAAAATCTAATTCAAAAATTAATTTAAATCTAACTAATTCTAGTTTTCAAAATGCAAACAAAATTATTATGGGACGAAATTCAAATTTCTAATATCATTACTCGCAGATTTAGAACACATCTTGAACACCTAGGCCTGCCTACCCCAAATTATTTGAGACTAAAGGCTTGGTTGTTGTTGCTTGAACACCTAGGCCTAGCTAGATGGTTACAAAAGCACTACGTACATGAAATTAAGAACTATAGAAGTAAGCTAAAAGCACACCAATAACATTCATGATGCTTCAAGAAGAAAAAAAAACATTGATGAGCAGCCATCAGGTATAGCGCGGAAAGGTTAAAGTCCACTTCTTCCAACCAACTTTGTCAATTCAAATGTTATAGCCATGGCAATCCATCCTCCAACCAAAACCCTCAAGGAAGATTTCAACAAAGGAGATTTCCCTAAGATGGCCCCCAACACTCCAAACACCAACAAAGCCAAACTCGTCGCTCCTGCTACCACTCCCAACCTCACCTTATGATGTTTTATAAACGCCGCTGCTAATATTGGTACAATAGCTCCAACGGAAAATGCAACCGCGGATGCTCCAGCTGCTTGAAATGGGTTTGGCAAATTTTCCTTCTCATTATTACTACTCTCTTGCTCATTTTTTCTTGCAAGATTGTCTCGCTTTATTTGCGCTACCTCTATGTCGAGTTGTGAATAAACTGAAACGAATTCTCCTATAGCCATACTACAAGCGCCAGCTATCAAACCGGCAAAACCAGTAAGAATCATAAACTTCACATCTTCTTTAACAGCTCCTACACCCATCATCAGTGAAGCTGTCGAAACTAAGCCATCATTGGCTCCAAGAACAGCAGCTCGTAGCCACTGTGCCCTTTGAGAGTAGTCAAAGTGGTCCTCGCCTTCCTGACTGGCTTCTTTGATAGTTTGTGGTCGTTCGATATCGACAGTGGATATGGTTGGTCTAGTGACTGCTAGATGAGTAGATGGTTGGTAAGTTTGACTAGCTTCATATACAGCCATCGGAGGAAAGAAGAAAATGAACAAGTATGTAGTAGTAGTTGTACTAAAATTATAGAAAAAAAGTATTGATCGAGTTGTGGAAGAGGATATGAGAAGTGTGGTAGACACACGCATTTAGAAGGGTATTTATAATATGGTGAAAGTGAGATTGACCATGTAGTACTTTTGATGGTGATGGACACGTAGAATGCACATAGATTTGTTGTTTCACTGTGTTCTTATAGACATTAACTATGCTTGTTTTTCAGATATCTCGACAGGTTTTATCCTTGCACTCCATAAGGTAAACTTCATGGTAAACTTTAGTTGTTAAAAAGTCGATCACCCATATATATATGCTTGATGGACAGATCATCCTACTAATCTACGGTAGTAGAGCTAAGTGGAGTTTGTTTTCCTAGCTATAGTAAATTAGTTAGGTCAATATATATATGGATATGATTAAGAAGATGGATTGCTGAATAACAAAGCACTAGTAAGTGAGCTTTAGAGAGAAAGTTAATTGGTGGGGATAGTATTCGTAAAGGATAAGGGCATTCCACACGAAAGCTTTCCAACATTTCGTTGATCATTACAAATTTGTTGCATGTATCATGCCTCATTTCATGATACCACTCAAATCCAATAGTGCGTTCCAAAAAGACAGAATTATGGTGTGATATAATTGCTGGAGCATTTTGCAAAGTATGGATCAGTCGACCCAACTCATCAGGGAAAGGAAACCAAGGACACTATGATTGGTATCATGGAGTATTTCATGTTCATGGTGTTAGTCGTCTTAACTTCTAAGAAGCCAATAAGTACTAAGTTAATAAGACTGTTAGAGAAGGAGATGTGTATATGTTTGGGTGTAATTAAAGTCATAAGTCTGAATTTGTAATCAACAAGTTGACACTTCACTAGTGCTAGCTCCCAATATTCTATGTTATTTTCTCAAGGTGGTGTTGTGACTTTTCAAATTGTTGTGGTCATGGACAACCACCTTCTTATAAGGTGTTGGATCAGGTCGTAGCATTACCCCATCAAATTTGCAAATTGCTATATTTAGGGTTACTTGACTTTTTAAGTCGTGGGTCAATAGTCCCATGGTCTAGTTTTGACTTTGGATTATCTGACTCAAGATTAGCTCTTATCCACTAACTTAACAGCTAATTACCTACGTGCTTTTGATGTGATGAGAGTTCCCTATTTGATCGTGTCTATGAATTAATTAATTCGCTGAAATTGCTAATTTTGCTTCTTTTATTCTTATGCTAAGAAAACGGATATGCTAATATTGGGGAAAAGAATCCTAATTCCCCTCCACTCTCCAAATATTTTATGTATTCTGCATAATTCAGCATAAAAGAAATAAATTAAACTTCTATTAATCCAACTAACTTGAACCGAAGCCATTAATCTCTAATTATTTGGTATTTATTTTATGACCGTTTTTTACTATTCCAAAAGATATTAATAACGGGAGAAATTACTCAAAAGATTTTCTCATTAGATGGTTTTGGAAAAGACAAGAGACTATGTTTTGATTAGTCTTGAGAGTTTAATTTAATGAGCAACTACAGAAAAGCTAGAAAGTAGTTTGATTTCTTAAGGTACCAAAGAAATCGAACAAGAGACTGTTTAGTTGTTTTATTCTATAAGGTTTGTGACTAGTTTCCTGGTAGCACAATTACTACGAAGCAGAGTCACAAAATCTTAAATGAGCGACCTAATATATGACCGAAAAACTGTTTGAAATTTTTATTGTGTGTGATTTTTTTTTTCCGATTTTTTTCTATTGTTTCTAGCAGCTTTACACTAGCTAACACGGCATGCATGATACATGCAATGAAACCCACAAAATTAAAATTATAAATACTTTGAGAAAAGAGTTTTTTTTTTTGGAGATTACAAATATAAAAATAAAATAAATGTTAAAACTCCGCTTCATAATGTTGCGTTACTGTGATTGCAATCAACTTATAATAAGAAACCAGAAAATGTAATCAAGAGTAGTATTGTTATTGGTTGTACTAATGTTTTAGAGCTTTTGCCGTTGCTTGGAGAAGGACTTCCTAATTCAGTGTTAGTTATGTTGCTTGGGAAAGTGGATTCAGTGTCAGTATTGCATATTGATGCGTTCGTGCACAACAAATTTGAATTACCCGATGCACTACAAAAGAAAATCGAACAACAAATCATTTACTACGTTAAAACTCAGAAGACAAATTAGAGTTCATCAATTTGAACCATAAATAGATCTAACCATAAACAAAGTAAACTTACTTCAACTTCAAATTTACGTTGTTCGATAACGATGAAGGTATTGTTCTAGAGAAATTGTTATCTGCCAAATTTCTAGGAAAATCCGAAGAAATAATAAATTATTATCATGGCTTATCGTGTACAGTACAAACAAAGTTACAATACTGTGAGCTTAGGAAGTGTGCCAAGAAAATTAGAATTTTTTTTATTTAAATTGTTGTTCTATAAATCTGTCAAAGATATATAAAAAAAAATTTAAAAAACTTATCTCAAAATCAAGAAATTATCTTCTCACTTAAAATATATTCATGACTCACATGGTTCCGAGAGCATTTATAACACAAAAAATCTGGTAAAATAATACCTACTATCCGAGGCCATTGAGATACCTATAAAATATAAAGATCCATCATTAACATTCATCGTATTTAATATTCCGGTCAAAGTAAATTAAAAAATCTAATTTATCTAGGGATGCATAACAGTCGGTCAGTTCAGTTATTTGGCCAAACCATAAGCCAAACCGACCGAATCCCGATTTACACAACGGTCGGTTGGCTAGGTTATTTATATAACGATAAGGCTTGATTTAATATAAAAATAGCCGGTTTTTGGTTTGGCCGGTCGGTCTGGCCAGTTCTTGTATAGCCTTTTGTTTATCCTTCCCCTCTATAATTAATTTTTTGGCCCATTGACTTATTCATGGTGTTGACCGAGTCAAGTGGAGAGAGAAATAAGATCGTCTTATTCAACTCATGAAAGAAGCTATGATCAGATTTTACTTTAGTTTTCAATTATAATAGTGTTCATGATACTTCATGTGTTACGTTGACTCCAACATGTCAAGTTCACATATACTTAACATCCACATCAGCCAATGCAACATAATACACCTCCATGCCAAAAAAGAGTACTTTCGTATGGGTGCCAGTAGAGACGGACCAGAGGCAGACCAGAGGCAGATAATCCATCCGTAGATACGGACATGGCGTCTTCCACCATTTTAGGATTTAGGGGGGGGGGGGGTTATATGGACATGTGGATCTTATCTAAAAAAATTTCTAAAATAAAACTTTGATCTATATTTGGACTGCCTTTTTTGATCTACCTTTATAGAGCGTTTGGTTCGGATAATTGGGAGTCCAGGAATCAGATTCCAAGGGAATATAACCAATTCCTCCCATCAAACAATCCATCTAAAGTTAGAATCCAATTCCTAGGGAATCTAATTCCCTCAAATCCCTTCATTTCAATTCCACCCGCATGTAAGTGGAATGTAATTGAATTCCGAAGGAAACACGGGAATACACGGAAACTATCAGTAAATAACCAAATTAACCTCAGATTCACTATCAGGAAACACGGAAAGCATTTTCATTTTCAGTTTCAGAGAAGAGACAAGGAGAGAAGACAGAAGAGATTGTAAGAGATGGAGATCGGCTAGAGCCTAGATAATTTGATTTTTATCTCTCAGGGATCTGCTTCAATAATTTGATTTCTCTTTCGAATGGGTAAGGGTTTTATTTGATTTCTCTTTCGAATTGAATTAGATCTGTTTCAATAATTTGTTGATTCGTTGAATAAGTCTGCATGTGATGATTAGTTTGAAACCTAGAAAGATATAAATCATCATGATTTCATGATTAGAAGTTGGGATTTTGTGAAAATCTAAATTAGGGTCTTGAACAAAAATTGGGAGTTTCTTCCTACTTCTATCTAATCTCTCATTCATGAAAATTGATGTAATGGGTAGCTATCAATCCTTTTGAATTCGTTTTTTATTATCCCGGTTTTATACTTTCATGAGTTGGGGAATGATCATGGAAACTAAGGTTTCACTCTGTAATTTTGGGGCATTTTCATGAATATATGTTAATTTCTAATTCATGCAAATTATTTTCAAAATTGATACTTGAGAATACCCCCTCTTCCAAAATTGTTTGAGCACACTCATTTACTTTTATTTGTCAAAATTGATAAAGGGTTATTTATACATGTATTTCATATTCGTTTTTGGTGGTATCGAATTACTACTTTCTTCAAGTGGAGTAAAGCAACTATAATCTTTCAATGTCGGGTAAGATTCTCAACAACAAAATCTATAAAACTAGTAGTAGAGTGATTAGACTATGTAATTTGATGTTGGTAATTTCTAGCCTTTTAAATTTTGCAGCTACTAAATTTGAATGATTCTAATTATGAGTAATGTCAAAGTGAACATTTTATCTTACTTGAACGGTGGTACTGCAATTTATTTAAACATCTTCTGTAGACAATGTGTAGAAGATGCAAGGGTTATTTTTTATCTTTTTGTTGATTGATTTTTCTTCTTAAATTCTACGTACAGTACCTATGCAGTTGTGTGGTTAATTGTTCTTTCTTACGATATTTTAGCATCCATGAGATGTTCAATGTTTACATAAGGTTATGTTATGGTGTACACTGTTAATCTCTAGTAGTAGGTTTTGTTATCTTGTACATTGTAATTAGAAATAATCTATTTGATGATAATAGTTGCATTGTTATCCTTATGTCTGTATGTCCAATATTTGTTTTAGTTTTCACTTTGGTTTCAGTATGTATATGTTTAACCATATTTGATGGATTTTAGAAACACAGCATTTCATAAACTACATTTTGGTAGGTATGTAAGTTGAGTGACTTGATCTGCCTCAGGATTATTGGTGCTCTATATGTTATGAATTGAAATATGGTTTCTGGACTGAAATTGTGTTGTTTGTGGTTTTTGCAGTCACATACAAGTGCAAAGAGAGTGTATGGGAAACCATTCCCTCATTTAGATGTATTGATTGACATATTTGCTGAAGATAGGGAAAATGGAAAAGGAGCTACTTCACTTGTTGAAGAGCTAGAAGAGATAGAGAAAGAAGATGATCAAGAAAAGGAGCAAGAAACTAAATAGCAAGAAACTGAACAAGAAAATGACCAAGAGAAAAGTAACCAGTCTGAATCAAACAATGGTGAAGGTAGAAGGAAAAGGGTTCGTTCATCATCCTTTGATATTGGATCCGGTGAATCAAGTGGGGATGCAAATGGCCTTAGTTTGATGGCTTCTTCATTCACAAATTTGTGACAGGTACACTTCAACACTTTGAAATGGTTCGTGGGTCACTAACTCAAGAAGCCAATGTAAATAAACAATTGTTCGAGGAGTTGAAAAAGATATATGACCTCAGAAGATGATGTGATAGATGACGCATCTATTATACTCGATTCATCTACAAAAACTAAGGTTTTCTTCGGCATGTGGGAAGAAAAACGAGCAAACTATGTGAAGAATAGGATTCTTAAGTGATGCAGTAAATTTAGCTTTCGTGGCTCTATGCATTTTGAATTTTGCAACTTTGAATAGGATTTTGAATTTTGCATTTTGAACATGATTCTTAAAGTGATGCAGGAATTTCTTTTAGTAATCTTTTGTCGTCATATGTTTAAGTTTTACAAAATTTTTTTGAATATTATGGAACAATAACAAACAATATTTTAGTTTAGAAATTTAAAATTTAAAATTTAAAATTTTTAAAATTGGTTTGTTTTTATATATTATAATTTTAAAGAGAAGAAGGGTATTAAAATGATTTGGAAGATATCAATTACTATGTAATTGAATTATGTCAACCAAACAATAAAATTTGAATCTAAAATCTGATTCTTAAAAATCCAATTCTAGAAATTGGATTACCTTGTAATCCAATTCTTAGGAATCCAATAACTTGAACCAAACGCCCTATAAAAATGTATCTTGAGGATTACGGTAGTCTATCGTTTGCTTCTTATTCAGATTCACCTATGGGAAAACAAAGTTTGTAGTGCAAGAGTTTAAGTAATGTTTTGTTATATTGGAATATGTATATCACTAAGTCAGGGTAACTGGATGCAAATTCTTTACTAGGCTCTTAAATTCTTTACCCCGACTTAAAAAGGGCATGTTTATATTCCTGTATTCCTCACTACCTGGAGGAAAACCTTGCACGACGGTATCTATCTCCTTCACCGCTCTGAAGGAAATATCTTTTTTTTGGGTGCAACTGGCGACATACACAGTGACATTATCCCCAACCCCGACAGTGTAGTCCCATGCAAAGACATACTCCTTGTGTTCCTTCGTGTACCCGGGATCTCTAAATATAATCGGTGTCTTTCCCTGTGTTCCTTCGTGTACTCCGGATCTCTAAATATAATCGGTGTCTTTGTAGGAAGCGACTTAAGCCATGTCAACTTACAAATCTACTGAAAATACCCAGTTCACCTCAAACTCTAGCCGGTGCTTATACACGTGATAAATTTCGTCGTCAGTTTACGGTGGCAAAGGTGAAAAAGTTTCTCTTCCACGCAGTATCGGCAATGATGTGCAGTGTGCTATATATCATGCTGAGATTGATCCTTCGGATAACAATGAAATGTGGGTCATATGGGGATGCGGCACATAAGATGTGTTTGGTGACTTATAGGAGTCGAGGAGAGTTAGTTGGTAAGTGCAAGAGTTGTTGAACAAATACGGTCGCAGCAGTACACAGAATTGGTACACAAACCTTGCACGCTAGATGGTTTAAGGTGGACATTTTATTTCCTATGTATCGTTCGTTTTGAGGGAGATTGTAAATTGAGTATTAAGTATTAACCATCTGAAAAAAAAAATTAACCATCTGAAAGGTAACAAAAATCAGCTGTAAATGGACTATTTTGGATATTTGTGTTTATCTCGTCTACTATCAAAAGCTCACCTGAAGCAAACCTCGAATGAAGGTGATGATCTTAATTCCACGCAGTCCAAGACAATCCAAATAAACTCAACCATACTACTGGCAATTCAATGCATCATCAAAAAGCCCCAAAAAAATGTTTACTGAAAAGATACTAAAAGTATGCAAAACTAGAGTCATATTTTCCTTTGGCAAATCCTTCGGCAAACACAAGCGATTCCAGATTAGGCGTGATATGGAGAAAGTCGAGCAGTATTCCAACAATCCAACACCGACTATTACCATCATCACGACATCCATATCCGAAATAAAAACTTGCACTCGTAACTTTCAAATGGGTCAAATTATAAAATGAAGGTAAATTCGTTTGGAAATGATCTTGATTGGAAAGAAGCTTTAAGCTATAATCAGATATAGTTAGATGTTTGACATAAAAAAGACTATCAAAAAGCTTTGTAGCAAGACAACCAAGTTCGCCCCTTCCCCTAATCTGTTGGTGCTGGACTTGAAAGGACAATTTCTGCATCAAGCAGTGTTGAGAAATTATGCAGAACAAAATCATTTGCAAGAACTCTAGAGTATCTGAATGACTGTAAATTTGGTGCATTTATGTGGATATTGAAATTCCAACACAATGGACCATTGATGAACAACCGCTTCAAATTAGGACCACAAATACTTAGATACTGTATAGTACAAAGTCGCACTTCCAAACTCAACTCTTCAAGAATTGGGGAGTTGGAAAGCAACTTCTGAATCAAGAGCTCATTATCCAAATTGACATTGAGACGGAGGATCTTGAGCTTCGGAAAATTTACTGATTCCGGAAGTCCAAGGAAAGCGTTATATATCTCCAATACAGCCAGCGATTCACAAGTAAAAAGGCATGGAGGAAACATTATACCTTTACGATCCATGAGAGAAAGCTTTTCAACTTTATGTCGTAACACAGTAGAAATCCATCCATCAGCCCGAGATGTATCAAAATACGTATATAGATGGTGAATGAACATCTTCACGATTAGACAACACTCAATCCACAAATCTATTAAATCTATTGACCTCTTCTTGATAAATACTCTTACAAGGATTAGGAGACCTCCATTCTCGAAGATCAATAATGGGAATGGATGTCCATAAATACCTCCAGTTTGTAGATAAAACACTTGTAGAAACAACAGATTTGAAAGGAAAAAACGAGAGAATGCGATCAATGAGAGGTTCAGGTAACTCGGTGATCTTATCGATTTCCCTTTCTGTTTTAACATGGTTTCTCCGAATCATCATTTCAATGATCAGGTTTTAATTTTGTTAGATAATTTCTTAAAACCCTCCAAATTTTGGAATCGAACACAATAAATAAATCATTCAATTGTTACCTCAACTGATCATGGCTTGACACAGATAGCAGATTTCACAAGTAAACCCCTCTTTCGTTGTTTGTATTTTCTCCCGATGATGAATGTAAAAACTGCAAAGTAATCTGAATATACTCTTGACTTTTACTCTGGTCGGGTTGGATTATGTGGGCTTGGGCTGATGGCCAATAAACCAAACTATGGAGCTTCTTATATTTGCGCGGTGAGCAAAGTAGTTAATATCGTGTATCGGTATCGTATCGGGGAGGTGCGATACACCTAGACAAATGATTATTGGATTTTATCGGTGATACACAATTAACTTTTTAATGTTATAATTTATAGGTAGATGTGCATTATGTTACTCAAAATGTTAATGAAAGGCATTTATAATGTAAAAACTTAATTAAACTAGTTTTACTTGATAACTTAAAATCCCCAAACATAGAATTTGTATGGAAAGGAAAATTAAAACAAAAAGGGAAAAAATAATATTAATAAATACATTTGTATGCTTTCCGATGTTATCAGCGGATACGACGACCGATATATCGGTCTGATACGACCGATACGACCGATATAATCGGAAAAATCATATACCGCATATATTTTACGTATCGTCTAGGTTAAAGACCGGTACACGATAAATTCTGATATATCGTCCGGTACGACCGATATTAACTACATTGAGGGTGAGCATGGATCGTCCAACCCGCTAACCCAACCCAATCCACTCACAATTTTGCAAGTGGACACCCAACCCGTCCATGCGTGGGTTGGACATGGATGCATTTCTAAAAACCCAAAAATATTGGGTTGGGTGCAGGTGCAAGTCTGAAAATTCATTGGACACCTCACTCGCTAGAATTAGGAGTAAATGATAAAATATAACAAATATATAAAAATATTTTGTATTTTAAAGGCCATTCGGGAGATTCACTTGAAGGCATTTTATTATAATTATAGTGTTGCTATGTTGTAATAAATTAATATACTTTCAATTTAAATAATTTAAGATGTAAGTTAATTTTTTGTTATGATGTTACCTATTTTTCTATAAAAGTATGAGCTTCGTTGGTCCACCCACGTCCAACCCTCCCACCCATTCATCCACGGATGATGGACTGAACATGGATTTAAATCTAACACTCGTCAATTTGATGGACTGGACATGGATTTAAATATAACACCCGCCAATTTGATTGTCCCCAATAGCACGGGTTTCACCCGTTGCTCACCCCTAATAGTTGGAGGTAGTGGTGAGCATATGAACCCAAACCAGCCAACCCGACCCAATCCATCCGTAATTTGGCGGGTGGACACCAAATTCGTTCATGGATGGGTTGGACATGGATGTATTTTTAAATCCACTAAAGAATGGATTAGGTGCGGGTGCAAGTCTAGAAATTCATTGGACACCTGCACCCACTATGTTTAAGGGAAATAGGAAATTTATAAAATGCAGAGGAACATATGTGTATTTTGAAGGTATTATATAACTTTTAATATTTTCATTCTAACCTAGTTGTGTTGATGAATAAAATTTGCAATCAAGCAACACTGAATATACATTTTAAATTTTACTTTTTGTTTTCGGGATGCCATTATTATAATTTAGAATTGTTATGTTATAATAACTTAATATAGTCTTTCAATTTCAGTAATATAATGTTTAACTTAGTTTTTTTTGTTAACATGCTAATTGTTTCCATTTTTTCTAATAAAAAAAAAATGAAATCTGTGGATTTACTCACATCCAATCTTCCCACCCTCACATCCATGAATGTAAAATCCGCGGGTGATGGATTGGACATGGATATAAATCTAGCACCCGCCATTTTGATAGGTTGGATTTGGGTGGCATCAAATCCACGGTTCCACTCGTTGCTCAGCTCTAGTTGGAGGTGTAAAATGTATAGTGCCAACACGTTTTTCTTTTTTTTCTTTGTTAGATAAATGAATATATTAAAAGATAAGAAAGTTACACAGTTTGGTGAAAAAATGAGGGACAGAGGTCCAATCATTCTCCATTAACACTATTTTCCCTATAACATTTAGCAGCATTGTCTGCCATTGAATTAAAACTTCTGTTAATGTAATCAACTATGAAAGATTCAAAGTCACTCAGTAAACTAATGCAATCATCAAGAATTGATCTACTAAACCAACTAGTTTGGTTTGATTTATTTTTCAGATATGAAATGACATTTATAGAGTGATTGTAAATGCAGATGTCCCTCAAGTTGGAAGTTTATTCCATCCCATGGTTTCTAGAATAGTCATACTTTCCGCCTCCTCTGGATTCCTTGCTAGTCCTTCTAATTTTTTGCAACCTATGAATTCACCTGTTATGTCAGTAAAGACAATACCATGACCAGACTTATTAGAGTTATCATCAAATGAAGCATCACATATTCGTAGTATATAATAGTACAGTTCCTAGGTAAATTCATTAAAGGTGCAAACATTGGCCCATGTTGAGATGACATGTTTGTGGGGGATATAACAGAGAAATCTATAACAGTTTCATGACTTAGATTAAGATCTAGTCTGACTACTATGACAGGGGGATTGGTTTTTCCTTGAAAAACTCTACGACATCTTTCTTTCAACAAATACCAAGAAATGGAAAAGAAAGGGAAAGCAAATCATAATTATGAATATTAGAAAGCCATTTAGAAATCCATTCATGGATACTGATGGGGGTATTAGAAACTGATAGAACTTGGTTACCATGAGGTACTGCAGCCCAAACATACTTAGAATATGAACAATGCAATAGAATATGCTCAGTTGTTTCAAAGAATATCATCATTACACATACAACAGGTAGTATCATGGTTATTAACATAAGTACATAATTTGACTTTAGTTGGGAGAATGTTTTCAATACATTTCCATAAAAATAGTTGCACCTTCGGTAACACAGGAATGTTCAAAAGGGTTTTATAGATGATACTAGAGACTCCTGAATTGTGATGGTTATTCATCTCGCCTGTCAACAACTTGTAGGAAGATTTAACCGAGAAAAGACCATTTTTGGTGTATGGACAAACAAGTCTATATGCACCAGTTATAGGGATTCTAGTGCTAAGTATTCTAAAAACATTCTCAAGCTTAAAAAATTAGTTGAGCAAGGCAAAGTTCCAATAATTAGTAATGGGATCAATAAAATTATCAACAGTGTAATTAGGGTTTGGATAATTGATGCATAAAGGTTCAGTGGAGTTCAAAATCCACGTATCATTGAAAGCATGGATTGTTTTATCATTTCTAACTTCCCAAAATGTATGTGATAGACACATTTTTGTGTCTGATTTGATCTCAATTATATGTATTGTTGGTACTCGATTTTGTATTTATTATGGTTTTTATTTCTTTGTAGGTGTTTTTGGAGAAATGTTAAAGGCACCTTCACATTGGATTAAGGAAACCACACCCAACATTTTGAACTCAAATTTGGGCGGGAAGAAAATTCTTTCTTCACAACAGGAACAGGAAACTTCACGGGAATTTGGAAATAAGTTTTGTTTATGGAATTTTCTTAACTTAGGAAACTGAATTGTTTGGGAAAGAATAAAAAGAGAAGGATATCAAATTATTCTCTTAATAGAATCAAGAGACGAAGAAATAAGCGAAATCAGGAAGAAAAATTTTTTGTTTTTTTGAATATTTTCTTCGGTGAATCAACCGAGAATTAAAGGGAAGTTTGAAGAGATTTAGGGTTATGGTAGTATAAATAGAAGACCATAGAATATTGTGGAGGGGTGAGAGAGTCATTGATGAAGCTTAGAGACAATCCAGAGCTCGGGAAGAAGTTGACAGACGAAAAAAAAGTTATGCTGCTGCAAGCCTGAAGAACACGAAGAACAAACTTCGCCTCAGAACCTTACTTTTTCTGCCGCACCACCAGTCCGTTTTTTTTCCCTTGTTCTATTCTCTCATCTGTAACACTCAAAACTACTCACTTTAACGCTTATAAGGGTGTCAAAATTCCTGTGAGCGTTTCTATTACCATTGTAAGCATCATTATAGTTATAAAATCGATTTTGAGGGTTTTGCCATTACAATGAGGAGCTAAACTTCATCTCTGAGGCGACGGAGGAAGCTAATTTCCAACGATTATGTGGTAACTTATTTTATGCAATTTATTTATGATTAATTGCCTTAATTGATTTAAAGATTTTTGTTAAACAACTGTGATTCCGTTAGATGGTACATGCTTTGGCTTAGGTTTTAGATGTTCCATGCTTTTGTTATACAATTGTTATTTTAAAAATCTATTTTGTAATGATTTAGAATCAAATTAAAATCTTAGAATTGCATAATTAAAATTATTAAACTTAATCACTTTAAAATTGGAAAATAGTGGAATCCTAGCCTTAGTTTTCTCTCAACTTTATTAAAAATATATTTGAGTTTTAATATTTTTAGCTTTAGAAATTAGATTTAAAAACAACTCTTCACAAGTCTCAACGAACTTTATTTACCACTATTAAAACTACATCAATTTTTGGCGCCGCTGCCGGCGACTTGTTTTTAGAATTGTTTTAAAAAAAAAAATTTAGGTTAATTAGTTTAGATAGATTTTTATTTTATTTATTTTTTACTTTGTTCTATTTTACGTTTTTTTTTGGTATTTCTCTTTTTGCTACATGTTTGGATTTTGGATTGAAGGAAAATAAAGCCAAAGATTTTGGTGATTAAAGACTTGAAGTTAAAGTTAAGGACTTGGAGTTAAAAGTTAAAGCTTAAAAGAACGGAGAAGAAGACAAAGACTTTTAGTTTTAGATTTTATTAGATTTATTTTCCTTAGATTTTCTTTGTTTAGAAACTTATATTAGGACTTTGGACATTTTATTATTTTTAAACCCTACAGAAGGGTAATTTAAATATAAACTGCTACAGGGAAGGACGACAATTACGATATTGTCTCGGCCCCTTGGGTTCGCACACTGACACAGGAGTCGGTGGCCCGAGTCGACTACAACCGATTCATCCCCCGTCTGGTACGGGAGGTAAGACTCTAACCACCCACGAATCCCCTGTAAGTGGGTTTTCTGTATTCCTTCGTAATGCATATATGTTGAGGACTTGAATACGGAATTAATTTTCTAGTAAAGGGCAAGGACTGGCCATATAAGATAAGGACTCGGATTTCATCACCATTTCCTTCTTGCCCGCCTTAGGAACACGTTACCTAACGCGAACCTAAGCATAAAATTTGACTATAAAGAGACCTATAGGGTAACGAACTTATTGGAAAATCATTCAAAAAGACTATATTGGTTACTTTGTTAGCATAACTTAAAGTTCAGGATGATTATTTTAAGTTGATTAGAGCCGCCTTGTAACCCAGGGAAAAGTTTCCAAAGAGGCAAGGTTATCAAAGCTCCTTAGAGCTTATCCTGCTTCTATTCGACTTAATCTAATTCAGATCGTTCTAAGAGATTTGCTAAAACTGTAATTAGTTGCCTTTTGGAAGAATAAAAGCTGGTCTAGAAACAATCTAAGTGGAGCCATCATGCTTTTTGTTTGCTAGATTCAGTAGGTTTGATTTGGTTAAGTCGGCCTTGTTTGTGTATGTTTAGAACCCTTTCCTGTTAGGATTTATTTTCTTAGATTTTTTTGTAAATTTATTAGGATTTTTTTTTTAGAAAATGTCGAACTGGTATTATAAGGACCAATACAATGAATATCCGACTGAATTTCAAAATAGACATTATCCATACTATCAACATAGTGTGGATAGTACTTGGGACCACTACCAACCTTCTGAAGGTTATGGTTCATACCAAGGTGATCCCAATTACTATTCATACATACACCCGTCTTTTGAACATGAATATGAGCAAAATTCGAGTTCTTTGTCTTGGAGGGATAACCTAGAGCAGTTGCAACCTAGTACTCATCATGAACCTATTACACCTCTAGAAGAATCACTCAAGAAGCTATCTGAGATAACAAATAGTTTTGCATTAAGTGTAGGGAAAACAATTAGTAGTCCAACTCTTTCTCTAGAAGAATCCCTCAAGCAAATAGCTGAGAATCACAAGCAGATGATTGAGGATAGAAATAGGTTCGTATTAAGTATGAATGAAATTTATGCAAAGAATAATATTGCTCAAAATGATCTTAATTGCCAATACAATGTTTCCACTTTTACCCTTGATAATAATGATGAATATTTACCCACCTTAGAGAACGAGGTTAGAATAGAAGACACTACGTATTTAGATAAAGTTCAAACATCTTCATATTATTATGATGATGATTATAGTGTTGATGAAGAAATCCGTAGTCATAATGACGAGGAAACTGTTACACCAATTGAGCATAACGATAATAATGTTGTCTCTAGTCTACATCCTAATAATATTGATGATTATTCACCTATTCAAAAGGAAGAGGAGTTGACTAGAGATAACATTGATTTGGATGGAGTAATATTTCCTTGTTCTTATGAGTATGATGATGTTTTAGAGGAACGTGTTTTTCCTGGGACTAGTGATTTGGAGTCTTAACGATTCGAAGTCAATAGTTTCTAACGAAGATGATAGACTCATAAACGTGATAGAGGATGATTTGATTCAGGTTGATAGATTTGTTTCCCCAGTGGATTTTGATGTCCTAGAAACCCAACCTTTTCAGGTCCCAGAGGCTCGAATACTAGTGATCTTAGGTCATCCCTTTAATTTCGTCATCAATTATGGAAATGGAATAGCTAATTTTTCTTTTGGTAAAATGGCTATTAAACTGAATCTATTTAGTTTGAATATACAACCTTCTTGTGATATCTATCATTTAGAAGAAGTGAACATAACTAGTACTTCAGTTCAGAAATCTTTACCAAACACTCTGTTAGAAGATCCATCAGAGAAATGCCTAGCCTACTTTGAGTTTGATGTTGACGATGATAGTGTTATTAATGAGGTGACTTTGTTAGATTCTGCACATTTGATGGACACTTATAATATATGGAAAGTTAAGTTTGAACGTCTACCAGTTTCTAAGTCTGCCTTATTTCCTCCTATAGAAGAAACTGAGTGTCGTTCTGAACATAAAGACCCTAGAATCCAACCAATAGTTTTGAGTCCATCTGAGAGTAGTGTCCACACTAAGTTTGGGGGTACCGATGATTCTTTTGCATCAACATTAGGTAATACTTTTAGTTTTACATAACCAAAATTCACAAGGTCAGGTGGCTCCCTGAGTCAGAAACTCGAATCCTTCAGGGATTCGAATATAATCACCAATAGTTAGATGTAATTTGAGTCCTCCGGGACTACCACGCTAAAGTGCATCAACATTAGGATAATACTTTTAGTTTTACAGAACCAATCCTGGGGTTCAGCAGGAAACCCTCAAATCGTACTTAAAACGATTATATTACTCTCTCCGTGTTTCATCTCAAACACCAACTTATAACATTCAGGCTTCACAATTTTACAGTGTGTGTCGGATCCGAGTTTAGCTTTGTTTCGAGAGATTCCAATCTCTACCTTAGTTTGAGGGGAATTGATTATATGCCTACCAATCACGATGTCGATGTTCCTCTGCAGAGGGGTACATAACTACTAATGTAAACAATAATCGACAATCATATAAATCTCAAACACTTCTCTTGTGCATGCAGATTCAAAATTTTCATAGACTGGTACTAGTGCCACTTCAGGGCATTATCTTCTCCTCATTTTTAATAAGGATCTTTAAATTTAGAGAATGTGGATCATAATCCGATAGTCTCCACGAGCACTATTTGTGGTCTCTTCAAGAGCATTACATATTATAAAAGTGATTGGATTCTTTTATGAGGCATAAATAAGGCAGTCACACTTCAAGTGTGTCTTAACTAACGACTTGGTCACTGCGAGATGTATGTTTTAACCTGCTGAGAAAACCTCTTGTGTCTGCATCCTCAAGCAAGTGACAAACAACATTTTTCCAAGAGCTACTGCAGTTATATGCTTAAGTCAAGAGTAATCTCCAACACCTCAATTACACCCAATATATTGGTATGATAAAAACAAATGAGATGTTTCACGCCAATTCTAGTGGAAGCCAAATTTTCTCTGATCAGGATAAAAACTTAATTAGATAACCAATTTAGTTGTCGACATTGCCTACAACAATCTTTTTGGTGGTGTCTGTCATATTCCTAATTTCAAGAGAGAAACCATAAGTTTGTCGATATAACATGTGCCACCTTCTGGTGGCAGTTTTTCTTCCCTTGCTAAGACAAAATCTTTCAGGTTATCAACATAATTTGCACCAGTCTCTTGTGGTGATTTTTCTCCACCTGATTAAAGTAGGAGAACTTTAAAGGTTATCAACCTGACTCACGTCAACTTTTGGTGGCCGATTGTCATGCCAACTTCTGGTGGCATTTTAGCTTTCTTGATCATGTCGGAATTATTAGTATCTCATTTCTGGAAACTTCTGGTTCCATAATTTTGTCTGATTTTCAAGGACAATGTACCCATGATGGGTATCCCAAAAACAGCTGCAGGCTCGACAAAGATGAGATATTTCACGCCGTTTCTGTTACGACTTATATCCTCCCCCTAACGACAGAATACAATCTTATATGCAATATGACATTAATTGTTAAAGGTTTTAAATTTCTTATGATGAATCTAAACAACCATAATATATCCAGGTGACGTTATGGACCAAACATTTAAATACGAAATGTAAGATTTCTGCTCAAAACAATATGGATAGTACATAGTTGGTCGAGAAATATTTCAAAGATGCTTTACAAAGAACTCAACTATATTGTGTTGATTGTACACATGTGCTTTTAGTGCTCGATATAATACCAACTGAAGGCAAAGTATCAATAGCATGTACATTTACCATCAAGAAAAATGGACTTAATTTGAGAGTCCATAAAATGGGTATGCAACCAAACGATTTGCACATATAGTTTGTAAAATACAATATTATGTGTTAATAAAAGATAAACAAGAGACCATCCAGTGAACGCATCTATCAATACCTGAAAGTATCGAAAATTATCCATATTGCAGGGTGAATAAGCCCTACAAATGCCACCCTAAATCCTATGTAGGAATGTTGGTGATTTAGTGATTTACCAAAATGCTTTTCGTTAATGCCAGTTATGCAATCAAATGTCCCATGGAATAGAAACACAATTTACATCCTTAGCCGACAGAAGCTTCAGGTTCTGTAAAGGATAATCATGAGCATTTAGTATCGTTCTTATCTTGGTAGAAACTGGGTGTCCAATCTGACCATGCTTAAGCATGAAAAGTTCAAGGTCTCTGGTTAATGATAGCGTGAGACTCGAGTGTTCGAATTCTCATATGGCACACCCATAAAAAAGAGATTTAAGCTTCTTTACAACATGTTTCTGGCACAAAATAAATAAAGTAATTCATCGTTTCAATGTGGTAAGTCTTACACCAAATATCTCAAAAACTCAACAAATTCTTCTGGAATCCGGAATAATATAAGGCGTCAATAATAATGACTTTGATACCACCAAAATGATACAAACTCTTCCAGAGCCGTCTAGCATATTATTCGAACCCGAAATGATATATTTAAGATTTCCCTTAAACCTCTTCAAGATTATAAAATTATCAGTGGTTCAAAAATTCGTGTTTGTTGTTCCGCTGTCTTTGAGACAAATATCTCAATCGTCTATTTAACATATATTGTAGATTACCTCTGGAATCTATATACGTTAACAGATAGACAATTGAAAAATATTAAGACCATTAACAAAAGTATTTTGTATCTATAGATATTCCTGAATCCAAATATTTTTGTAGACCACTTCCGGGGTCTGTATTTTATGGATTACCTATGGAAACCATAATATTTGGATTACTACAGGAAACAACAAATTCGATGTTGGAACACTTCTGGAGTCAACACTATCTCATGGATTTCTTCGGGAATCCATTATTTACAAAACAAGTAATTCAAACAGAATTTAAAATAAAGAAAGTACATTAGAATATATATATTTATAGTACTAATATAATATCAATAAATCTCCAATTTTTATTATCTTCAGGGTCGACGAAATATCAATTTACAAGAAAGCATACAAACATATTCTTATTTTTTTAATATCAGTTTTAGGTCACTTCAGGGACCACTGATAAAAACCGATTAGCATCTTGTTACGGATTATTTCTGAGACCCACCGGTAAAAAGAGTAAGAATGATTTTCCATCTTCTTTATGCCATCAGTTTTCCATAAATAAGTGATCAATTTCTTCGCTTGGATAAATGAGAGAAATAATCATGCTGATGAGCTTTTCATGCTGATGAGCTATTCATGCTGATTTGCATCTCATGTCCACTAAAGTATCGACTGTAAAACACTCGCTTACGAGTAGCACATCAAGTGTACATAAACTACAAGTATAATTGACACCAAACAAATAAAATGAAAAGAAGAATTGAGATACACAGATAAATTCCGAATGAGGAGTTTTATTTAGTTCCTTAACTTATATATATCTCTTATACAAATATATAATAATGGGAAATGCTACTTTCCCCACCAATTGTCCCGATATTTTTCTCGAGTCTGACGTGTAGCTTTTTTTTTCTTTTTTTTTTTAACTCATAAACCCATAAGGTACAAACCCTTCTATCTCTTCATAACGTACAAACCCTTCTATCTTTTCATAAACCCTTTTCTCTCTGAATCTTCATCAAAAACCTTAATTATTTTTCATGGTGAATCTTGCAACAATTAGAGATCGATGGTGACCCCGATAAAATTCAGGTAAGTTTCTTTTTAATTTTAAATTTTTTTCAGAATGAGGGTTTGTAAATAATGAAATGGTCTGAAATTTAATAATTAGGGTTTTATTTTTATGAAGTTGATCATAATTTAAGTTGGTTTTTGTTACTAAAAACCCTAATTTCACCGTGAAAGAGGAAACACATTCCCGCTGCCCGCCCGGACAAGATTCTCTCTACTCGAATTCCTCTAATCTCTTCTACAATCAAGGTTTTTTATTTTCTTTTTCTTGTAACTGATTAAGTTTCACTAATGTTACTACTGTAATTTGATATAACTATCTAATTTGATGAATGCTGATGATATTGCAGCAATGGATGGTGTTGATTTAGATAAAGAGAAGGACGACAACTTAGGAATGGAGGGAAACGAAGATGACCCTGTTATGGAGTCTCGTAATTTGACAGAATCAACATGAAAGAATATCATTAGTCCTGTTGTTGGTGAAGAGTTTGAGAATTTAACGGAGTTGGAAAAATACTACCAAGAATACGCAACGCAGGAAGGATTTTCTTGGATGAAAAGAAGTTGCAAGAAGAATAAGGCAGGTGTTCGTTGTAATGTCACATTTGCTTGTTCCCGAAGTGGTAGTAAGGCAAGTAAGAATTCTGAACAGCCGAAGTCGAAGAAACCTAAGACGGTCCAAACTGGTTGTGAATCACGTATGGGTGCCGCTTTAGATCCTTTTGGAAGTGGGAGATGGGCAATTTCTGTGTTTCGTAGTACACACAATCATAAACTAAGTCCAGGAAAGAAAAAGTATTACCGATCCAGTAAATTCATTAGCGCTAGTGTGAGAAGATAACTTGAAAGTCAATTGTGATCCATAGAACAACAACATTGAACACAAACGATACAATGAGCTCCAAGTGTTGTTTGGGGATATTGCGGATATGGCAGCTTCAAATGAGAATCTATTTGATAATATTAAGAAGTGGATTACTGACATGTTAGATACTATAAAGTCATCTCAAGCAAAACCTACCAGTGTATCTGAAACTATTGAAGAAATAGTTCAAGATGATACGGTTGAAGTTGATTTGGCAAATGTTGGTGGGAATGAAGTTTTAACTATACTCGATCCAAAACCTAAGAAGACAAAAAGAGGTCGTCCGAGAAGTAATGTATTTAAATGTGCTCGTGGAAAAGGTTATCGTGGTGCTAAAAGTCAGAAAGTCTGTACCGATGAAGAACAGGCTAATAATGAAAGCTCTCTTTGTATTCCTAACGAAGAGGTACGAGAAATTAGCGAGTTCATTAAATTGTTTAAGTTTGTTTTTTAATTCATAAGTTTTATTATATATTTTTATTGGTTTCGTAGCATACCGATTCTCCTGAGCATCATGTTTCAATCGAGCCATCTGTAATTCATGTAAAAAGTACTAGTGGAAGAGGAAGAGGAAGAGGAACAAGATCTCGTGGTAGAGGAACTCATGGTAAAGGAACTGGTAGAGGAAAAGTTAGTGACGAAAGCACCTCTGATGAACATGTACAGGTTAGTTGATGTCAATTGTATCAATTGTAATACCCCTAATCGAGTCATCTTTAGTTAATATGCTTGCTTGATATATTTATCAATTTTACAGCATACATACTCAGTTGAACATGCTGTTTCCTTGGAATCACCTTTATCACAAATGAGTAATGGTTATGAGCAATTTTTGGTAAGATTCCATTACACTTGTAATGTACAAATTCGTTTTATCTGTATAATTTTACTTAATAACATGCATACTTTGATGTAGAATACACCAAATATGACACAAAGTCCGTGGTTATATGGCGGTTATACTCAATTATTGGTACACAATTCTTTCTCCTTCAATTAGAAAAATCATGTATTTTCTTATACTTGTCATCTTTGTGTTTAACAAATCTTTTTTTTTTCTATAGAATTCGCAAGCTAACTTTTCGAGGGGTCCAAATGGAATGGATGATTTAGTTCGAATGCAGAACATGTGTATGAGTCAAAAAATCGCAGGAGATCATTCTTATAATTGGTGTCTATTAGAAAAGCACACTCTGAAGGATTAGTTGTTTTATCTCTGTTTGATAAGTTTTTTCCCTGTAAATCCAAGTTCTCAGACTTTTCACTCTTCCTACGGGGTGTCTGTGGACAATATCAATATGATTGAAAAATTCGTCATTTTTTCTCTTCGTTATATTTGTCTTCCACCGAAATAACATATTAAGGAAAAGAAATAAAAGACAAGGGTTTGTACGTTATGAAGAGATAGAAGGGTTTGTACCTTATGGGTTTATAAGTTTAAAAGAAAAGAAAAAAAAAAACTACACGTGGACTCGGAAAAAGTATAGGGACAATCGGTGGGGAAAGTAGCATTTCCCTATAATAATTACACGTGATTGAAGTCGTGTCTTTCTACAACATATCTATCCAAAGTTGACTTAAATTAAATTAAATTTATTCCTTAACAATCTTTATCTTAATTTGGATGGGTCAGCCACAATAACCCCGAATTACAACGTATATGTGGTTTTCTATATTAACTTATTTTACTCAACATTTTGTTTACACATTTTTTCTCTAATTCTTTCCATTAATTTGTCCCCACAGGTCTTATCCCAAACCATATTTTATTTATATATCTCATATAATACCTATTATATATCATATTTTTTTCTGTTTCTATAATTACTATTATTTTTATATATTAGTCTAACAGATATTTTATTATATTTTAATTTATTAATCTTTGTGTTCTTAGTTTTTATTTTTTTTCGTACGGGTTATCTTCCACTATTCTGATAGTTTCATTTCCAAGAAATAATTTTCTTGACAATTAGAATAATTTTTATAAATTTTAGTTTAATTTTTACTTATATCCTCGTTTTTTATGGTACATCTATTAGTTCACTCAATTTGGTAATTTTATTTATAATTGAGTTTTAATTTATAAACTACTTATACTTCGTATTATCATGATGATTGGCCATTTTCTTTGTCTTATAATATTTTTTATTTTCTTTTTTAAAACATATTTTATTTATAGTATTATCTAACTACAAGAATTCCCAAAATCTATTTAACTCTTACAAAAGAAAAAAATGTAATATATATAAATAATACATAATAGAGATTAAAAATTGTGCAAAACTGTTATACACGATAGGAAACCCATGGGGAGCCTGCCCAAGTATTTTGACGGGCCGTGGGAGGGTAAGAGACATTAAAGTATTAGTATTAATTGGCTTGCCTGTGCTTGATAGGCTTAACATGTATTCTGGGATCAGGCCAGGAACGATTTTTTTGGGACCTCTCAGAATTTAAGGGGATCCTTCCGTGTTTAGGCCATCTGTCCTACAAAGTTAAGGGGTATCTTAATGGGTGAAGATGACTAAGTTACCTTTTTATTAAACTTATCCTAATCTAATATAAACCCTAAACCTAATCATAAATAAATCTAAATCTAAACTTATTTCAAAAATTAATCAAAATTAAAACCCCTTCTTCTCTTTTTTTTCTCGTCATCTTCCATATATCCGATCGTCGACTAATTTTCTGAACTCAAATCGTCGACTAATCTTGTTGTTTATTAAATGGTCAACCGAATAAGGGGATTGCATCCATTGCAAAAGAACTGATTGAAGAACTTGTACCACAAATTTTAGAACCGGTTGAGGTTAAAGTCAAAATCGAGACCCAAACGAGAAAACCAAAGCCTGATTCTTCTAGTAGTAATATTAGAAGGTAATTCCCGATAAACCCCTTTTATCTTTATGTGTTTTTGATTGTTAATGCGACTTGAAATCATGAAAATTAGTGATCAAAAAGTAGTAGCAGTGAAATGTTCGGTTAGGATAACCATATCGAGACAACCAAACTTTTTGTATGGAAGAACATCAATAATAGTTCGGTTGAGAAAAAATTTAGGGCATAGCAAAAATTTTATTTTTTAAAACAAACTTTTTTTTAGTCAAAAAAGTAGGAGTTCGGTTAGATCGATAATAAGTCTTTTCAACCGAACTTTTTATTCCTAGAATGGGAACAAAATGTTCATTCAGATTTCAAAAAAAAAATTCAACCGAACATTACACTGTTTTAGGGATATTAGGATATATGCTAGCCGAATATTTTTTTTCATGACCAAACTTTTTGTTCGGTTAAATCGATAATTATCCTTTTCAACCTAACGTTTTAGTCCAAAATAGTAACAAAAAGTCCGGTCATATTACAGAAAAAAAATTCAACTGAATATTACACTGTTTTTATTAGTCATAGCTTAATTTATGGACAAAATATATTATTTAGGATCTGAAAGAAGTTAAAGGAAATGGAAAAGACTACTCAAGAAGAAATTCTTCAAATTATGGCGGATGATCTGGAGTTTGTAAGTTGGGCGGACGATCCTGAGAATCCTTGGAACAATACTGACAACCCCTTGAACTACAATTAATCAGAGGAAGAAGATGATAATTTTGATTCGAGACTCTTTTTCATGGAATGCGACTTTGAAGGTGTAAACCCATATTACAATGAAAATGGTGACTACATAGGTCCACCCGAGGAATTGGAAGAAGAAGTTGAGGAGAACAAGAAGGGAGGTGTTGATGAGGCTAAGAAGAAGAAGGTAGGAGTACAATTAGTGGCTCGGAAGAAGGCGAGAGTAACAAGGAATGAAAGAATTTGAGTTATTTTTTTTGTTGAAGTGTTTTAAGTTGTTGAACAATGTTTTAAGTTGTTGTTGGGTGTTTTCTTTCAGTTATTTTGAACAATGTTTTCTTGCATTTTTGAACGGAAAATTGGTCTTCTTTAAGATAGTTATATTCTTCCTTCCGGTATTTCCTTTATACACATAACCCTTTTTATTGTGGCTTTCGGGCTTATGACTTCTTTCACAAACCATATCAAAGCGGGTTTCCCTAGATTTTCTATTTAAGACTAATACACACATATCCCATTTTGCATGTAACCTACAAGTCATTCGCATAATGATAGGATGTATCTTCGTACATAATATCAACATGAGTAGGTCGATCATCCATATATAGGTACGGGTTCCGATTGGATCGACAAAATATATGACAATGTTACTTGCGATAAAAAAAATACTACAAAGTTCGGCTAAGAAGATATCTCTACATAGACCAAACATACGAATTAGGATAGGTGGATATATCCTATACGAACCGAATAATAAAGTTCGGATAGAACCATAACTGTCATACATTGCCGAACTTTGTACCTAAAATTCCTGCTAGTTTATAACTATGAGTTCGGCTAGAAAAAATTTGGGCTCGCACTAGCCGAACATTACACTGGTTCACCCAAAACTAGCCGAACATTAGGAGTCCTTCTATTAGGTAGTTGAAATTAGTCCAAAACTCATTCAAATCAAAGTTCCGCTACCTGTTCATCATTTTCATAGCTGAACTTTTATCGACCTAGCCGAAAATTAGCTATAAAATTTTATATTTTCACCAAATTTGACCCAATTCAAGTAAGGAAAACACATTATCAACTGTATCTGAGTATCAAAAATGTTATAATCTCCATATTCTTCGTTGTGATCCTCGTTTATTTCAAAAAAAAACTTTTTGAGATTGATATCGGGTTTGGGGAAGAAAACATTCACCATCACTAGATCGTTGTGAAGATTAACGAAAACTTTGTCCACTCTACGATTTAAAGGTTCGAATTCCTCTGAGTTTGAATTAGAATCACTCATTTTGAACTTAAGAATCACCAAACCTAGGTTTCAAAAAAAAATCCCCAAAACTCATCTTCTCATTCTTCTTCTTCTTCTTCTTCTTCTTCTTCTTCTTCTCTCTTGCAATAATTCTAATTCTCTAACACAACACTAAATATAACTCAAATTTTTTATTTAATAGAAAATTAATAATCAATTAATTTAACTAACTTCAATTATTAACTTCTAATTAAGTAAAGGTATGAGTCCACCTACATCCAACCTGCCCATTCACTCATCCGTGGGTGTTAAACCCGTGAATGATAGACTGGATATGGATTTAAATCTAGCACCCGCTAATTTGATGGACTGAACATGGATAACCTCAAATCCATGGGTTCCACCCGTTGCTCATCCCTATTATATGATATGGAAAATGTTTAAGAATTGCTCAATATTTTTACAATTTATAAAGGTATACTATTATTAGTAGGGTGATACCATTTCATATGAGACAAACATAACCTAAACAATCTTAACCATCGAATCGACTAAATGGTATCCCCTGCTAATCTTGGTATTCCTTTTATAAATAACAAATATTTTGATATTTTTTATTTGGTTCCCTTTTGTCTCTTTATTTTTTTTCACTCAATATTTTGAAGCTTTCAACTAAAATACACTCCCTCTGTTCCTTATAAATTGAATTCTTTATTTTAAAATTTTATTCCTTAAGAATTAAGTTATTTTATTATATTAGACAATATTTAAGAGCCCTGATTATTTGACACATAAAAGTAACCCAGTCAAAGTAACATATCCATGTGGAGTTTTTTTCCACCAAACTTAAAAAAGGAAAAACGTG
>JAJJMC010033249.1:260782-279281 GCA_023531435.1 Papaver californicum | reverse complement strand
TAAAAGTAGATGAAGGGAATGTGGAAGGGATAATAAAATATGAGATAAATGAAACTGTTTCTTTTGTTGATGATGAGGGAGAAATTTTTTTTACGCAATCTCGTTTCTGTGTCACTTTTAATGAAAAAGAATTAGAAGTGATGTGTAGCTGTCGGAATTTCGAGTTCAAGTTAATACCATGCAGGCACATGTTATCAGTTTTGATACAACATGGTGTTCAGTTGCTTCTGGATAAACATATTGTGAACAGATGGAGGCATGATGTGGTTAGACCATATAAGATGGTTAAACTCATCTATGTTGGTTATGTTTCTACACCTGATGCAAAACGTTATAGTTCGTTATGTCAAATGTTCATTCGGATTGCAGAGTTAGCATCTCGGAATGATGAACGTGTTAAGAAATGCGAGGAGTGGGGTCATGAAGTGATAGAAGAGATGACCATGGAGACGGAAGATTTAACTTGTGGGTGTGTATTTGGTAAATTAGCCAATATACCAACCTCATTGGAATTGCTCTTATGTATATTTCAACCATATTTTTAGGAATCATAGACAATTTACCGATTTTCTATTTTTTTTAATACATTTTTCTTACCAAATTTATTTTTTTCATCATGGGCTAAATAAAATGATTGATAAATGGCCACAGATAAAAACAAACCAATTTTTTATTTCAATTTCCTTTTTTTAGTAGTAAACTATGTTGCACGGACACGGAACACAATTATGACATGACACAGTTACATGAACATGTCAAATCTCAAAAAAATGGATTATGGGAACACGTTAAATATATTACACACACCATTAAAATGAGCTTTTAAACAATCTACTGAACAAAATAATTATTTTTATTTTTAAAATATATGATTACTAATTAAATAAAATTAATAATAATAAAATAATGATCAATTTTTTTATAAATAATGTTTGGATTTGACTAAAAGAAAAATAAGTTAACATCACAAATAGCTTATTTTGATTTTTCAAATCAAAATAAATCATGTTTAGTGTTTCCCAAAAGTGTCCAATTATTGCCCGTGAAGTATCCAACGTCAATTTTTATAGAACAAATGGGACGGTGTGTCCGTAGTGTGTCGGCAAATATTATAATTATATGTATCCGGTCGTATGTGCGACACACAGTTACACCATCTTTTTAGATGTTTCCGTGCAATAGTGGTAGTAAAGCATGTGCATGAAAGTAAAATGGTAGTATTCTTGTGATTGAGTCAACTAATAACTAAATTATAGAACAATTATTGAGACATTAGATTTAATTTATGTTTAGTTCACGGCTTAAATAAAGAGTTTAGAGATATAATTAATTATGTTATCTCTAGCAATTATTTGGCAATTACAATACAATCACGCGGTGGCAATAGAAGACACACTAACCAACTATTTGACACACTCTCACTACTTCTCTCCGAAACTCCCTTGGAAGGCCTAATAGCGGTTGCTTTTTCCTTGGCCAGATTTGGCTCTTTTGTATGGAATTATCGTATCGGAATGGACTTTAAATACGGGGGCGGAACCAGCTTAGAACTGCCCATACATGGGCAATTATTTGAATTTTACTTGGGGATACGATTCCAAGCCCGACCTAGTTAAGTCTGGAGCTAAACTCCCCCGTTGGTTCTAGCATGATAACCTTGTCACTACAAGAAAAACGGGTTTAAGCGACATGTCGTTTTAAGTCGCTTAAAGCCCCTTTTAAGTCGCTATAACCGTTAAAGCTACTAAAAGTGGCACTCGCTCAGTTGGTTGCCCAAAGCCATGTATCTCAAAGCCTTGAGCGACCATGCAATCGCTCTAGTAATAAACCAACTTACCTAAAGCGATTGCTTTACTCATTGCTTAACATCAGACCAACTAACATGGAGCAAGTAAAATTTTGATTGCTTAACATCTAGACCAACCAATATAGCGAGTATCATATCAATCGCTTCTGATATACCAATCATTCTAAAGCAATTAAACTACTTAGTTGATAGATACATGGAGCAACTATTTATTGAATTGCTTGGTTAAAGTTTTAAGCTATCAAGAATTTTGCTGGGTAAAAGTGATTTATGATTTTGATTGGCCTGAAGTTGGTTGCTTAAGCTTCTGAGAGACAAAATTTTTTTCTCTCTAGAAGCAGCTTGTGACTTAGGAGCTATTAAACTACCTAGTTGGAAGATACATGGAACAACTAAACCTGATTTTACTTGGTTGAAATTTTTAGCGATCAAGTGATTTTGGTTGCTACAAGCGATTTCTACTTTTGATTGTCCTGAAGTTGGTTTCTTAAACTTTGAAGGTATCAAAGTTTCAACTCAAGTTGATTGTTTAAATTTTTGAGCTTCCAAATTATTTTAGAATTCAGATTTTAATTGGCTTAAAGTTTGGTTGCTGGAGTATTTAAGCTAATCAAATTATTTGCTCATTTTATTAAAATAATCCAAAAATCTAATTACAATTAAAAAAAGTTATAACTAAGATTGATATAATTAAAATGAAAACATCTAATTAAGAAGATCAGATAATTAGACATATATATATTTCATTTGAGTATCCCACCAAAAAGCATAACCCCATATATTGTTTCATACGTACATACCCAACAAGAACCAAAAAACATACAAAGTTGATGGTTCTTATATCATCACAATGTTTAGTTTCACTTCCCAAAAGAACAAAAAACTTTTACTGCACATACTTTGTACACCAAAAAAAGTCAGCAGTATAAGATTTGCTGAGTACACCACATGTACACCAAAAAATAGTCAGCAGTATACCTGTTTGTTGACTGCACATACAATGTAAATGACCTTGTGCAAGTAAAAAAAGTCAGCATTATACCTGGTTGTTGCTTCAAAAAAACTGCGCACATCCATTGTTCACCAAAATAATTAAAAGGGACTTCAAGCTACGTTAGTCCGAGTCATCCTCCACATACAAATCCTTGTCTTGATTGTCATCAGCATCCTCCTCTTCTTCATTGTCAGCATCCTCCTTCTCTTGATTGTCATCAGCATCCTCCGCATACAAATTATTGTCTTGATTTTCTTCAGCACCTCCATCTGCCTCCTCTTCATGCTCATCTAGTGAATCATCTTCCAAAAAATCTGGCATAGGTTGAAATCCCATCTTCTTCAAAGCCTCGTTCATATACTCTCTTAGATCACGCTCTCTCCGTTCCAACTTAATCCTTTTCTTCTTTTCCAAGTCCAGCTGTTTTTTGAGAGCAGCAAGTTGGGCTTCATTTCTTTCGTATAAGGTGAAGCTGCCGGAAGCGAGTTTTGACTTACGAGGACGCTTGGCCCCATAGCGACGGGGATCAACAACCTTTGAATATATTTCTTCGGGAGTATAGTTCACTTTGCCTAGACGAACTTGTTCACTCAGCCGGTTCATTTCAGACTGCATAAACATTAAAAAAAAACAGGCAACCGATTAGTTTACACCTACCACCAGCACATTTATTAGTGCACTTAACGACATGGAGATGACAAGGCATATTAAAAAATAAATATATTACACACATAATACTTAAATGAAGCATTGTTATTAAATGCACTTCCCCCTTAAAACAACAGACCAAGCTCATATCCATGTATTTCTGTTCACATGTAGACTATTCGGTTATTCGCTAAGCAAACAGCATCAATTCATCATAAAAGAAATGAACCCATGAAGTTGAAAAATAACTCAAGCATTACACATAGACAGTTAGTAAATTGACACAGACAGTTAGTAAATTAACTCAAGCATTACACACAGACACTTAGTAAAATAACTCATGCATTACACACATTACACACAGACAGTTAGTAGAATTCACACATTACATAAAAGAAGAATTCACACATTACATAAAAGAAATGAACGCCTGAAGTTGACAAACACAAACTAAACTAAGCACATGAAATCACACAGTACACACAGACAATTGGTAGAATTCTTAAGCATTATGTAATGTTTTAAACTAGAAGCAATACTGGAAGTAAGTCAAGCAACTATAATATCTGGTCAAGATGTTAACATAAGTGTTAGAAGTAGAATACTAACACCTAGAAACAAGTACAACTATAAGTAACACCTAGAAACTGATATATGAACACCAAGCGCAAAAGTACATAAACCTGCTAATAACCAGTAGTAATAATCAAGGTGAGCCCTACTACTCTGATGAATATTTCACACGGTACCAAAATTCGTACAAACATTAACAAATGCATATTTTACACATTTTAACAATTAGCTATTATGCAGGTATTAACTGTTAAGGCTTATGCATTTAAACCGAAAGCTATTATAAAGGAAATTTTTACCTGCCAGTCTTGACACACTTTACCAAGCTTGCTTGCTTTGTGTGTCACCATGAACATGCTAAGTGGATCAGTCGGGAGATTTTTACGTGCCTAATGACATAAAGGTTGTTAGTGTACCACACTTAAAGTATTTAAAACATAAAGAACACCCAAAATACAATAATAAACAATTTAAGATTTACCCTCTCATGCGCTTTCCTAGCAAAACTCTGCGTACCATTTGCATGGTTCAGAGCTTGTGCCTTCCGCGCAGACCTTGATTTTTCTGATGCAGCCTACCAATTAAATAAGAAAAATACAAGTTAGAAGACACTCTAACAAATATCTGGAGTCCACGTCTCCAAGTTAAATGTTCAACAAAAATTTATTATCTAAGTGAAATCATTAAAATACATTGCAGAAAGAGATGACCAGCAAATTAACATACCTTGAACGCGAAATCCGTGTTGAAGAAGTCACACATGTATGTCCAGTCCTCCAAATTGCGAATTCTAGGGGATGGATGCAGCAAAGCTTCTTCATGACTATCAAACGAGCGATAATGCTTAGCCAACTCAGAGCGATATCTCACATAAGCCAACCTCATCTGCGTTCTAATAGTCTTTTCAGCGAAAGCATCATCAGGTACTAAGATATAGTAATCCTATGACAAAAAATAAATATGTTATACAATTACCATTGATTAAAAACATTCACGAAACTAAAAAAATAAATTGAAAGGTGAACTAAGTTTTACGTACCCTGACAAGTTTAGATACTCTTGCTATCTTTTCTTCAGGCATGTCTCTAAACAGACGCACAGTCAAAGGGAAGTTGTCACTCTGGCGCACCCACATACCTATTGCTAGAATACATTCAAGGGCGAATGTACCCACCAAGCCGTGCTGCGAAACTTCCACTTTCAGTTTATCCTCACCAATATCTCTGAGTGCAACATTAGGCAGAGTGGTAATACCCCTAGTATTCTCTGTGTAATAAACAAAAATCAGTAGAAACAGTGAGCAGTTAGTAGGAAATCAATTCTGAAAGAAATAGAGTTAAGTTAAAAAATTACTTTTACGAAGTGGTTGTGAAGAATCAGCATCCTGAGGAGAATTAGTGGCTTCTTGCGAACAACCACGATGGTCTACTTCTGGTGAAACATGGACAGGTTGAGCCACCTCATGAGCTTTATGTGGACGACTCAACCGAGGACTCCTACGAGGTGTCGATTCAAGTTGACTACGAGCCAACAGAGTTTTTCTTCGAGGACTCCTGATCGGGGTTGACTCAAGTTCTTTATAAGACTGCTGCGAATGTCGTCGAGGAGACACACGGGGATTGCTGCCCTGACCATGTGAGAGATTAGAAGCTGAAGCATACCGTTGGTTGAGGCGATTTCCAACTTCATCACACATTGGAGTAGGGAAGTGCCTAGAGACAGAATTTTGACTCCCATTGTTTTCAACATCATTACGTGGTGGATAGAGAGGTTGTCGCAAAATAGATCGTTGACTGCCACCCATTACAGGTTCAACATCCCATGACAATGACCGTTGTGCTTGTGTTGAGCTTTTTGCCTTTTCTGGAATGGGTGTTTCTAATGGGGGACTAATTGGTGGATTTGTTCTCTTTAACGACCTTTGAGGAGTTGTTAAAGCTGCAGCAGATCGCTTTCTGGACTTTAATACATTTGTAGAAGTACCACCCTTCTCTGCAATAACCCGTAAACAAAACAGTTAATACATGAAAAACAAATGAAATTCATAAATAAACAAAATTAGGGAGAGGAATATTGTTACCTTTTACAAATTTCATGTGAACCGACCCTCCTTGTCGAGTGACCCTCGCATTACTCATGTGAACCGGCCCCCTTTGTCGGGTTGTCATCGGATCAGTCCGGGGAACTTGCTTTACAAGAGCGCCTCTCATTCTAGCCATTTCTGGAAATGAAAAACCTGAACCGTTAGGTATGATAATTACAAGCAATTTGAATCGGAAGTCAAACCTTACTAAGAAATCAGACCTTACTAAGAAGTTAGATCTTTGTCAGATGTATTCATTTCATTTGTTTATTAAGTATTAACAGTGAGCAACAAACTTAGATGACAAATAAATGACAATGTATGTACACATAATGAGACAGTCTCACTGAAAAATAAAAAGTAAGATAATGCAAATAACGTCCACTACACATAATGAGACAGTCTCACTTTCACTCCCTAAGTAAGATAACAACGAATACAAATAAAGTCCACTGCACATAATGTACCCAGTTATATTACAGTACTAAGAGTTAGCAACTAACTTCAGTACAAAAGAATGACAATGAATGCAAACATTTATGAACATGACTAAACCAATTCTTCCACAAACAGTAACCAAAACATTCATCAAATATCAGAACCAAAAACAGAAACCTAAACCCACTAATTATAACTCAACAGTATCATGAAACAAGCAGTAATGAACAGGACTAATAGATTTTTTCAACAAACACTAACCAAAACATTCATCAAATATCAGAACCACAAACACTAACCTAAACCCACTAATTATAACTGAACAATATCATGAAATGAATCAGAAAATAAATAAATAATGAGAACAGGAACATCAGAGAGAGAGACCTTACCGAGTGAGGAGGTGTTCGTGATGCTGTTGAATGGAGTTCACGGTCGGCGGTGATGGTGGTGATGATGATGTTGAATTGGAACCCTATTTTCGCAAGAGGCGCCTCAAACTGATGGAGAGAGAAAAGCAAAAACCGAAAATGAAAGAGGAAAATTTGTTTAGGGTTTTGATAAAAAACAATTAACGGTATTGATGGTTCCTCATACGGATCGTCAAAACATTTTGATGGTCCAGATTAGATGTTGGATGGTCATACGGATTTTGTGTTTCTTACAATTTTGTGTTAGTGTGTTAGTTACCGTTGTCTACATGTGTTAGTTACCATTTTACTATAACGAAAATTTCTGATGTTTGTTACCATTGTGTACATGTGTTAGTTACCATTTTTGGAAAATAGGATTCATCAAAAATGTATTTTTTTTATCATTGTGTGTGTTAGCAATATAGTAAATATGGGATGTCGGTAAGAAACTAAGTCAACCATTGGAACAAACAGTAACTTTTTTGTTATGGATTATTAATGTCTTCTCAGGAAAGGCTATGATATTTTGAGTACAAGCACAACAAATTCAGAATTGGTATACAACATATATTCGGTATGAATATATCACCAATATCTGATATTCATCGTATTGTTCATGAAGAAAATCATATTTCCTTAAATCAAAATGGCAAAACATTAATCAATCAAATATTGTTTTAGCCCTGAAGCGCTATACAAAAGCTTAGTAAAAAATCATTCGTTCCAGCACCCCTAACAAAGTAGTCTATTGTAACTAGTGTTCTTAGTTTGTCATTTGTTTATAAGTAATGATTTGATGATTTGGGTTGAACCCCAACAGATGTTCAATTAAAAGGAATTGAGATGTAGCTTAATTTCTTATATAAAGTTCAGCTTTATCTAATAACAAAAAATATATGATCATCTCAATATAAAGGAATTGCAACGAAAAGGTTCATGTCGCGTAGTTTAGAGTTAATGTTGCGACTCTTAAGTTTTTGCACACATGAGACATTCGATTTTGCTTGTCCGATAAGTTTAACGAGTTCAGGGTTCCGACCCGACTAAGGGTTTAAGGTTATTAAAACATATTTTGGAGTTCACGGTTCGGGGTACCGATAAAGATCCGACTTAAGAAAGAAGGTTATTCATGGTACAGATTTAAGGGTTAAAGGTTCAGAGTTCGTTTTATAAAATACACATGTTACCCCACACATTAGAAAATAAATTGTGGACTAAATGATTTATAACACATGTAAACTCTTAAAGATTTTCATTGATGGAAAGTAACACACAATCAGGGTTCCACTTAAACATAAAAAACAAAGGGTTCCACTAAAACACATGAAAACAGGGTTCAACTAAAACAGGGTTCCACTAACAACAGGGTTCCACAAACACATGAAAACAGGGTTCAACTAAAACAGGGTTCCACTAACAACAGGGTTCAACTAAAACAGGGTTCAACTAAAACAGGGTTCCACTAACAACAGGGTTCCACACAGGGTTCCACAAACACATGATAACAGGGTTCCACTCTGAAACATTAAAAACAGGGTTCCCCGACAATTTTAATTAAACACAGGGTTCCATTGATGGATCCACATTGACTTCACTAACTTTAAAGTGTCCAAGTTGCAGACAGAAAACCCAAACATTAACCGCACATTAAATCTCATCAACTTCTCTTCCCGACGCTTTATCCACCATCGGTACAGAAATCAGTTGGACTTTGATTAAACCGTGTCTCTTAAACCGTGTTCAGGTACAAGAATCAGTTGGAGTTCTGAAATCAGTTGGACTCTGATTGGTACAGAAATCAGTTGGAGTTCTCTTACAACTTCTCTTACTGACGCTTTCTCTTAATTACCTTACGTTCCACAGATTCTGATGTTTCTCCATCATCGGTAGGTTTTTTAGTTTTGTGGTATTTGATCAAATTCTGTGTACTTCGATTAATTTGCTAAAAGAGGGGTTTTTTTTTGGTTTGAAATTGGGGATTTAGAAAGTAGGTTTTGGGTGTTACATATTATGTTTTGGTATGAAATTGGGGATTTAGGAATTAGGTTTTGGTTTGATATTGGGGATTTAGGAATTACTCTGATTTTGAGAATCACATGTAATCAATGTTTGATGTTGAACTCCTAGATTTTGTCCTGGTTTATTCAATAGTATAGTGGGTTGTAAGTATTAGTTAGATTGCAGTTTTATTCCAGAAGTAGTGTTAGTGGTGTCCTAATGATTTCATGATCCAGCACTTGAATATTTGTTTTTGTGTTCACAATGATGAGATTGAGTGTTTAGATTCCACATGTTATGGTATTTTCGGATGTTTGTTATTCTTGTTACCCATCTTGCAGCTCAATATTAGTCACCATTAAACAGTCTTGCATCTCTGTTTGTTGAGCCCGCAATTGCAAGATCTTCTTCCTGTCATAATGCATTAAGAGTCCATGTAGCTCAGTTGATGGTTTGTTATGTTAACAGTACTAAAATGCTTAACAATTTTAGTAATTGTGCTTGTTCGATACAGATATTATAGCATCGATGGATAAGAGTTGGATTAAAAAGCATAGGAAAGAGGAGGCGTTCCGCGAGGGAGTCATAAAATTCCTAGAATTTGCGTTTGAGCATGTACAACCTGGGATGGAATCAATTCTTTGTCCGTGTGTCAACTGCAGTAACAATTTATACCGTTCTCGAGATGACGTCCATGTACATATATTGCGTCAGGGGTTCACTCAAGGATATACTAACTGGATATATCATGGGGAGGCAGAGGTTAGGGAACCTTTGGGTACTAGTAGAACAGTTGAAGATAACTTGCCGGAAAACGACGATTGGGATGAGTTGCTAGGTGGTATAGGAGCAACTTCGAACTCCGATGCTGCAGAGTTTTACCGGTTATTGGAGGAGGCAGAGGTACCCCTTTATCCACATTGTAAGAACTATTCAAGGTTATCATTTACTGTGCACATACTTCGTATTAAGACCCGTGGTGGATTGGCTAACAAATGGTTTGACGAGCTGTTGATTCTTCTGATCAAGGCATTTCCAACTGCCCTAATACCAAAGAACTGTTATGAGGCTCTAAAAACCATAAGGGACTTGGGTCTTACCTACCAAAAGATTGATGCTTGCCCAAACGATTGCATATTGTTTAGGAAAGACTATTCACTGTTGGATAAGTGCCCGGTGTGTGATACTGCCAGATGGAAAAATGATGGGTTGCTGGTAGACGATGAGTCATTTATTAGTGCGACAAGAAAACCTAATAAGAAACTTGCTGAAAAGATAGTACGGTATTTTCCTTTAAAGGCCAGAATTAAGAGGTGGTTTATGTGTCCTAAGACCGCTTCTCAAATGATATGGCATGAAAAGGAACGTATTGATGATGGAATTTTGAGGCACCCGGCCGATTCAGAAAACTGGAAGACCTTTGATAAGATGCACCCAATTTTTGCATCCGAGGCTCGCAATCTTAGACTTACATTAGCAACTGACGGGATGAATCCTTTTGGAAATATGACAAATCCTCATAGTACATGGCCAGTTGTTTTAATCAACAACAACTTCCCACCATGGATGTGTATGAAAGATTCCAATTTCCTTTTGTCTATGATAATTTCAGGACCCAAGTCACCAGGAAATGATATTGATGTGTATCTGGAATTATTAATAGAGGAGTTGAAGGATTTATGGGAGTCTGGTATTCTTACTTATGATGCTTCAAAGAAAGATTTCTTTGTATGTCGTGCAGCATTATTGGGTACTATTAGCGATTTCCCTGCCCTAGCCATGCTTTCTGGATGGAGTACCAAGGGGAAATATGCATGTCCGTGCTGCAATAGTGACACATGTTCACTTCGGTTAAGCAACGGAGGTAACTGCTAAACTTGTACTTTTTTTTGCTTGCTTTCCTTTTATGCCAAACTCTTATAATTTTGTCGAAATTTGATATTTAGGTAAGTGGTGTTACATGTTTCACCGCCGTTTCTTGCCAATGGATCATAAATGGCGCAATCACAGGGCGGCCTTCAATGGAGAAAAAGAGAATCGCCAACCACCAAAGCTATTAATGGGGGCTGAAATACTTGAGCAATTGAATCAGTTAGAGCAAGTTGAGTTTGGTAAGAATGGCAATCAACAAAAGATATTAGAAAAGATACTCTTTGATCACAATTGGAAGAAGATAAGCATTTTCCAGCTGGAATTACCTTACGTGAGCTCGATTTTATTGTTCCATAGTTTTGATGTGATGCATATCGAGAAGAATGTTTGTGACATTCTGATGGGGACTATATTGAAGGTCAATGGGAAGACAAAAGACAATATAAAAGCCCGATTTGACCTACAGAGGCTGGGTATACGGAAGGACTTATGGGCGACGAGAATAGGGGATAAATATAAGGTGCCAAACGCCTCATACGTGATGTCGAATACTGAGAAGGATTCATTTTGTAGACTTTTGAAGGATATTAAGGTTCCAGACGGGTATGCATCTAACATTTCTCGTTGTGTGAACCTTAAAGAGCGGAGGCTTATAGGTCTAAAAAGTCACGATTGCCATGTTCTATTGGAACATTTGTTGCCGATAGCAATTCGTGGAAATTTGCCAGATGATGTGTGTGAAGCAGTGACTGAGTTATGTTTGTTTTTCAAAGTGTTGTGTGCTACGGTCCTTAATATGGCTGATTTAGAGGCACTGCAAGACAGTATTGCAATCACATTGTGCAAGTTAGAAAGGATATTCCCCCCATCTTTTTTGTCGTGATGATGCACTTGCCGATTCATCTACCAGAACAAGCAAAGGTTGGTGGTCCAGTTCAGTATCGTTGGATGTATCCGATTGAGAGGTAAGATTTATCATTGGCACAAAGCGACCGGTCAGGTGTCTGAAGAACTATTATCATTGGCTGGAGGTCCTTGTCAAGAAGCTTTGGCTTTCAACATTTACACAGTCAACGGGTACCGCTTTCATACAAAACGTTGGGAGCATCGAAGAGCTACACAAAACGCTGGAGTATGTGTAACCATCGAGAAGGATTATTTTGGAGTGCTAACAGATATTGTAGAGCTGAGGTATGTGGGTAGCTTCCGTGTTGTTCTTTTCAAATGTGAATGGTGGGATGTAGATAGTGATAGGGGATGCAGGAAAGATTATAATGGGGTTGTTACGGCTGTTAATAAAACCATAAGTTGTTGGCAAGATGACCCATATGTGTTACCATCTCAAGTATCACAGGTAATGTATGTGAACGAAGAAAAAGGGTCCCAATGGCAAACCGTGATAAAACAAAAACCGTGGAACTATTATGATATGCCGGTGCGTGATATTAATACAGATATGAGTCCGAGTGAAGCAGCCCAGGATTTGTACTCGACTTATTCAATGGAAGATGTCCAACGTGAACCGCAGCAGGATGATGATGATAATTTTCGTTGGGGTAGGACTGATGTTCCTGATGAAACCATCAATTATGTTGCGCCAGAACAAGGTCGTGCGTCTGTTGTCGATCTAGAGGAGGCTGATATTGATAGTGTGTATACTACTAGTGATGACGATGATTTGATGGAATTTGAAGAGTCTAACGACGAGATGGACTGTGATTAACACATCAGAATGCAACCTTCGTAAACCCTAAGGTGCCAAAATTTTGCATTTCCTACAATTTTCCATATTTTTCTCATTTTTAGCACAAACACAGCCCACTAGAGTTCAATGAATATGCTGCTTATGATCTGAAACAAGTATTGCTTGGGTTGAGGTGTATGTAAACTGATTTAGTCAATTCTGATGGCGATGGTATTCATGAACTCATTTGCGTATCTGCATGGTGATATTGTGCAGGTTAGCATCAGGTTTGTTGTTGGAGTCAAGTATGAAGAGAAGGCTGCCTTTATGGAAACGAAGGAGTAGGAATGGTTTTCCAGATTTTGGGCGAGGAATGTGGCGTGGATTTTATTTGGTGGATTTTGGTTGTCAATCCGTCATGTTCTGTTGATCTTTTTTAAAGTTGTGTTTGTGTAGTTGTAATTAGGAAAGCAGTTGTTGATGGGAAGGTAATGATATATAAATATAAATCTATCATATTTGGGAACGGACAATTGGAGTTTATCTTTTCTTTTGTGTTCATTGCTGATCCAAATTTAGAACGCTCGGGTCTACACTTAGTCGTCAGGTATTATAATCATGATATAAAACACATGTCTGTCAAAATCAGTACAACGATGGATGCATTCAAATTTATACTGTCCATTGAGATTTTCTAATTTTATTTTCTTCATTGCAGGCATGTTCTTAGTGTTGCATGGAGTTCTGATGCTAAGTCAATATTTTCAGGGAGTAGTCATGGGTATGTTAAATTTATACTTTCAAGCTTCTGTGGAAGTTGATTCTCTAACCTCGACAATGTTTTCACTGCTGATAGTTCATAACTGGCACCTTGCAATATATACTGCAGAAATGGAGGTATCTCATCTCCTTTCCTTTTTCTTCCATGTAGAGTGAAAAAATAAACTCGTTACAATTCCCCAGGTTTTGGTTTGTTATGTACGCTCTTGTTATGTTTACTAATACCACATAGGTGCTGTTGTACAAAAATTATCGGAAGAAGCAGTGAGAATTGTCTACAGAAGCAGAAAAAAGCTCAATGATAAATGATAAGTTCTCTGCCTAAAAGACACTCTTCATCATTACCTAGAGCCCCATTTGTACTTAGACTTGATTCATGCTAATAGCCAGTGTAGCTATATCTTTTAATAAGTTGATTTGCATTGTAGCTTTCTTATGGCACCCTTTCCATCCAACGGCAGAAGTCACAACTTCTTCTACTACGTATCCAAAAGAAGAAGAGCTGGAGATGCAAGCTTTATGTACTTACACCATTTCAAGCCTACAAGGTATATTATACCCTTCGGGTTCTGTTTGTGTTAGTTCCTTAACTTTAGGATTCAAGTTATCATCTTGATTTTTACTTCATAGCTTATTTTTCCTAAATACGTTCAGTGGTTCTAGACCAGTATTCAGACACATAGCCGAGCCTCAGACTTTGTTATGATTTGGTCAACAGTCCCATTAAGCTGCACATTACTTCGTCAAAATCTGCTTTCAATGCATCTGACGTCAATTATAAACTAAGTGTAGGCTAACAATGTATAATGCTCTAAAGATCTGTGATATTTGGGGTCATTGATGTTTCTGTAGTTGATCTAGGTGTTTTGTAGCCATAGATTGGAAATGGCGGCAGTGGGAAACCAGCAACTACTAAAAGAACTCCCTAAAGTTGCAAATGCATGTTATGGATAGTGGTTCACCACACCTAGCATGGTAAGTAGGAACCTGTCATTGATGAAATACCCCTGTCAATATGCAACTAACCTCTTCACATTTCCTAAATGCAGGCATGGAAAAATTGAAGAGAAGGTACACCCTTGGAGCTGATGTATACATATTGGATTGTTATGTGTGCAAGATAATATCGAAGATAGACCCACCATGTCTTCTGTTGTTTTGATGCTCATTAGCTACTCAATCACTCCAGCATCTCCTTCACAACCTGCATTTTTTGCAGGAAACCATAACAATGATTGAGTATGCTCAACCCTGTACAACATTCTAATTAGAGCAGTTCAAAATCATATTTGGCAAACAACATTTCTGTTAACGTTGGTCTAAAATTGCCGTTGCTTGTATAGATTTGTGTGAAGATGATTCCACACATATTCTTTTGCCTACGAATTGTTAACTTAAAATTCATTTGCGTTTGGATTTTATATGAAAAATGGTACTAAAATTTCAATATAATGTCATTCTAACCATGTAAATGGATCCTTATAAATTCTCTTCTCATGGATGATTGTAAATGTTAAATTTGTAATTGTTGTAGTTACAAGGTTCAACAATTCATTCTTAGTAATTCGAAAATGTCAGGTAAGTTGTCAACTATAGGATTTGTGCCGCAATGGGAGCGTGTTTGACTCTAGATTAGAAGGTTGTGTGTTCGATTCACGTCAAGTCCATATTATTTTCTTTTGTTTTTTTCCTCTTTATTCATCCTGAAACCAAAAGCAACAATAATATGCAAGCTTTGGTGTTCAACTCACAAAAGCAACAAAGGATGAAAACAACTCTTCTAACACTGTTGGATTAATATTAAGATCTTAAATTTCTACTTCAAAAATTGATTTCTTTTTTAAAATGGTGGCGGTGGCTTAAACTTGGTTGCTGACCCCTGTTTGAGCAGGCAATTAATTTTCTGTTGCTACGACTATGTGGCTCAAAGTAAGGAGCTACATGACCACTATTTTAGATGTTACATACTACTTGGAAAAAGGATATAACAATCAAACATATTTGGTCGTGGCTCAAATTTAGTTGCTGGGAGAAGTTTGGGTAACCAATTTATTTAGTTGTTGCTACAAGTCGGTGCCTCAAAATGACTAGCTACATGATCAACTTTTAGATGCTATAAATTACTTGAAAAACGGATCTAGCAATTATATATATTTGGTTGTGGCTCAAATTTAGTTGCTGAGAGAGTTTTGAGCAACCAATTTATTTCGTTGTTGCTACTGCTTGGTGCCTCAAAGTACATAGCTACATACCACTTTCTTAGTTGCTTTAAATTACTTGAACAAAGGATCTAGCAATTAGACATATCTGGTTGTGGCTCAAACTTACTTGCTGAGAGAGGTTTGAGAAACCAATTTATTTTGTGGTTGCTACAAGTCGGTGCCTCAAACTGAATAGCTGCATGATCAACTTTTAGCTACTATAAATTACTTGAATAACGGATCTATCATTTAAACATATTTGGTTGTGGCTCAAACGTAGTTGCTGAGAGAGGTTTGACCAACCACTTCTTTCTCTTGTTGCTACAAGGCGGTGCCTCAAAGTAAATACCTACATTATCACTATTTTAGTTGCTATAAATTACTTGAACAAAGGATATAGCGATTAAGTATATATTTTCGTTGCTAAATATTAGTGGACATATATTTATTGCCACCAATATTTGTGGCAGTTGCAATTTTAGACGCTGAAAGGTTTTAAGCGACTAGTTTTCCGCGCTCTTGCTAAGTTTTTAGACGCTTAAGCCAGTTTTTCTTGTAGTGTGTGTTACGTGGGATCAGCTGATATTAGTGCGTATATCGCATTTTATGATTGGCTAACATTATTTTTAATCGGACCAACACATTCACCATTTAGGTAATCTGTGAATCTAATTCCCTGCCCACTGTTTCAGTCAGTGCTTACAATATGACTTATGGCCTTACTACCTCATGTGCTACGAATTTCGCCTCTCCTTACACTATCAATGTGATGACCAAAAATCTGACATTTTTAGATCACAACTAAAAGAATTTGAAACATAGAAGAATACGATGTCTTAACATAAAATCAACTCACATTAACATTTAAAGGATGATAATCAATCAAAAACTTAAAAATGAATTGACTCAAACATTTAACGTGGTTCAACAGTCAAATTGTTTACATCTACGGGTAACAAGATTTGTTTCATTCTTATTATTTAACATAATTCATTACAGAAGAAAATTGTATTATAAAATCACAATCATGTTAATCATGGATTAATTGAACTAAAAATTTACACAAGTCTCATACCTAAACTCTTTGCTATCACTTCTATGCCTTTTGTCTAATTTTTCTCCATATTTTCCAGCCCCTTTTCCTGTTAATGAGCTTGGTATTTATAGCCAATTTGATGGGTCCCTCCAATCTACCTCTCCACCTATTTATTCTTATCCCTCCTTGGAGCGAAATGTAATCCCGCAACACTTATTTGTTCTTTCCGCAGGACTTGATCATGCTTCCCACAAGTCTTAGCACGCGTATTGCCTGTTTCCTCTAGTTTCTCACATGTTATCCCGCAAACTCCTTTGCGGTCTTGTATTTAAGTTATTTTTTTTTTGGATTTGGATGAACGTTGCGGTCCTATTAAAATCATTGCATGCCTAACACATGGCTCTTTAAAGTGATTTGTCATGCTTTAGCGCTTTTTTTTTCCGCAACTTACAAAGTTGATACGTGTCTCTCATACATCAATGCTCATCATTACTCTTTATTGAGTCATGCTTTCCTGTAACCTGGTGTCAGTTAGGCAACAAGGATATCTGTTTTGAGCAGTGTGCCTTACTTTCCCGCAACCCACATGTCAATCATGCAGTAACACTTTCAGGTTCAAATCTTATCGGCGTTTCAGATGTCAGTTCCGTACTTCTTAAAAGACTTTGTTTCAGTGTTTCTCGTCCCACCGTAACTCGTTCCTTCTCCAATAGTTTTTGGACATGCGTAGCTTGGATTTTATTCCCTCACAATTTCCCCCCTTTTTTCTTTCAAATTTTGACACATGGTAGAAATTTAGAAAGAAGAAAAATAGTAACTATTACTTTTACACCTGCAATAACTTCTCTTCCCACACTTGATTTCACTTTTTTCCCATTTTCTCGCTAGCATTAACATCTTTGGGACACGTTCTTGTCAGTTGGCGGTTTCAACGTAATAATGTCTCTGATAAAATAACTTGAATTTTTCAGTTTTCGACGGTTCATCTGTTTCAGTTTTCTTCTATTTAATGTTAGTTGTCTGCCTCATTCTTCTCTTTATATCATTTGTCTTCTTCTCCTTAAAGTTTTTGGTGTCTTTCATTCTTATGAACCTTTTCAAAAGATTCTTCTGCGTCTTTTCATTCTCCCAAATTTTTGCGATCAAGAACTTTTGCATCGGGATCAAGTTTCCTGTTTACTCAATCATTTGATTCTTTTCTATCTTCAGTTTCATTACAGGTAATCTTCTTGACTTTTTCTTTCATGTGTTTGTTCATCTTCTTTTCTGAATCTTTTTTAAAATTGACAGTGATGATACTGATGATGATACTGATGGTGTTCTTATTTCTGTGTTTATTATTTTTTGGAGTAAATCATAATGATGATGATGATGATTCCTTTATTATGATTCTTGATAATGATAATGATAATAATAATGATGATGATTCCTTTATTATGATTCTTTCTTTATCTTGATTATAAAATTGTTGCTGGTTGGTGATAGACATATTTTAGTGTCTAAATTGCACCTTAGTTTCTATTAAGTTAGTATTCGATTTTGCAAATATTACGTGTTTTTATGCTTTTGTAGGTACATTAGAAGAATAAAGATTTGTCGAAAAATTGGCTCAAAAAGTGATAAAGGCACCCCAAGTACAAGTGTTATTGGCACCCCAAAAATGGATAAGGGACACCCTAGGATCGGCCGAGTCAACCCAGCGAGTCAGCGAATCAACTCAGCCGAGTCGCCGATCCACTCATCGGATTTTCCTGTTTCAAACAGGAAAAGGAATTGGTTATGAATTTTGGGTTGTTTTCGACTATTAAAGGTAACCCATTGCGAATAGAGTTCAAAACAATCAAAAGACAGCGAAAAATCCCGGAAAATCAGCTCGGGAAATCCAATTTTGGCCGGGAAATGGACTTGGTTCCTGTTTGAGTTGTAATCGAATTTGGGAGTGATTTGAGAGAGTTCTATTAGGTTTAGAACT
>JAJJMC010033249.1:139024-259699 GCA_023531435.1 Papaver californicum | reverse complement strand
GTTCGAGAAACGAACCTCTCTTTTTACCACTATATAAAATTACATCAGGAGCCAAGGAATAACCAATTTCACATGTTACGTTCCTAATCATACAGAACGTAAACATTACACAGTTGAGAACTTTCATGCTACATATGCGGACAACATTGCTGCAAAGAACTACAAGTGATGGAGTATCGGCCCGGGCCGCAAAGGTGGTGAGGGATTCCGCTTCCTTTAAAGGAAAGAATCCGTGTGGATCACGATTTTAGGTGGTACCGCACCCCTCTAGTCATTGAGGGTCCATGGGTTTTTGGTTCATCCCAGATAATGTGGCCTACGATCTTCTTTCCCGCTTCGATGGTTACTGCCCTTGGCGGCTAAATTTTTCTGATTTCAAGTTTACACTTGTCACCGCGGTACGTAAAGTTTCTCTCTGTCTTTTTGTACTGCTTTATGGTTAAAAATTTTCTCTGATGGTTAAAATTCCTTCTATTTTTTATAGCCGCAAGTTGAGCTGCCAGTTGAGCCGCAAGTTGAGCCGCCAGTTGAGCCACAAATTGTTGAAGGCACAAAAGGTGACGCGGGAGTAAAACCTAAAGCCGCAACTCCTGCAGAAAAGGTATTTTTTTTACCTGATGAATTCTAATTATCTTTATGAATTTCGATTAATGAATTCTTTCGGTTCATTAATAGGGTCAGAAGAAAGTAAGGGGATCCCCCAAGCTTCCGCTAACAGGGAAGAGGGAGAAATTCAGGATTCCCCCCTTCATCATCCAATCTTGAGAGGTGAAGGAAGCTCTGCTCCATAGAGACGAGAAGAAGAGCAGAACATACATCTTCAAATAACAAACTTTGAGTCTGCGGAACAATCTGTGCTGCGGAAGAAATTACAGAAGCTGTGGTTAATTCCTCGCACCAAGATATTGTTCCTGATCCTTCCTTCTTTCTCCAATTCTCTCTTTGAACCTGTCTTAAATGAAGATGATTCAGCTGACGAAGGGGATCGCCTTGTTCAAGGTGGTCCTATAAATGCTCCATAAGCAGAATATTCGTGTGCACATATTGCGGTGCGAGATGAGTCTGCGGGCATTAGTGCAACGGGAAATGTTCCCGTAAGTACTATGGTAGTAACTTCTCCTGCCGTTGTTAATGTTGCGAGCGCGGTTGTTGCTGATGCATCTCAGCCAAACATAAAAATCCCGCAAAGGAGTAAAGGCAAGGGAATTGCAGAGGATTCAAGTCTCTTGGGAAAAGAAGAAGAAGCCTTCCAGTGGTTTATGTCAAGGGATCTTTTATCTGTTCTAAGCAATCCTTTGCCAGTGAAATCGGATGGTGCTTTGGTCGCACGTTTGCGAAAATGCATGGGAGTTGTACCATACGAAATGGTTAAAGATGCCTGGCTAAAAGATCAAGGTGAGTCTGTTGATCCCACATTCCCCATGGACGAGCCTTCTTTTCTCGAGGAAACGATTGCGCTTGCGGACGGACAAGTATATTCTTTCCCGCAACAAGCTATTGTTCAAGTATTCTTATTTTTTTTATACCTTTTGACTTCTTCTTATTTTTAGTTCTATTTATAACTTTAATTCTTCAGCTTGCACGGGGTCAAAACGCTGCACATACCACGTACAAATTCTACAAAGCGCGATCCATAATGATGGAGTCACAATTTAGGACTGTAGAAAATGATGTTTTGGGCTTGCATCGGGAGAATGACATGCTTCAACAACAATTGCTTGACCTTCAAAATCAAGGTTTAATTCTTTCTATCTTGTCAAATTTTTTGAAATTTTTTTACTTGTTTTCTGAATTACTTTATTGGATCAGCGGGGGATTCAGAACTCATATCTAGGATGCAGCGTAGAAATACACAGTTGAGAGATCATGTAGTGAGAGTTAACAATGAGAACATGGAGGTCAAGACAAGATTTAACGATCTTGTTGATAGTCATGGTTTGTCCACACTGAAGTATAATAAATTAGAATCGCAGCACCAACTTTTATTAGAAGAGATGGTTCGAAAGAAAGCAGAATTTAACGTTACTTTACTGTGGACTAAAGATTGTGTTTCTGAAGCATGGGCAAGATCTGATAAATTAGAAGAAGAAAACCGCAAGCTTTGTGTAGAAATCAAGAATATCCTTGCGGGATTTTCCTATTCTAGTTTGTATCATAATTCACAGCTTTCTTCGTATATAGATCAACAAGAAGTTCTGAAGAATGAAAGCCTTGTTCGGGACTTATCTTCTGAGAGAAGGAAAATAACATTTTGGCAAACAAAAGTCCACAATTGTGAAACTGAAGTAAATTAGTACAAACAAGAAGTTGAAATTAGAAGAACTTATATTTCTTGGTTAAGAGCTGAAACTCGAGTTTTAATTGCAAGATCAACCAACAATACTCTTGACCAAGTACAAGTTGATGGATTTTCCAAAGTTTACAAATGCAAAGATGTCCCGGATAATCCCCCCTTTGTAGCTGATCTTCCCGCACCTTAGCTTTCTTTACTATTGCTCAGTTCTTCATTTCTAGATTGTATTTTTCGTTTTTATTCTGCCTTGTAATTTTATCCCTGCAAAACAGATTTTGAATATATATATTGATTGTTAGTTCATTGTATGAGTGTGATTTATTTAACCCCAAGGAAATTTTGTACCTTGAGTTATATTGAGGGTGTAGCACATGTCTAACTTCTCTCTGGCCAGGAGGAAATTAGGATGCGGTTCCTAGAGTGCCTCCTGAAACGGAGAGTGATACAACAATTAATATCATGTTAGGAATCTCTGTAACGAAAGATCCAATAGTTATACACTCATAAACATTTACATGGAATTTCTAGAGAGATTACATTTGATATGCTTTACCTAGTATGAAACTGAATTGTTGTATAATTGCATTGCTGGTTGTGAGCACTTCCTGAAGTGGAGAGTACCTGATACAATAATCAATGTCATGTTAGGCATCTCTGTGGCGAAAAATCCAACAGTCATAGACATTCATTTGGACTTTCTAGAGAGATTTCATTTGATATGCTTTACCTATTATGAGCGCAAACTATTGTACAATTGCTTAATTGACCAAGGATAGTATGGTTTGAGATATTGTGCGTTCCACGGATGTTGTAAAATTTCTCCATTCATGTTCCGCAAATAGTATGATCCTTGTCCCGCAATATCCTGTATAACATAAGGTCCTCCCCATGTAGGTGCAAATTTTCCTGCTTTTTTATCCCTTTGGTATTCCGGGATTTGCCGTAGAGCGTATTGTCCTTTCACAAAGTTCCGCAGTCTCATTTTTTTTTGTATTCTCTTGCCAATCTTCTTTGATAATTTTCCATTCTTTGAAGTGTAACCTCTCTTTTTTCTTCTAAGTCATCCAACTTTTCAAGCATTAAGTCTGAATTCAAATTCTTCTCCAATGCTTCTGTTCTTGTTGTGGGTAAAATGACTTCCGTTGGAATAACTGCTTCTGCTCCATAAGTAAGAAGAAATTGTGACTCTCCCGTGGACTCCCTTCTTGTTGTGCGATATGCCCATAATGTATTATGAAGCTGTTACATCATCGTTTGTGATGGCCATCTAGAGTTTTCTTTCAATTCATGGTAATTGTTTTATTTGTTGCTTCAGCTTGTCCATTGCTTTGCAGATAAAGCGGGGTAGACTTATTTTTTTGAATATTAAATGCTTCAAAAAGCATATCAATATTTTTCCCTTGTAATTGTTGTCCATTATCTGAGACTATGGCTACATGAATTCCAAATCTACAAATTATATTCTCAAATAAGAATTTAAAAACATCGGTATCTCTGATATGTGCAAGAGCTTTGGCCTCAAACCATTTAGTGAAATATTTTGTGGCTACAATCAAATGTTTTATTTTTTGAGTACCTTCTACTAATGGTCCAACAATGTCTACCCCCCATTTTGCAAATGGCCAGGGACTGAGCACAAAATTAAGTTCTGTTACGGGTGCCTTTATTCTTTTCGCATAACGCTGACACTCTTCACATCTTTTTACCATATTTTCCGCATCTTTATGCATAAATGGCCAGTAGTATCCTTGCGTTTTTGCTTTTAAAGCAAGTGATCGCCTTCCACTATGATTTCCCGCATCTCCATAATGTATATCTTTGAAAATTTGCTGCCCTTCTTCTTGTGATAAACATCAAAGTAATGGTCCTAAAAAAGATCTGCGGTATAGAATTTTATCGCGCAACTGATAATTCACAGATTTCGATTGCACCTATCTTGCATCTTTAGTATTTGCGGGTAAAATCCCATCCTACAAGTATTGATGTATCGTAACCCTCAAATCTTCTCCGGATAATTTATTTTCTGATTTTAGTGGAAAACTTGTATCATCTTTATCAGCTGCATCTTCAATATGTTCTTCAACTTCTTCTTCCATGTTTTCAACTGTCCATAGCTTAATTGACGGCTCATAAATACGTCCAATTTTGACTATGATAGTGTTTTGATATTTTATCATTGAAGAAATAAATGCTAGTGCATTTGCATGGCGATTCTTATCTCTGGATAAATGCCGAAGGTTATATTTGGGACTTGAAGCGCCAATTTTTGCACAAGATTCTTGTATTCTATCAGGTCTTCATCAAGTGCTTGATATTTCAACTCAACCTGCCGAATTATTAACTGTGAGTCACTTGTGAGCCGTACATCACAAATTCCAAATTCAATGATGAGTCGAAGAGCGTGAACCACATCTTCATATTCCATTATATTATTTGTATGTTTGCCAAATTCAAGACGAAATGCATGTACCATTCGGTCTCTAGTAGGAGTTGTAATGACAATTCCAATTCCCGCACCTTCTTTATTCCATGCCCCATCAACAAATACTTCCCATCTGGGGAATTCACAGATCTTAGAACATCTTGTGAATCATCGTCTTATATTCTGGTCAAACCTTGGATTTCAAAATCACCATCTACTGGTAAATCCGTAAGGAAATCTGCTAGGACTTGCGACTTTTGCTTAGTTTGTATTTCAAACAAAATGTGGAACTGTTCTAGTTGTGCATTCCATTTTGCTATTCTTCCTACTTTGCCCACATTCTTCAGTACAGACTCTAGCGGAGCTTTGCTTGGTACCCGCACATAATGTGTCAGAAAATACGTGCGTAATTTCTGGATAGCAAAAACCAGTGATAAAATTAATTGTTCGACTTTTGTATAGTTTCTTTCTGCAAGGTTAAGATTTTTGATGATATTAATATATTGGTTTTTCTCTTTTGTCATTTGTTCGTACCAATACTGCATTTACAACATCTTCTGTTGCGGCTATGTACAAGGCGAGCACTTCTTCAGGTTCTGGCTTTTGTAGTGCGGGTAACGTGGCGAGATAAGCTTTAATATTTTGGAAGACTTTCTCATAATTCTCGTTCCATACAAATTAATTTTCTTTTTCAAAGTATCAAAAAAGGGCTTGCATCTGTCCGATGATCTTGCAATAAATTTGCCGAGTGCGGCCAAACAACCATTTAATTTATGTACTTTTTTAATATTCCTTGGAGATGGCATATCAACAATTGCCTAAATTTTTTCCGGATCAACCTTCAATCCCACTTTTGGTAACCAAGTACCCCAAAAAATTTCCTGACGTAACCCCAAAAATGCATTTATCGGGATTAACTTTCATTCTGAATTTTTATAAAGCTTCAAATATCTCTTGTAAATCTTGTAAATGATCCTTTGAGAATTTACTTTTTAGCAGCATGTCATCTACATAAACTTCGAGAGTGCGACTTATCCATGGTTTAAATATTGCGTCTACCAACCGATGATAAGTTGTTCCTGCATTTCTTAACCCAAATCGCATTCTGGTATAGCAGTATAAACCGTGCAGAGTAAAAAATGCAGTGTGTTCTTGATCCTCTTCAGCTAGAGCAATCTGATTATACCCTGAATGCCCGTCCATGAAGGATAAAGCTTCATGTCCTTCAACTGCGTCCACCAACTGATCAATGCTGGGAAGCGGGTAGCTATCTTTCGGGCATGCCTTGTTTAAGTTGGTGAAATTTATGCAAATTCTTAATCCCCCATTCTTTTTTGGTACAATCACCATGTTTGAAATCCAAGTTGGGTATCGCACTTCTCGAATAAATCCTGCATCCATGAGCTTTTTTAACTCTTTTTCAACTGACAGATGGTATTCAGGTGATACTTTGCGTATGCGTTGTAGAAAAGGTGTAGTTCCCGGATGTAAATGCAACTCATGTCGAACAATACTTGGATCAATTCCTGGCATATCCTCCATCTTCCATGCGAAAATTTCCACATAGTTTCTAAGTAGAGTGACTAAATTATGCTCCCTTTCTGTTTCCATCAGCGTCCCAATGTTTATCATTCTGGGGAGTTCCTCTGTTCCTATGTTGACATTTTTGGTTTCTTCAATTGATGTGAAAGTGGATTTGGGAGCTCCTAAAAGTGTGGGATCCTCCTTTGATTGCTATGTTGGAAGACCACCTTCATCAATTTTTGGCATGCTTTCCTTCATCGAAATACCTTCATTTGTTTCATTTATTGTCTTACTTCCCGCAGTCTTAATCATATATTTGCTTATGGCTTCTTCTTTAGCCTTCATCTTTCGCTCTTTTTTCTTATTTTGTTGATGTTGTTGTCGCTCTTCATTTATGCGGATTTCTGCAAGAATACAAGATTTTGCTTCATTTTGATCTCCTTTTATCTCCATCTCCCCTTGCGGTGTTGGGAATCGCAAATATTGGTGATATGTTGAAGTTACCCCTTTTAGTTGATGGACCCATTGTCTACCAATAATGGCGTTGTATGGAGATGGAGCCTCCACAACATTGAATTTGGTCAGAATACTTATCGGTCCAGCTGCAACATCAAGTAAGATTTCTCCTTTTGGTTTTGAAGTTAATCCGTTAAACCCATAAATCGTGTAGCAAGAAGGTCTAAGTTGATCATCTTTTAATCCCATTTTCTGGAAGGTATCATAAAACAATACATTAGGAGAGTTTCCCCCATCCATAAGAATCTTCCTTATATTCCAACCAGATACTGGTAGCGTAAGTACTAATGGATCATTGTACATTTCAATCTCCTGGTTTACCTCGTCCGTAAAAAAAGTTAGTGGGGATGCCATTCATTCCTCACATGCTTCAGTAACTCTTCCCGCAACCTTGAAGACTTTGTGACTGCGAACCTTTTTATGCAATTTCTTATCAACAGTTGCATTCATGGATGACTGATCCGATTCAAAATAGGAAATCATGTTAATAGTTTGATTATTTTGCGGAATATTCACAGTTTTCCCCTTATTGAGTCTTGGTGGGGGATCAAGTAATTGAATAAATTCTTTTAACTCCCCCGCATCGATCAACCCTTGTACTTGCATCATTAGATTCCTGCATCGGTTTGTGGAATGGCCTCGATAGCAATGGTATTCACAATACTCCTTGGAATTCTGTGTGTGTGAGTTGCTATTCTTGTGTCCATGGCCACTGAAAATCTCATTTTTTCTTTATTGCATTTAAAATTTCTGAATAAGAAGTGTTAAGTCTAGTGAAAATTCGCTCCTCAAATTGTTGAATAAATTTTCTTCTATCCTTTGTCTTTCCTCGCTTTGATTCAATGTTTGGAGTTTTTCCCGCAAACCTCTTTCCGGAACTGGATGACGGTTCTACAAAATTGGCCCTTCTGGCATTTCCCTGATGCTGAGATATTATTCTCGGATGTTTCCTCTGGATGTCCTGCAATCTTGCACACTTTTCAATAATATCTCTGATATATCATTTGTTTTTCGGATTTTTATCATGAATATCAACAAAGAGTTGACTTTCTCGATTGGCTATCCCCCATTTATAGCAATTGATAGCGACTTCTGGCGTTACATCCCCGATTGCTTGACAGATCGTCTTCCATCGATCTGTATAATCTCGGATGGTTTCTTCTGTCCATGAGGCAAGAGAATATAGCTTGTCCATCCCCGCATCGGCGGGCTTGTTATACATGTATGTTTCTAAAAACTTGTGGGTCAACTGTGTGTAAGAGTACACCGATCCTTCTGGTAGATTATCATACCATGCTAAAGCTATTCCTTTCAAACTTGAGGGAAAATACCGACACATAACAGCATAATCTTGCTCCTACTGTGTCATGATGCGATTGTAATACTTCAGGTGGGTTGTTAGGTCTCTTGTCCCATCATAGCATTCAAAAATGGGAATACTACATTTATGCGGTATTGGAGCATACGCCAGGTGCGGTGCCAACGGCGTTCTTCTAGCTTCTTTTAACACTTCTTCTAATCGTCCATCCTCTTTTTTTTCAAAATTTTAATTTCTTCTCGCATTTGCTTCATGTCCTCATAGCATTTTTGTCACCTGTCATTTTGCAACCCTGAACCATCAAAATTCAATCTATCTGGTCCATACCGCTGGCGTGCGGGTTCCACTACCATTACTCTTTGATCTTTATTGACTTTTACTTTTCTTCCAGCGGGTCTGCTGGAGCTTGCTTTTTGCCCCTGTGTTTTAGTTGTAGATGGTTCCGCACCGTGCTGGGCTTTTTCTTTGAGCACTTGGTTTTCTCTGGTCAAAGTGCAATTTGTTCCGCATAAGTCTGTTGTACCTTGCGCATCTCATCCATTTCTTCCATTAATTGTTGAATGTGGTCAATACTATTTTGAAAATTTTCTTCAGATGAACGACTAGTTGTGTGATCTTCAGAATTGTTTACTTGATCATTCATGGGTTGTTTCCCTTGTGATTCTCCCATCATTTCCCTTTCTTGAGGAGCCTTTATTTCCTGACTCCCCAGATTTCCTGTATTGTCATCTTGATCCTGCATGGTTCTATGTGTCACTGTTTCCATGTGTGTGATCTGTGCAATACATTTCGGCCGAAATGGCCGAAATTTCGCCGAAATTTCGGATTTCGGGGTAAAACCGAAACGAAATCCGGTATACCGGTACGGCCGATTTTTTTTTCTTTTTTTTCTTTTTTTTTTCTTTTTTGAAAAATCAAAAAAAAATAAAAAATTATCCTTGTTTTAGGGTTTTGAAATGTTACTCATATTTTTTATGATATTTTAGAATTATATATGGATATGATAATATCTATAATTAATTTAATGATCTCGATTAGAATTGTAATATTCTTGTTAAATTAGCATTTTAGACGATGAGCTTTGAAGTTGTCTTGTTTCTCTTGTGTTTCCAGTTTGAACTTTGTATGAAATCTATGGATCTATATATTTTAGATGATTACTAGTTTTTCTTTCTAAACTTTGTGAAAAACGTTTGTTATAACGTGTTATTATAGTTATAAAATGTGAACTAGTATTTTTTTATAAAATTATAGGTATAATATATATGGACCGATATTTCACCGATATTTGAAACCGAAATTTCCCCGGTATACCGGCATACCAGTGTATCGCTCTCGACCGGTACGAACCGAAATCCGGTATGGTACAACCTTGTGTGTGATTCCTTTTGAGATGTTGTGATTTCTTCTTAGCTCAATCTTATGTTGTTGTATGGATTTCTTTTCCAATATTCTAAAAGAGTTCAGATAATAAGTTATGTGTTTCAAAAGGTTTTATCATTCATAATTGATATATAATGTAATCTGATTGAGAGAAAGTATTGAACTTAGTTTTAACATATCACACACAAACCAGGTAAATATCTAATTTTCCACAGGTTTTATAAGTTCATGTGGAAACAAGTTAATATCAAGTTCAAAAATTCAATTGAAAACTTATTTCATTGTTCTTTGCAAGAATCAAAAATTTAGTTAAACGTAAAAATCAAGAACTAATTAAACATAACATAATTGTTTGATAAAAATTTATGAACTAAATTTTTAAATCAACCATATTAAGAATATCATATGTTATTTAACATATAGGAGAGGTATGAAATAATGGAATAATATGTAAAACATAATGACCAAATTTATTTATTCATCAACTGTTTAATTCAGAGTAAAACCGTATGTAATTTTTTTTTCAATTTGACTCTTAATCATTGTATTTTAAGGAAAAGAATTTTCAAACAGAACACGATTCAAGATTTTAAAGATGTAAATTTTGACAGGTAGAATAAATTATTTACTACCTCCCTGTTTCTAGCGCTAAATTGTGATGACCAAAAATATGACATCTTTGGATCACAACCAAAAGAATTTGAAACATAGAAGAATACAATGTTTTCTCAAAATCAACTCACATTAACATTTAGAGGATGATATCAATCAAAACTTAAAAATGAATTGACTCAAACATTTAACGTGGTTCAACAGTCAAACTATCTACATCCATGGGTAAAAAGATTTGTTTCATTCTTATTATTCAACATCATTCATTACAGAAGAAAATTGTATTATAAAATCACAATCATGTTAATCATGGATTAATTGAACTAAAAATTTACACAAGTCTCATACCTAAACTCTTTGATATCAATTCTATGCCTTTTGTCTAATTTTTCTCCATATTTTCCAGCCCCTTTTCCTGTTAATGAGCTTGGTATTTATAACCAATTTGATGGGTCCCTCCAATCTACCTTTCCACCTATTTATTCTTATGCCTCCTTGGAGCAAAATGTAATCCCGCAACACTTATTTGTTCTTTCCGCAAGACTTAATCATACTTCCCACAAGTCTTAGAACGCTTATTGCCCGTTTCCTCTAGTTTCTCACATGTTATCCCGCAAACTCCTCTGCAGTCTTGTATTTAAGTTACTTTTTTTTTTATTTGGATAAACGTTGCGGTCCTATTAAAATCATTGCATGCCTAACACATGGCTCTTAAAAGTGATTTTTCATGCTTTAGCGCTTTTTGTTCCGCAACTTACAAAGTTGATACGTGTCTCTCATGCATCAATGCTCATCATTACTCTTTATTGAGTCATGCTTTCCCGCAACCTGGTGTCAGTTAGGCAGCAAGGCTATCTGTTTTGAGCAGTGTGCCTTACTTTCCCGCAACCCACATGTCAATCATGCAGTAACACTGTCAGGTTCAAATCTTATTGACGTTTCAGATGTCAGTTCCGTACTTCTTAAAAGACTTTGTTTCAGTGTTTCTCGTCCCACCATAACTCGTTCCTTCTCCAATAGTTTTTAGACACCCGTAGCTTGGATTTTATTCCCTCACAATTTTCTCCCTTTTTTCTTTCAAATTTTGACACATGGTAGAAATTTAGAAAGAAGAAAAATAGTAATTATTTCTTTTACACCTGCAATAACTTCTCTTCCCACACTTGGATTTTATTCCCTCACAACCAAATTAAATATTGATAAAAGGTGATATTTCTCGAGCACTAGATAGAAGGTATGCACAAAATACAAAACGTGTATAATGCTAATGTAAATTTGGATTGAACAGTACGGTGATAATTAAAGACTTGAGACATGACGAACAATTTTCTAAAAAAAGAATGAGTTAATTATCCAAGATTTCCTAATATATAGTTGAAATAAACAAATAAACATATAGAATTTTTCTTTTTATTTGATAATATTTTAAAATTTAAATTCTCTTATTTTATTTTTCTCCTCATATCCATTTATTTCGTCCTATTAATAGGATTGATATTTATTTACCTTAAATACGAAACTATTAAACAGTTAGATAATGGAGAGAATTAGGGGGGGATAACTTACCTATTCTGCTAATATCATTGGTTAAGAACAGGTCGACCCCCTCTTAAAAAAGTGATTTTTTTTTATCCAAAAAGATGATTTTATTAATCTGAATTAGATCTTACATTAGCTTTATCCACGTTGATCCAGGAAATAATATCAGATGGATAGTTATCATAAAATTCAAAACTAATTTTATCACTTCTAGCTCTTTTAGCCGGCTTGTCTACCACACCATTTTTATGGCGCTTAACAAGCTATCAGTAAAGCTCTAATAAACGATCATGTTGCTTCTTAATTCTGCCATCCTTATGGAGATTATGTACAGCTTTACTAATAGATGGAAAATATTAATTTTATTGTAAACACTTGCAAAAGTACTAACTCGGTTACTGGTGCGTCACTTCCGTCAACTTTCCTATGTATGCTCATGTAATGGGAACTTAAACCACTAAGAGCAGCTCTGGTGGGTTGGTATATTGGCTAGTTTACCAATTATACACCTATAGTGGAATAAATAAATAAAAAAATAGATTGATAAATGGATATTTAAAGGATTTTCCAAATGAGACTCAAGTTGAGTCGACCGTATCAATTTGAGACGGTCGAATCAACTCTAGCCTGGATCGAGCGGCTCAGGTTGATTTAACAACGGTCGAATTTCAATGGCTATAATCCAACGTCTCTCATTTCTCTCCATGTAACTTCAAACAATTTCAACCCTAAAATTATATTTTCTCATCCAACGACTCTCATTTTTCTTCCTATAATATAATTTTAAGGAATTCAATCAAATTAAGTTTATTTTTTCCTTTTAAAATCAAATTACATTTAATTTAAATGAAGAATTACACTAGATAATGGTTAAAATTAAGATTATATTATAAATGTTAAATAAAACATAACTACTCATTTTCAGACTGATTTATACTTATCAATACGGCACTTTTATCAACTTCTATGTATGCTCATATAACGGGAACTTAAACCATTAAATCGTTAGATAGTTGTGTAAATAAAGGAAATCGTAGTAGTCGGAATGGCAATGACCGTCAAAGCTATGATCGAACCTATACAAATTCCATATTATCATCACACTAACTAATCGTCATCCACTAACAAGGACGATGAAATTTATGATGATGCAAATTGAACAGTGACACAAACGATCATGTTGCTGGTGCTAAGTTAATAAAAAACATAAACTTATATGATCAACATCACGGTTTTATACCTTTTACTCCTTGCCTTAGGTTTGGAAAGAGGTTCACAACATAATAGGTAAGTCTTTCCCTTAATTTACTCGACCATCTAAACGATTTACTAATGTTTTTTTCGTATTTTGGGTAAGAAAAAAATGGCACGTGGCGACTCTTAACTGGTGGGACACTATGAGACACCCAAGAAGTCACAGACAATCCGAAGCCGTTTCGGAGTAGGAAGGAATTAGGTAGGTTTCCATAATTTTACTGCTTAATTAATTATGGCTCTATCTTCTATAAATACATGGCCTTGGCTAATCCAAAGGGAAGGATTTCCAATCAAAGTTAGTTGTGTTAGCCAGGAGGAGGAGGATTCTCTGGTTTTGGTCACAGAAGATCAAAGAATTAGACTAGTTAAAAGGTAGATAGAGTCTGACGATGGCTGAAAATTGTTGCTTGAGTACTACTCTTGTTGTTCTTCCGGAAGATGTAATTTTTCAAATTTTGATACGTCTCCCTGTACAATCGCTGCTGCGATTCAGATCTGTGAGTACATCATGGTATGCCCTCATTCAATCATCTTCCTTCATACAAAGCCATGCCACCACTGCGGTGGACGACAACTCCAAGTTAGGGGGCACCTTCATCTGCCAACAACAAACAGGAGCACCTGCACCTCAGTTTTATTTGCTTTCCGATCAATTAGAAGGCTTCAAGGAGTTGGAGGATCTAGGCAAACAACCATGTTTTAAGGATGTGAGACGGCCTTATGCCATAAACATGGTGGATTCTGTTCATGGAATAGTTTGCTTGTACAACAGCATAACCAGGGATATTGTTCTTTGGAACCCTGCTACGAGACAATGCAGACTTCTTCCCAAGTCGGTGGACGGAAACCCCAAGGATCGGTATGAGCATCATGATTTTGTTGGACTCGGTTTTGATTTTGAAACCAAGGATTATAAGGTGATACAAGTCTCTTCTCTGGTGCCCCGTAAACAAGATGGGTTGGGCCTTAACATCCCGCGCACAGTTCAGATATACTGCCGAACTAGCGATTCTTGGAGGTTGATCGCCTCAGATTTCCCTATTCATTGTTGTTGCTTAGCATTTGGACGGAGTTTGAATGGTATTTATTTCCATCTAGGTGTTGACTACACTACTGCTGCTAATACGTCATCCGTGATTTTGTCATTTGACTTGAGCAAAGAAAAATACACCAGAGTAATAAAAACTCCAGAAGACAACTTTCACCATTTAGTATCAGTAGGTGATAAACTGGCTTGCATTACGGCCACTAGGGGATGTTATGGATTATACAAGGTATGGATGTACGACGATGATACGACATTGTGGACTGAGCTTTACAGTGTTGAACCCTGGACTAATGTATGTGGTTCTATGCTTACAATTTCTTGGAACGGAAAGTTTGGTTTATTTGGGGGGGAAACTTTGACATGTTATAACTCTGTTACTAATAAGTTTGAGGATCTTGGTTTTGGGGAAGGAATAGGTAGTAATCTCCTTACATGGGCTGATATCTTTAAGGAAACCCTTGTCTCTGTCGATGCAACTACTAAAGCTATCTCCTCCTCTTATTCCTAAATGGGTGGTGCGTTCATTTCTATGGAGGTGATGGGGTACTATGTATAGATAGTTAATTCCCTTTCTTTCTTTCCCCTTCGCTTTGGAAAGGGGATTTTCTTTTTTTAACTTTTTGCCATGTTCTCCGTCATCTTGTTCTTACTATAATAAAGATGCAAGTGCCGCACCGTTCAAAAATAAATTGAACTCTTAATTCACTAATGTTTCAATCAATTACGTCTATTTACGCAATGTGTTTTTGTAACATTAATATCAAAATCTTTCGACTCATTGCGATACGATCTTTATTAGTTCTTTACTCTCCAAACCCAACTCGGGAAATCAATGCTTCATCACAATCTGATGATTTTCAGTACCTCCAGAAATATGGAGTTGAATGAAGCTAGGAGTGTTTCGTTCTTCCAAATTTTAATAGAATTCATAACAGTTAAAACTGACGTTAGGAAGAGCTCTTGAGGAAGTGTATGTACAACTTCTTGCCACTTGAGAACAATTTTTGCTGCACCTATCTTTTTTTTTTTTCTGATCGGTCAAGAGGAAATTCATTGAAAAAGAGGAGGTACTTAGGGGGCACCTCAACCCAATGAACACTAATAAAAACTAACTAAGAGGAACAAAGAAAGAAAGAGGAAAAACATGAAAATAAAAACAGAAGACACACATCAATGGGGCCGAAATAGTGAGTCCCAAAGAGCTATAACCATATTGACGGTTAGATCTAGCATTTTTGTGTTCGATTCGGCCCAAAAGAAAGCTTGAATTTTAACGCTTCTAATTATACTTTCCAACCTTTTCTTTTGTTTGCAAAAACTCTTACATTACGCTCCCTCTAAATATTCCACCAAATAACAACCGGGATGTTGTTCTAAATTTGACTAAGACGATCGTCACCCCAATTATATTTTTGCTGCACCATCTTTTTGGTTCTTTTAACCGAGCAAAAAGTGACAGCAGGTGGAACATCCGCTTAACTAATTTTCCATGAGGCAACAATTCTGAAGCTGCCTCCACAACCTACACGTCTAGAACAAAATAAATCTCGAGTACCGACTATATAATTAGTTCAGACGGTACTTACAGTAATAAAAGTGGAGTTACATATATCAATCTTTTAATTAGAAGTGGTATCCTAGGATAATTTGTATATTACTCTTATGAGCTTTTCTCAAATTAGCAGCAAAGATGGTAAATCCACTATCATATTATTTAATTATAGAAATGCTTGTATATAATCTTTAATAAATTAGTTTACTATTCATTTAAAACATAACATTTGATTGGTATAAATACATTTTTTTCAATCTGCACAATGTTAATGTATAAATACATTTTTTTCAATCTGCACAATGTTTTTAATTCAAATGAGCGCTAATATTTTATATCGTTTTTTTCAAGTAGTTGAACAATGATGTTATGTATTAAATTTCTTAACAATAATTGCTTGATCAATTATTCAAATGGTTTAATTTAAATGCTAAAACATCCCAGCTTAGTTGTGTCCGGATATTTTTATACCACTTGATTAAATATATAGTTAATGACCCGATGAACTAAATACAGGGTCGTTTATATACTACGACCCGACCAATTAAATATTGAGATTTTAGATATCGGCTAATATAAAGTATGATCAGACGAACTAAACATGCTATTATGAACCAATAAGTTAGATATTGGGATCGTTTTTCACGGCCCAGCTATTATGAACCTACTAACTCACGATATTATAACTCAGTTAATTAAATATCAGTTCTGTAAACCCCGACTAATTTACATGTTTACTAAAATATTTTAGGGGATACAGATCGGCCGACCAAATAATATAAAAAAGTCAAAAGAGGTGACCGTATGCCATTATCTTTATAAGGGAACATGGTCTTTGTCTTGGGACATTTTTGACCCTTGATTTCGGCCATCTTACGACTCAGATCGTTAGTTGCGAGATATATATCCGTCGGTCTGTTGTTTATACGTTTGAGATTTTATTATTTTGGACGGTAGAGATTATACCGTGGCCCGGGATAAAGCTAGCCCTAACATAGCCACTGATCCAAGACATGACTAACCTTATGTTTTCCATGATTAAGTTTCCTAATATAATTTGATTTCTTAATCTAACTTAATTTCCAAATTAGAAACGACTAATATTGATACCAAAAATTAATTTCTAAAAAAATTTAAGGGGTACGATTCCGGCTAATTTGACCCGACCAACAAAACACCGACTAATCCTAAACACGACTAATCTTAGGTTTTGCTATGACTAAGTTTCCTAATATAATTAGATTTCTTAATCTAACTTAATTTCATAATTAAAAACGGTTAATATTAATGATATATATTAATGATAATATTAATTTATAAAAGAATTTAAAAGGTACGACCGGGACATTTCCAATAGAGGGTAAACATATTTCTTTTTCATGACAAATAGAATTTTAGACCCCCATTTAGTATAAATTAATCTCCAATAGTTTGGTCCTACAAATTAGGAGGGATAAAATACTTAATATGTAGGTGTTAAAGAAAGTCTTAATTACACCTTCGGATTCACCCCATATCATATTTTTCATTAATTTTATCTAGTAATAATTATTTAAAATAAATTAAACGTTTAAAAATTTATCATAATATATTATAAAAATTAAAGCATTATACTATTAGATATGATTTATTAAGTTTAAGGTCCTATATTTAACACATGTACGACTTTATTAAATAAATATCTTAATTAGACTACCACATAGAATTTCTTACCCCACTGTTGGAAATGCTCTTAAACGTGGGAGGGGGAGACTGCAACATCAGTAGATGGTAGTGGCCTCCCATGCAATTAGTTTAGTGACCAGAATCCTCAAGTATGACCGCTACGGAACTGAACTCTGGCCACGTTAATAACATCTTATCAAACCAATTGGTTGTTAATTAGTTTGTAACCTCAAGTATGATGGTACATATTTTGTATTTTTGTTTTAATAACCCAAAATAGCACATGCATTGTAATTGGTGATAAGTTTTGCAATACGAAATGAAATCCTCCCTTCATGCTGCAGGCGCATTGTGTTTTATGATTTTATCGGAATGATTACAACCATCTTAAGGCAACCAATACAAATTATAAGATATAATATACTTCCTCTATTTTTTAAAAATATTCCTATTATTTTTTTTAATTCAGACTAAAATGAAAAGATATTAATAACGTTTTTATAAAAATAAAGGATTAAAAAGCTAAAGAGCGACGGAGAGTTACGGGGAAACACGATATTTTGAGACACAAAAACTGTCCACTTACCATTATGGCCCTGTGGCACGGGTTATTCGGAAGAAGAGAGAAGCAAAGAGAATCCTAGTAGGATTACTATAACTCGGATAACATAATTTAGAATCCTACAGCAACTCAAATACACAGGAATTACTATCCTACTAAATCCCTGCCTTGTATAGACGGTTAAAAAATTTGTCCCCTCTCTATCTATAAAAAGGGTTGCATCCAAGTACTTACGATGATTAAGGATTCAAGCTCTACGAAGAGAAACCACAACATCGACTAGTTCTTTATATATACATTCTGTGGTTCTAATACTAATACTATTTATCTAATATAGCGATGGCTTCAACAAATTTTAAAGACAATGGTGGTTTTGGTTATGTTGCTGATGATCTAATTCTGAATAACATACTAAGTAGACTTCCTGTGAAATCACTTATGAGATTCAAGTCAGTTTGTAAACATTGGAGATCAATGATCAAACACAACGGTTACTTCATTGATTTATATAATAGACGATCACAAGAACGTCAATACAATATTGAGAGCAAGAGTACTAAAAGCAGCAGTACCACTACCACCACCCTTTTTATCACTCCTGTTACGGCTTGTGGTTCCTTTGAAATACCACCAGAGACACTTGACACTACCAATGGAGCTGCTGGAACAGAGATCAAGATCATATCATTCTCACATATGACCATCACGGTGAATCGTCAGGAGCTATCTATTCTTTCCGTAGTAATGTAGTTGTTCCTTTTAGGAAGAGGAAAACCCCGATTGAGCTTATCTCTCATTCTCACACACCAATCCTGGAACCTACACACGGTTTGGTTTGCTTTGTCAATCTTGATAATTATGGTTCTGTTCTCATCTACAACCCCAGCACGAGAGACAAGACTTCATGGATCAGAACAAGCACAAGTATATCTCTTGACCAACTAAACTGCGTTAGTGTAGATACCCCATACTCTACGAGGACCTTCTACTCCTGTATGTTTGGATTCGGGTTCGATCCAATTGCTAAACAGCACAAAGTTTTATGCATATATCAGATTGAGATAAGGGAACTTGCTTACGTTAGCGATGAGAATGGTTACAATTATCCTGTACTGTGTGATTATCATCGTGAAATTCATTGCGAGGTCATGACAGTAGGTGAGAATACCTGGAAGGATATCGATGAAGATTTTTTCCATCAAAATGTGGAAGTATTCGAACGTGATCATAAAACTGTACATGTGAATGGTTCGATATACTGGATGTGTCACAAATATAGTACTGATGACGAGCCCAAGCAGAATATTGTCATAATGGCATTTAATCTCGGAAGTGAGACGTTTAGAGTGATCTCAATCCCTAGTTTTGTCCTTGATGATCTTTGGCCTTTAAAATGGCGAGTGAGACCAAGTAAATGGGCCAATGTATTAGTAGATGTTGATGGACGTATAGCGATACTAAACGTACAAAGAGATGATCATCAATGCAGAGAAGGAGGAGAGCAATGGATCAACATATGGATTTGTAACGAGTACAATGAGAAGATCAACTCCACCGGTGTTGGTGCTAATTGGATTAAATAGAAAATGCTGTTGCCATACGGCTGGGAGAAACTTAACTACATATCATTCAAAGCAATTACCGGTACAGACCTGATAATTACAAAATTCTTTCGAAATTCTGGTCTTCTTCAGCCGGAAAGTTCTGAATACCTCCACTGTTACAATCGTAAGAATAAGAAATATTACAAAAAACAAGTGGATATGATCTCGGATCATACTCGTCACTACGATATTACAACTTTCTTCGAGACGCTTACGCCTGTTCAAACCAACATAAGATAAGCACCACCAACACCATTCGGCTGGTACACAAATTTAATTGATTATTTAGTACTGTAATTAAAAACGTAGCTTGGACTTATTTTATTTTTTTATGTCCGGTTACCCGGTATGAATAATTTCGATCTGAGTTTTCCATAAAATTGAGTTCGTGTTTTTGGTGCTTAGGTGTTTATCAGCTAGCTTTTTATAGTTACAAATGATCGCTACAAAATGTAGGGTTTGATTTAAGCCTCGTTTTGATTCGGCTTCAAATTAATAATAACGGTGGTTGTAGGTTGTAGCTGCCGGTGATAGAGAGACCATGAAACCATGCGTAGGAATCAAGGTTTTAAAAAAATATTACACCTAAGATATCTTTTACTAAATTTTCAAGTCATAAATATATATGATATGGTTAAGTGGGGTGAAGGAAAAGTCTATATTAGATTTTCTCCATAACCTTGGTATTTATAATAAACAACAGAAAATGTATACAAAAAAAAATGTATTTATTCCTTGAGGTATTCTTTCGTGAAACTAAACAACATGAAAGTCGACAGAGTGCATAAATGCTTGTATATAATCTCTAAGGTGCAATCATCTTCATGGATTACAGACCATTGATTTAAAAATGCAGCTTTACTATAGTGATTAAAATGAAAACTAAGCTAAAGAAGGAAAAGCTTGCGATGCCACGTTGTTCCTGCGAAGCTAACTCAGTTCCGATATTTTTCAATTCTATTATAACACAAACATTTTGCCAAATACATTTTCAAGGTAAAATGATATTTTAGGAGAGCCGAGTGGCACAAAAGAATACCTCAAGGAATCGAATAAACATTTGAACAAAATGATCTGTAAAAATGTTCAATTTTTTTTTTAAGATATCATATTAACTTCAGTTCAAATGTTTAAGACTGTTTTCTTCCAAATAAATCTACATCATGTGTCCTATGTGATGACTTAGAAAATAATATAGAATGCTCATCTTATGAGGTAATTACTGGATGTTATGATGTATAATCTATCTGTGTAAATTAAAACAAGCCGAGACAAGCTTTGGAGCATATCGTACATTGGGGCCGGGTAACCTAAACAATCGACTTTACATGTATGGGTTTTTAACAGGGATAGCATTTTAGGAAATGAAGAAATAGCAAACTGCAAACAGTAAACACAAAGATGAGGTGGACTAAGTACTAACATTCTACTAGTAAGCCAGATAAGCCATCCTTCTGGACAGGAATCGAGATATTCTTTCGCCAAAGCTCTAATGCTGGTGGTGCTAGTACATATGAATCCTTATAACAACAAAAGTATCAAGATAGTGAGAACAAATATTAACCTGCTCCCGCAAAGGAATAGCCTCACACACATACATCATAAGTGTAATCATATAGATAAGGTTTTCTTAAACTGCTTGTTGAATTGTTTTATACAAAAGAGGACAAATTTTAATGGCAACTGAACTATGCATTTGAAAAGTCAAAAGTCAAAAGAATCAAAAAAACTAGAAGTTCAAGGAGGTACTAACCCAGGTTTTGTTTATGCCTCTAGTATATTTAAGGACTAATTTACAGTGGTCAATAATGTGTGCAGTAAAACCAAGTCCTTTATTAGCCTACATGTAAGTTGTGGATCAATGCAGGTTCATACCGTCAGTATTTTAAGAAAATATATAGTTGCACTGACTTGGCTCATCTAGAAATTCTTTCTTGCTTCATCTTCTCCATATAATTGAGCTTCATAAAGGAAACACCATATCAAACCCTCTGTGCCATTACGATTCTATGCAACATTTAGGCGAAACTGCTCCTCCCCTTCTCCAATATGCCAAAGATCTAATAACATCCACAATTGCAAAACCGAATATTATCCAGTGTACGAATCTACAAATATAGTGAAACAGTTGCATGGAGAATATTAGTTGACCTAAATGCCTTCTGGTGAGGATAACGATGGCAAAAAAAAAAAAGTTATAAGACTTCAACATTGTTATCCTAAGCTATCGTATACTGTTACTTCATGGAAATTTCATGGTGGGGTACCTAATTTGATGTTACAGACAATTACTATTCCTTTGTATATGAATTAACATTTTGCTTTGCTGCAAGCTAAAGATCACTCTGTTCAGCACTCCAAGAATTTGCATCACTAAATATTGGACGATACACACACTGAATCATTGAGGAAGTAGACTTTGACCTTCTCGTTCTAGACCTTGATACCCTAACTCTGGATTTAACGCATAGTATACCAATGACATGAGATCCAAATACTCGATGCATCCCAGCAAAGATGACAAACTTTTCATTTAATGTGCATCAATAGATAGAGTTACTAATAAGTAACATTCCAAATAAAAGTTGATATGCTTACACTTCGCAAGCATATCAAAGTTATATCAACTTTTTGAAAGCATTACTGTCAAATAATTCATCCCTTTCCGAAGAGATGGGCATAGAAACTAAACTTATTAGCATATGTGAAAAAGCGATACGAATATACCTAAGCTGTGCACGTGGAGGAGGAAGCCATCGATTCAAACAGCAGCAAGCAGAAAATCATCATAAAGTACTACACTGGACTCTACCTCTGGGTACAGCAGCGCGTACACCTTTAATTTTGTCTGGGATGAGAGCATTGTGTGGGTTGGAGAGGGTTGCATGGTGAGAAAAATCGGCCCCATAATTCTTAACGAACTCTGGCGGTATATTCTGCATACCCACAAATACCCACATGATATATATTACTAAAATGCTAATTAATAGAGATAACTCTTAGCTAGTTAAGTGTAGTAATTAAACAATCTAATTATACTGCTTACAAAATTTCCATCTTGGATTGTGGCATTGTGAATTTCTACAACCAATTTCATTAGTTCCATCATCATCTGGATAACCAAAACTCTCCAGATAAGTTTAAACTCAAATTTTTAGACCAGCTTACAATTAAGACCCGAGTTTTAAAAGATACATTGAATCATTGACTCCAAGAGTTGTTATTTCGTGAACATTATATTAGCATGGATATATGTTAATCAACAGTAAAAGACTAGTTCACTACAGGAGGCGCAAACATAAGCAATATTATTGTCTCAAGCAAATCTGCACTTCACAATCAATGATTCAAGTTTGACCGTTGAATATATAATCATACAGTTAACAGTACTTTTATTCTTAAGTCCTTGAATTTCCTAGTTTATATTGGTTTTATTAGTTGTGGATTCATAACTAATAGATCATTAGTATACACCTTAATTAGTATTTAACTTTAGAATAAATAGTATGGTGAAATCAAACTAACAAAATAATTCAGCTTAAACTCTATGCCTCCAGCACTCCAAACTAATTAAGCAAAAACCAAAAATCATGCATTGATAAACCCTTATCCGCAAAATCAAAACACTGCCGAAAAATTTTGAATATCAAAACAAAAAAGAGAAAAGAGAAAAGGAAAGTTCCCGAGATAGCTGGGAGTTTGTCTAACCGTCTTAAGCACTACAATATAAAAATTAATGAGCTAAGAGGAGACCAGTCCCTGACTCGCCAACAAATTGATGACACACAGATAATTGTTACGACTCCTGAGAAGTGGGACTTGAAAATCAGAGCACATCTGTTTGGTTGGATTTTCAGCTACATTCCCCAAATACGAAGATGTGGCTCTATTTTTACAAGTTGATCTGAGAATATGACACAGTTACAGACCATGTGCACTTTCTCAACAGTATACTGGAATACCTGAGAAGAAGCCTTTACATTTGATGAATGGTATTTGTTATGAGATAATAAGTTGTGCGTCCTCATATTTGTTCATTCGAGAAAAAAAAATTGATGAAACGTGAAGATAATTTCCATTATGATGCAACACTTTCGATTAGTACTATTGTTGATTCAGCAAGGAAATGCTACACGAACATTATAATTACAATTCACAGGGAGAGCGTTGGTATTATCTACCCATTTAAATTTGGAATCATAGAACTGGAATAAAAGTTTGAGCTCAAGGAGTTGAGGGGAGCCTTGATCTATATTGCATTGAAAATTAATAAAAGGATATCCTTGATCCTTGAGAAAAATGTGTATATCTGACAGATCATATCGTGCGTTCGGACCTGGATAGTAGGTTAACAACTCCTGTATCATTGTTTGGACTGCTTCAAGGTAATACAAATTTAAGGTTATGTTAAAAAAAATCGCCTTCGGTAAAGCATGTATTATATCCATGTTTAGTCCATTGGCGTGTCCAGAAATTGTAATCCTCAAAGAATCCGGTGTTTTTACAATTCATCCAATCTTGTTGGAGCTCGCCCAATAAAGTGTAAATCTGTGTAGTAGAAAATATTTTAATTTAATAATAATATATGCCAATCTTGTTGGAGTTTGTCTAATAAAGTGTAAATCTACTCAATAGAAAATATTTTAATTTAATAATGATATATATTATATTGTAAAATTATAATATAACAAATTAGTAGTATTCGAGTCTGAAATAACAAATATCTATAAAAGTTTTTCACGGAAACTTATATAGAGAGGGAATTTTTAACTACACAAAACCTTATTTTTGGCCTTTCACTTAATGCTAAAAAAAAATAATTTCATTCGTTTTTTATAACAACCGAATGATGTGGCATTTAAAACTTAACAAAATTGTTAATTTAGTTTTAAAATCACTAACCCCTACTTAAATAATAATGTTCGACAGATTATCCTGCAACCCCTATTTTTATTTACTGCCTACTTACTAAACATTATGGTAATTTCTGGTTCTATCTGATATCTAAGATGTTTCACATAAGTATTCTTAGTCATTGATGCTAAATGCATAGTTCGCAGTAAATAATATTTAATTTCTTTTAAATTAACAATTGGCAGGGAAAACTTTAATAAGCCCTGCATACCTTCGTGTACGAGAGCATGTTCTGATCAGTCCTGGGAGCAGGTGGTACATTCTGTTGGATTCAGAGTCCGTGAATTGTGAAAATTCTTTTTAAGGAAGTAGGAAAAGTTCTTCCTCCTTTTCACTTTGAAGTAGGCCATTGAAATGCCCCTATAAACTCATCAATTCCTTGTGTAACCATCGGCTGTAAAAAAAAGGCTTTAGTTTTGTTAAAATAAAGAACAATTAGAAAAGTAAAAAATGAAATTTAAATTTTCTTTTACCTCTATCATATAGGCTAGCAAAATGATTAACAGGAAGTAAAAAATGACGGAGAGAATGAAATTTGGATCGTCATTGCAAACTCGAGAGAATTAAATTTTTTTAGAGGTTAGAATAAGCTCACAGAGTTTTTCGTTGGTGACAAAATGGCACCAGTTATCTTATTCTTATATTATCATTTGAATTATTATTATTTATTTATTTTAAATGTATTACAATTGCATGATTCAACTACTCTCGGTATTACCCTCACATGATACTAAGTAGCTAGCTCACTCACATGATGGTGTGCTTTTGGTATAACTAAGTCATACATTACAATTGTATGTTTGAACTACTCTCGGTGTTAGTCTCACATGATACTAAGTAGCTACTTAACTAACTTCTCTTTCTGATCAAGGAAAGCTCAAGGCTGCAAACAAATCAAATGATGTATTCATCTCATATTGTTTGAGCCAAGTCTTTCTTCCATTATTTTTCTCCATGAGTAGATAAAGTCTTTTCTAAGGTAGAGGATCATATTGTTTGAGCCAAGTCTTTCTTCCATTATTTTTCTCCATGAGTAGATAAAGTCTTTTCTAAGGTAGAGGATGAAATTATTTTTGATAGGTAATATTTAATAATTGATTTCTTTAGCATATTTACTCTCTACTAGTATTATTATTGACTAATAATTTTCTCTTCCTATAAAGCTTCATTTTAATTGTTCTAGGTAGTTTTCAACTACTGATATTTAATAAGCGAAGGAGAATTATATTTTTGCATAATGACTTAAGTCGTAATAGTAATTTAAAAACATTATACCTTCTGAGGCATGAGATTGTGTTCAAAACTGCCTTGAGTATTAAAGAGAATTGAGTATTAAAGAGAGAGTGTTTAAGATATTAATTTGTTAGTTTTACTAACACCAAAAGTAATAGAATCCAAAACCCTAGACTTTTATTTTCTTGGTTAATTATTTTATATTGTTATTTTATATTGTTATTTTATCTTTTTATTTATTTAATTTATTCATTAAAAATAATTCTTTTTGTTATTAGCACATTAGTTAATTAAAAACTAGGAGTTACAATTCTGAAATCCCTGTGGAACGAATCGTGCTTGCATACTGTCTCATCGACAGTTGGGCACTTGCGGTATAATTAAAATCACATCATATTTCTGTGCCTGAAGCACATGCGACAACGAGTTCTACAAGAGGTAATGGACGTGGTAATAATAAAGGTAAAGGTAAACGTGGTCATGGTAAGAAAAATAACAAAGACAAGAATTCACGGTTCAAGTCGAACCACCAGGAGTGGGAATATGGCACATCAAAGAAAGAGAAAAAGCTAGATAAAGGAAAAGATTTGTCTGACAAAACTATAAATAATAAGGAAGATGTTTGTTACCGTTGTTGTGTAACTGAACATTGGTCGCGTACCTGTTGTACGGCTAAACATCTTGTTAATTTATATCATTCATCCCTGAAGCGACCAACAATTGATATTGAGACAAATCTTATCGAAAATAATGAGGCTTTTACTAGTTCTCCCAACTTAGATTTTATTACAAAGTCAGGAGAAGACAAGTGGGATATATCTGATTTTCTTAATAAGTTAGATGATGATCAACTTAACTAGTTATATATACTAGTTGTGAATATGTAAATTTTGTAGTATAGTTGTGTGCGTTATAAGTTGTATTTGGTTTGCATACCATCTTTTGTATGTATAATTACATGTTTAATATAAAACGTATGTTTTATTAACTCTTTGTATTCATGCATTATATTTATTTTTGTGAAGGATATGGATTCCAAAAGTAATCTATCAAAAATCAATCTTGATGGTGAAGATATTTGTTTGGTTGATAGCGGAACGACTAATACAATTTTTCGCAATAATAAGTATTTTACAGATTTAAAATGATATAAGGCAAAAATAAACACTATCTCGGGTTCAAAAAATTTAATAGATGGTTCTGGAAGAGCCAATGTTATCTAACCATGAGGTAAAAATCTAAAAATCATTGATACCTTGTATTCACCTAGATCTTAGAGAAATTTTTTAAGTTTCAAGGATATTCGCAGAAATGGATATCATCTGGAAACAATAAATGAAGATAATACAGAATACTTATGCATCACTTGATTCGACACGTTCCAAAAGTGTGTTGTGGAGAAGCTTGACGCTATGTCTTCTGGGTTGTATCTTACAACAATCAAAGCTATTGAATCTATACTGTCATAAACCAGAAGTTTAATGATCCAAAAATATTCAAGCTTTGGCATGATCGACTAGGATACCAAGGATCTACCATGATGGGTATAATTGTACAGAACTCTCAAGGACATCCTTTACAAAACCAGAAGATTTTGTTAACTACGGATATAAATTGTATTGCATGTTCTATGGAAAAATTGATCCTCAAACCGTCAGTGACAAGTTGTTCTTAAATCACCAACTTTTCTTAAGAGGATCCATGGAGACATATGCGGACCTATCCACCTCAGTGTGGACCTTTTAAGTATTTTATGGTCCTAATTGACTCATCTGCTAGATGTTCACATGTTTGTCTCTTATCCACACGAAATGTTACATTTGCTCGACTTCTTGCTCAGATAATTAGATTGCGTGCACATTTCCCAGATTTTACCATAAAAACTATTCGGCTAGATGGAGTTGGTGAATTTACATCACAAACATTTGATGCATATTGTTTATCTATTGGTATTTATGTTGAACATCCTGCGGCTTATGTTCATACTCAAAATGGTCTTGCTAAATCATTTATTAAACATTTGCAGTTAATAGCTCGCCCATGTTAATGAAAATGAAATTGCCCGTTTTTGCATGGGGGAATATTATTTTACATGTTACGTACTTAGTTCGACTTCGTCCTACTGCGAATCATTAATATTCACCCTTACAACTTGTTTTGGGACATCAACCAGATGTTTCTCATCTGCGTTTTTTTTGTTGCTGTGTATATGTGCCCGTTCCACCTTCACAACGCACTAAATTTGGTCCACAACGCAGGAAAGGCATATATGTTGTTTTTGACTCACCACCTATTATTATATATCTTGATCCTTTAACTGGTGATATATTCACAACTCGTTTTGTTGATTGTCATTTTGATGAGATAGTTTTCCCACAATTAGGGGGAGATTAAGCCGCCGGAAGAACAGAGTAAACTTTCTTAGTATGTACCTACTCTATCTCATCTCGACCCACGCACAAATCAATCATAAATTAAAGTGCGGAAGATTATCCGTCTTCAAAATATTGTTGATCAAATGCCAAATGCATTTGTTGATACAGCAAGAATAACTAAATCGTACATACCCGCTAAAAATGTACCGATACGTACTAATGTTCCATTTGGATAGATCTTGACCGTTCCAGCAAATGAGTCATCTAAGGTACGGTTGAAGCGTGGACACCCTATTGGTTCAAAGGATTCTTCTCCTAGAAAAAAGGAAAAGCCAACCAGAATCGACAGAAGATAGTGCTCATAAGGAGGCTATAGATGAACAATCCTCATTTCCGAACTTACTACCTCTAGTCAGGGAAAATGCCCCTGAAAGGGAATTGGTACCATGAAATGGAGAAATTTCCATAAATTTTGCATGCAAGAAAGGTATGTGGGATCGTAACAAAGTTTTGTCGATGATAAATTTCCATTTACAGTAGCTACTTAGATTACTATGGATAAAGATGGTTGTGAACCACAATCTATAGAAGAATGTCGTGAAAGACATGATTGGAAAAATAGAAGGACGCCATTAAAGCAAAATTAGTCTCTCTCACTAACCGCAACGTTTTTGGACCTGCAGTTCAAACACCTAAAAATGTGAACCCAGTTGGTTGCAAATGGGTGTTCATAAGAAAACGTAACGACAAAAATGAAGTTGTTCGCTATAAAGCGATACTTGTAACATAAGGTTTCTCGTAAAGATCTGGGATTGACTACGAAGAAACATATTCCCCTGTTATGGATGCTATTACATTCTGATACTTGATAAGTATGGTAGTCTCTAAAGGACTCAATATGAATTTAATGAATGTGGTTACAACATATTTGTATGGAGAATTAGATACAAATATACATATGAAAATCCCAGAAGGATTTAGATTGTATGAGAAAAAACCACGCCATATGTATTCACTCAAACTTAACAGAGATTTATATGGATTAAAGCAATCTGAACGAATGTGGTACAATCGTCTAAGTGAATATTTGATAACTAAGGGATATGTAAATGATCCTATTTTCCCATGTGTCTTTATAAAGAAGACCATAATAGGATTTGTTATCATAGCAGTATACGTTGATGATATCAACTTAGTTGGAACTTCTGAAGAACTCTTAAAGGCAATTGAATGTTTAAGGGGCGAATTTGAGATTAAGGATCTTGGAAAAAAAAGTTTTGTCTCGGCTTGCAGATCGAGCACTACCCAAGTGGCATACTTGTTCACCAAAATATGTACACTGAGAAACTTTAAAACGCTTGAATATGGATAAAACTTATCCTCTTAGCACTCATATGGTAGTAAGCTCTCTTGACACTAAATTAAAATGACCCTTCTCGTCCAAAGGAAGAAAACGAAATTCTTCTTTGTCCAGAAGTACATATTTGAGTGCAATTGGTGCACTATTATATCTTGCGCAATATACTAGACCTGACATTTCTTTTGTAGTTGATTTTTTAGCAAGATTCAGGTCTTCTCCAACAGAGAGGCATTTGGCAGGTGTAAAACATATCCTTCGATATCTTCAGGGTACTGCACATGTGGGATAATTTTACTCAAAGGATTTATCCCATACTTCACAATTAAAGGAATATACAAATGCAGGTTATCTCTCCGATCCACACAAAGCCATTTCACAAACTGGATATGTGTTTACTAGTAGCGGTACTGCAATTTCTTGGAAATCGTGTAAACAGAGCTTTCCATCTACCTCCTCTAACCACTCCGAGATTATCTCCTTCCATGAAGCTAGCAGAGAATGTGTATGGCTAAGATCACTAATCACTCATCTCCGAAGTTCATGTGATTTATCTTCTATCACAGAAGTACCAACTATCATCTATGAAGATAATGTAGCATGTATCTCACAGATCAAGGAAGGTTACATCAAGGGTGATCGAACAAAGCATATTTCACCAAAGCTATTTTATTCTCACCATTTAGAAAAAAATAAAAAGATATGTATCCAGAAGATACAGTCGTGTGAAAACTATGCAGATTTATTCACCAAGTCTTTACCAACAACAGTTTTGAGAAAGCTAGTTTATGGGATTAGAATGCGACATTTGTAAAAGTAGTAAACTCATTGAAGTTTTGATCAGGGGGAGTTAATCTTGGATTTTGACGCATTGTACTCTTTTTCCTTCGTCAAGGTTTTGTGCCTTCGGGGTTTTTCCTTGTCAAGGTTTTACTGAGGCAACTTGTGCATAACCACTTCGTGGCATTGTACTCTTTTTCCTTCGTTCAGGTTTTTCCCTATGGATTTTTCCCTGACAAGGTTATAAAGAGGCAGTGTTTTAAAAATTATGGACATCTAAGGGGGAACATTATATATTTATATTTATATATATATAAGTGTGTATGTGGATGCCCACATCCATGTATGATATTCCTAAATCTATCCACTAGAAGTGGAATGGTGAGTAACCAAGTACTTACTTAGTGATGTTCTATCCACTAGAAGTGGAATGATGAATAACCAAGTACTTACTTAGTCATGTAATGTGGTGTTACTTCACATGAAAATTAAGTGACATGAAGCTACTTAGTAGGTTGATATTAATTTAGTGGCTTTTACTAGTAAGCTACTTGATGTCTTTATACATGGCAAAGTAGTTGGGTGTTATATACATAAGATGACACTAATGGAATTAGGTGTCATCCTTACAAACATCCATTTCATGTTTAGTTTTCTATAGATACCCATGGAGTTGTAACATATATGTTATCCCATTTCTTATAAGTTAATAAAAAATCTCTCTCCTATTTCCTTATACTCTTCTAATATTACTTTAAAATAATTATTTAGTAGTCAGTGATAAATACAATAATTAGTAACTTAGTTATTATATAGAAAACTTTTTTTTTGTTTTACGAAAATAAAAACCAAAGCAAGATAATATTACGTGATATAGTTTTTTTTGTTATTTAGCACAGCTAAACATTCCACATTATTTTGGGCGCAGACTAGGGCGTTATATGGGGCAGAGAATAACATTTCTGTTAGTGAATTTTTTTTATTTTTTTTTATTTTTTTTTATTTTAGGGACAAAGGAGTAGTATATATCAAAATGAGACCAAATACTAGTCTAATGAATAAATAGCTAGAAAAAAGTAGCATATTGTGATTTGCAATTTTACCTTGTTTTTGATTGGAACAACACATTTAACCTATTATGCTACACAGCTACATAGTAAAGCTTTGGATAAAATATCAACAACCCAAACAAGATCAGAGGAAAGTGGGTATCTTCTCTCTTAGTTCAGGAAAATGGTGAACGTTGGAGAGTCTTCAACAAAGAATAATACTGTATCAGGAAAGGTAATTAAAGTGACTTTTTTTTTCCTCACCAATAATCACTACATGAACAAGTTCCATTCCTGAAATGATGAAATCTCACAGTATCTCTAACGAATATTTCCCGCTCTTCAATCACAGAGATGTATTTCATGGCATTATGACAATCACCACATATTCTGAGGTTCTTAAATATCCGAATTTCAGCTCCCTTTGCTGTACTGATCAGTCCAAAAGCAACTGTTAATTTCTCACTATGCCTCAACAGTATCATCTCCTTCTGTTCCATGCCCACATCATGTAATGCAAATTCAAGACTTGGCACAAACCCAGCCAGCTTCATCTTCTTCTCCAACTCATACAATTTCGCGTGTATTAACTCCAAATCAGGGTGAACCCTGTCTCCCGACCTGAACTCATGAACAACATTCTTCACCTCAATCCAACTACACCCAGGTGTTTTCACGACCTTATGTTCCTTCATCAACTGCCGAACCGTAGCTACTTGATCCCACCTCTTCATGTCTGCATACACATTAGCAAGCTGAACATAACCAGCCACACTATTTGGATCCAAATCTAGCAACTTCTGTGCAGCAAATTCAGCTAGCTCTAAATTCTTGTGAATCCTACAAGCCCCTAATAGCGTCCCGAATATGGCAGGATATGGCTTATAAGGCATTCCACTAATCAAGTCTACGGCCTTTTGCAGGAAACCAGCTCTTCCAAGCAGATCAACCATACACGTATAGTGATCTGGTATAACTTCAATCCCATAATCTCTTTTCATTGATTCAAAATGCTTAATCCCAAGATCGACCAATCCTGCGTGATTACATGCTGACAACAATGCAACAAAAGTGATCCAATCTGGCCTAACTCCCTGATTATTAATCTCATCAAAGAACCGAATTGCTCTCTCACCAAGCCCATGTTGAGCATACCCTGAGATCATGGCATTCCAAGTAACAATATCTTTCTGCCGAATCCCATGAAAAAGTTTTTGTGCATTTCCTAAATCCCCACATTTACAGTACATACTAAGGAAGGATGTTAATACACTTGCATCAAAATACAACGGAGATTTGCAAACAAATTGATGAATTTGCTTACCCAACCCCAATACAGATAAATTACTACACCCCAGTAAAACACTACTCAAACTCCTCTCATTTGGTCTAATACCCAGACCCACCATTCTCCTGAAAAGCTTCACACCATCTTCCGACCTACCACACTCAACGTACCCAGAAATCATTGAATTCCAACTTACCAAGTTCCTAACCGGCATTTCTCGAAACAAATTTTCGGCCAATTCTATCTTTCGGGACTTCATATACCCAGTAATCATCGCTGTCCAAGCAATGACACTTTTAATTGGAGCTTTACTAAAGAAGTCAACCGCAGAATCCAAATCGTTAGCTTCAACATAACCAGAAATCATGGCACTCCATGAAACACTATTTTTCTCAGGCATTATTGAAAATAGTTCCAAAGCTGCGTTCATTTGCCCATTCCTTGACAAACCCGATATCATGGTGTTCCAAGATGCAAAATCTTTAACAGGTATTTTCTGAAAGAAATTCCATGCTGTTTTAATATCAGAATTATTAATATAACAAGCTAACAGAGTGTTAAAAGACACAACATCTGGTTCAGGAATTTTATCAAACAACTCTCGAGCTTCCTTGAGTTTCCCAGGTTTTTTCGAATACCCTGCCAATATCGAATTCCATGTAACAGTCGTTTTAACTGTCATGTTTTCGAAAACTTTACGAGCTGAATCTAAATCAGCAATCCGGATATAATTAGTGATCATCTTATTTGACGACACAATGTCATCACGAGGATACAGTGATTGGGGTCTTCTGGATGAGGGTTGTGCAGGAGTGTTATTGGTGGGAACAACGAAATGTGGTTTTCCCGGTGAAAGAGAAGAGGGAGGTTTTGTGAGCAATGGGTCATTAACATAATTGGGATTTGGGTTTTCAGAAGGGAGGGTGAAGTGATGCTTATGGAAGAGATTTAGGGTTTTGATGAGAGAGAGAAATCTACTTAAAGGGAGATGGTTTCCTGTTGTCTTCTTTGTAATTGGAGACATAGGGCATTCATTTGAAGATTGTCAGCCAAGACTTTTGAAGAAAGTTTTGAAATGATATGTATTAAGAAATAAAATAGGAACGACACATGTAAGATGATTAAGAAAGAAGCAGTGAAATTAAAGAAGGATTAGAAGCATGCAATCAAAACCATAATAAAATAATAGTACGGGACGTAAGTGACAGACTGAGAGAATTTCTGCACAGCTGACACGTACGATCGGGAAAGTAATAGCATTAAATGCATATTGTACGGGAAAGTAAGGTAATAATTACTTTACTGACACATAAGTTCGGGACAACATCGGTATTCAAGGAGGAAAGAGCACGTGTAAACCATGCAATGAACGCACCACGGATTTCAAGGAATGAAGAACACGTGTAAATCATGCAACGAGCGCACCAAAGAGAAAACATGATCTGTCAATCTTACAAACATCCCGATCGTAATATAATAAGAAGAACGACAATGGATCGGGACAAGTAAGGCTCGTTAGTATGACTATAAATAGAAGAGAACATTCACTGGAGAGGTGGTGGAAAAATTGGAGGAGAGAGGGAAGAAAGGAAAAGATAAAAGAGATTAGAAGAAGAAGGTTTATTAGGTATGATAAAGGATTCATTGAAGAGAAACGATGAATCTATGTAAATTCCTTAGGAAATGTATTTGGAATTGTATCTTGGATCATATTTCTGATCTGTCCTCCATTAAATCATAAAAACGTTTATTAAATTGATATGTCTTTAAATGATTCTATGTATCAGTTTATTATACAATTTTCAAATTATTGGTTGTTAATGTCAACGTGAAAATAACACTTAAACAATATGTACGGCTTTAAGTGATTTTGAATTGTCATGTTGGATTCTTTCAAATGTTTTAATTTTAACAATTATTAAGCTAAAAAATAAACATTTTTACTACTGGGTTTTTGCTTTTTTCTCTTGTATTTGCATCTTGTGAACTGAAATTTGCTGGTTTATGGGACTAAAACTAATAACCCTTTATCTACCATAATAATAACAATAATATTTTTGTTGTTTATATTTTTATAATTAATATTTTTTGAATTTTTTGTTATAAAAAATAATTTAAAAAAAAGTTAATAAAGAAATTTAAAATAAATTTGAATTTTTTATTGTTAAAAAATTAATAAATAATAATTTGAAAATTAAATAGATGAATCAATTAAGGTTATCTAAATAATTTAACTAATTTTAGAACACTTTTTATCAACCTACATTAGCTAGGGCAATCATCTTGTGTACCTTGAAAGTTTTAAGTATGCTTTAAAACAGTCATCCTCGGATGATGATAACTTTACGCACACTAGTTTGGGAGAGCATTGAAGAACAAAAATGCCCAAAACAAATGGACATCTACAAGCTTTAAATCAGCTTGATTTTAAGAAGCAGTTTTTGATGTTAAGCTATTGCGGGAAGTAAGTTCATACTAACTTTAAGGATTTATCATTTTTAATAGCATGATAAGACTACCCCACACTTACTAACCATCGCAATTATTGTGGGTTCTGTGTTGCGTTTGATACAAAATGGTGCCTTGTTAAACTTATTACCACAGGAACAGAGACTTGATCTTCTTTTTCTCATCTTTTTTGATTTTGCAGGATATCGTGCGACTGGGGTTCGGATGAAACCTTTATGTACCATTGTCATATTGATTCAGATGGTACTTACAAGTTGAAGGTATAATTCTTCTTTTAGAGATAAATGTGTTGTGACGAAATTCTTTAGAGACTAAGTTTATGTTCATTTTAGCTGCTGTCATAGAACATTTTTGTTCCCGTCAGACCTGATCTTAACAAAAAAAAATAGCTAGCGTAAGAACTGTTAATTAAAATAACTCGATATGTATGTGACCTTCTTTCCTGTTCAGGGCCCATATTTGCAACCAGGACAAACTCATTTTCAGAGGGTTTTAGGGGATGAGAATGTACTGCTCGTCAAGTTTTCAGGACAAATGGTAGAGGATGCAGGAAGGAATTCAATTTTCAGATGCAATAATACAAGTTCCACATATCAACCGAACAGAAACGAAGGTATAGGAATCTGTAATTCAAATTATGCGTACCATAGGATTCGTGAAGAAGGGATATTAGTGGGTCTACGACGCTATTATTTTTTTGGTGAGTTAACTGCTTATGCATTCGTTTTGTACTGGACAGTTTTTGAATTGATGTTTGTAATGATTTTTTCTTAATTTTTGAATTATTGAACTACGGTTTATTGCTTTCAATAATTTTATCCAAAGTTTTGCTATTGACATGTTGCTTTTTGCTCTATATACGAACTTGCACTAGTTTATAAAGTTGGCAGCAAAGAGGAGAAGAATAAAGAAAAGAGATCTCCAACTTCCTCGTCTATCAAGTGTTACTTTATCTGCTTTTGGAATCTGATGATCCATTGTTATATAATAAAATTGCCCTTTGCATTTTGTTTTATAAATCTATTTCCGAAGCACGGGCTCTTTTCATGCATGTAGATAAATGTCACGGCCCGCCCATTTCCCACATATTGGGCCGACCCATGACAAGAGTCTAGGTCCATAGGAAGAACCTAGAAGCTCTAGAATATTCTTGGATAAGAATATTCCCTTGTATATTCCTTGTACATTCAAGATAATGGTAGAATATTCTAGAATATTCCCATATTCTAGAACCCTCCATAGCATCTATATAAGGTGGGGAGCTCATTTGCTCATTTCATCCACCAACAATCTCTTAAGCAATTGTAACATTCTCTCTCTTAATCAAATACTCTCTTCCACTTAAAATCTCTAAGTCTTTTCTCTCTTTTGTGATCTTTTAGGCTTACTTGAAGAGTTCAAGTGCCACACGGTCTAGTCTAAAATCTTAGCCCGTGACAGTTGGTATCAGAGCGAAGCTTCAAACTCGAGAATGGCTGACGACAATAGCAACAACAACACCATGGATAAGGGTGTCGACCAGGCCAAGAAAAGGGGCAAGTCCAAGGATATGACATCAAGTCTTGAGACAAGAATGTCGCGTATGGAAAAGCGGGTGAGCGATTTCCTTATGCGCGCCGAAGAAGAGTTCCTAACAAAGGAGACTCTTGAAGGGTGGAAAGAAACATTCGAGGAGGTCATAAGCAAGGCGGTGGATGGTATCCAGATGGACGTGGAGGCTCGAATCCAAGACGCAATAGATGATAGCGTGGAGGAAGTGAAGGCCAAGTTGCTACCGGTCGAGCAAGAGTTGGAGACGGTGAAAGGGGAGTTGGTACTGTGCAAGAGGGCGGCTATAAATCAAGCCATGCACGAAGGACCAAGCAAACTCTCAAGAGAGGATGCTCCCAAGCCAACACCATACAATGGTAAGAGAGACGCGAAGGGGATAGACACCTTCATATGGAGTTGCGAAAGGTACTTCGAACACCTAGAGATGGAGGATGATGGGAGAAAGATAAAAAGAGCCACAGTGTTTCTCACGGAGAACGCTTTGGCATGGTGGAGACTTCGAAGCCAGGAAATTCAGCAAGGTATGGCTACTATCACTACTTGGTCAGATTTTAAAGCCGATCTTAAGAAATACTTTTACCCGGAGAATGCGGCTTACGAAGCTAGAGCGAAATTGAAGTACCTTCGTCAAACGGGCACAACCAAAGAGTATACCGAAACGTATACAAACTTGCTGCTGGAGATACCCAATTTATCTGAAGAAGAGAAGCTCTTCAACTTCTTATGCGGAGCAAAGCCGTGGGTAAAGCAAGAGTTGGATCGACGCCGCGTTCAAACACTGACCGAAGCAATTGCCGTAGCCGAGACCTTGGTCGAAAGGCCAAGCTTCGAAGAAAGAGTGAAGCCCTCAAGGAGTACAAGCTCCGAAGATAGGAGAACTTCAAGAGGCCACCATGCCAAAGGTGGGGAAGCAAGAGAAGATAGAGACAAACATGCACCAAAGAAATACCTTTCGTGGAAGGACAAAGCTCCGGAGCGTAAAGATAAAGGTAAACCATCTTTCTCTTGCTTCTTATGTGAAGGAGACCATAAAGTCCGAGATTGCCCAAAGAAGGGTAAGCTTACGGCATTAATGGAGGATAGTGGATCGGAGGAGGAACGAGACTCCGTGGTAAGCTCACTCCGAATGCTAAACAGTGTCCGAGCAAAGGTGGAGAAAGCCAAAAGCACGGACAAGACGCTTATGTACGTGAACGTTCAAGTAAATGGGAAGGCCTCTCGCGCCTTAGTGGATACGGGTGCTACACATAACTTCGTGTCAAAGAAGGAAGCACTGCGGCTAGGCATGAAGTTTACTAAAGGAGGAGGCACCGTGAAGGCAGTGAACTCGGATGCAAGGCCACTAGAAGGTGTGGCTCGTGGCGTGGAAATGCATCTTGACCGGTGGGCTGGACCGGTCGACTTCTCGGTAATCCCCATGGACGACTTCGACATGGTGCTAGGCATGGAATTCATGTGCGCTCAACGGGCCATTCCTATGCCACCATTCGACTCCTTGTGCATACTTGGAGACAAATCGGCTCACCTTATACCGGTGACCAAGGAAAAGAAGAAGAACACGGTGCTTTCGGCATTACAACTCTCCAAAGGGTTTAAGAAGGGGGAAGTAACCTTCATAGCGACGATGAAGGAAGAAGCACCAATGACCCAAGGGTAGGAAGTTCCAAAGGCCATAACAAAGGTCCTCGGCGAGTTTGCGGACGTGATGCCAAATGAGCTTCCTAAGACGTTGCCGCCTAGACGGGAGATTGATCATGCGATCGAGCTTGATCCTGGTGCTAAGCCTCCCGCGGAAGCACCCTACCGAATGTCTCCACCAGAGTTGGATGAATTGAAGAAGCAAATCAAAGACTTGTTGGATGCGGGCTACATCCAACCATCAAAAGCACCGTACGGAGCGCCGGTACTGTTCCAGAAGAAGAAGGATGGAGCAATGCGGCTATGCATCGACTACCGGGCGCTCAACAAGGTGACCATAAAGAACAAGTATCCCATACCGCTCATCGCAGACTTGTTCGATCAACTTGGAGGAGCGAAATACTTCTCAAAGTTAGACTTGCGGTCGGGATACTACCAAGTGCGGATCGCGGAAGGCGACGAGCCAAAGACGGCATGCATCACGAGGTATGGGGCTTACGAATTCCTTGTAATGCCTTTTGGTTTAACTAATGCTCCCGCTACTTTTTGCACCTTGATGAACACGATATTTCACCCATACTTGGACAAGTTTGTGGTGGTCTATCTCGACGACATCGTGATCTATAGCAAGACCTTGGAAGAGCACGAGGAGCACTTACGGATTGTTTTCCAAGCATTAAAGGAAAACAACCTATACGTGAAGAAGGAGAAGTGCTCCTTTGCCCAAGGAGAAGTCTTCTTCCTAGGTCACAAGATCAGTAGCGGAAAGCTCATGATGGAAGATGCCAAAGTCCGCGCCATCCAGGAGTGGGCAGCCCCTACCAAAGTGCCGGAATTGAGATCATTCCTAGGCCTCATCAACTACTATCGAAGATTCATCCTAGGATACTCAAAGAAGGCAGCCCCGCTGACGGACTTCCTAAAGAAAGGGCGAGCTTGGGAGTGGACAAGCCAATGCCAAGAGGCGTTCCAGCAGCTAAAGCAAGCGATAGTCGAGGAGCCAGTCTTGCAACTTCCCAACCCAAGCCTTCCGTTCGAGGTGCACACGGACGCGTCAGACTTCGCGATAGGAGGGGTGCTGATGCAAGAGGGACATCCTATCGCGTACGAGAGTCGCAAGCTGAACGATGCCGAGAGAAGGTATACCGTTCAAGAGAAGGAGATGACAGCGGTAGTTCATTGCTTGCGAGTATGGAGACACTACCTTCTTGGATCGAAGTTCATAGTCAAGACGGACAATGTTGCGACGAGCTACTTCCAATCACAAAAGAAGTTAAGCCCGAAGCAAGCTAGGTGGCAAGACTTCCTTGCGGAATTCGACTATGATCTCGAGTACAAGCCGGGTAAGGGAAACGTAGTCGCGGATGCACTTAGCCGAAAAGCCGAGTTTGCCAATCTCACGCAAGCTAGCAGCACATTGATGGACCGTGTGAAGGAAGGGTTAAGCCAAGATCCAACGGCAAAAAGTTTGGTAGAGTTCATCAAAGCCGGCAAAACGAGGAAGTTTTGGATCGAGGATGGCTTACTATTCACCACAGGAAGGAGGGTCTACGTGCCGCGATGGAACAATTTACGGAGAGACATCATCAAGGAGTGCCATGATTCTCGGTGGGCAGGTCATCCCGGCACTCATCGCACATTAGCCCTTGTGCATGAGAAATTCTTCTGGCCACAACTCCGCGACGACATTGAGACTTATGTGCAGACATGTCTTGTGTGCCAGCAAGATAAAGTGGTGCAAAAGCAGCCTTCGGACTGCTAGAGCCGTTACCTATTCCTGAGAGACCATGGGAGAGTGTCTCAATGGACTTCATCACATGCTTACCCAAGTCGGATGGGTTTGGCACAATTATGGTGGTGGTGGACAGGTTCACCAAATATGCAACATTTGCAGCATCCACGCCCGGATGTACGGCGGAAGAGGCGGCCAAGCTCTTCTTCAAAAATGTGGTGAAGTATTGGGGGGTTCCGAAAAACATCGTGAGCGATCGAGACGTTTGCTTCACAGGAAAATTTTGGACTGAGCTCTTCAAGTTGATGGGTACGGAGCTCAACTTCTCAACAAGCTTTCACCCTCAATCTGATGGGAAAACCGAGCGGGTGAATGCTTTGTTGGAACTATACATTAGGCACTATGTTAGTGCCAATCAGCTAGATTGGTCGAAGTTGCTTGACATAGCCCAATTCTCCTACAACTTACAACGTTCGGAGTCTACAGGGAAGAGTCCCTTCGAGCTTGCAACCGGCCAACAACCCTTGACGCCAAGTACTTTAGCCACTTCTTATGCAGGTGCTAGCCCCGGAGCATACAAGGCCGCGAAGGATTGGCAGCAACAAAGGGACTTCGCGCACGCCCAATTGATAAAAGCGGCTAAGAAGATGAAGAAGTGGGCGGATAAGAAGAGGCGACATGTAGAGTTCCAAGCTGGCGACATGGTGTTTATCAAGCTCTTGCCCCAACAATTCAAGTATACTCGGCCGCTACACAAAGGCTTGCTACGCAAGTACGAAGGGCCGTTCGAAGTACTAGCCAAAGTGGGCAAAGCTTCCTACCGAGTCGAGCTCCCGACAAAGATGAAGATTCACCCCGTCTTCCATGTGAGCAACTTAAAGGCGTTCAACAAGGATGAGGAAGACGAGAGCCGAGGAGTATCAACTCGCGCACCACCCATGATTGCGGCTTCCTTCGACAAAGCGATAGATGAGATATTAGCCGAACGAATAGTTCGAAGAAGGGGAGTGCCGACATGCAAGGAATACTTAGTGAAATGGAAAGATGCATCCATACAAGAAGAAACGTGGGAGCCCGAGGCGTCTCTATGGCAATTCAAGGATGCGATCGACCAATTTCACAATCAAGCCGCGACGAGGACGTCGCGAGAATAGGTGGGGGAGAGTGTCACGGCCCGCCCATTTCCCACATATTGGGCCGACCCATGACAAGAGTCTAGGTCCATAGGAAGAACCTAGAAGCTCTAGAATATTCTTGGATAAGAATATTCCCTTGTATATTCCTTGTACATTCAAGATAGTGGTAGAATACTCTAGAATATTCCCATATTCTAGAACCCTCCATAGCATCTATATAAGTTGGGGAGCTCATTTGCTCATTTCATCCACCAACAATCTCTTAAGCAATTGTAACATTCTCTCTCTTAATCAAATACTCTCTTCCACTTAAAATCTCTAAGTCTCTTCTCTCTTTTGTGATCTTTTAGGCTTACTTGAAGAGTTCAAGTGCCGCACGGTCTAGTCTAAAATCTTAGCCCGTGACATAAAGCTCCAAACACTGCTAAATACATGGCTATGTAATTCGTAAGGTTATTATGGTGTGATCTCTTTACAGCAAAAGTTCATACATTATTCAGTCTTGGTTTACATGAAAAATCTGATTGTGTTGGAGTATGCAGGTTAGCCCTCATATTATCAAAGACAGTCAAAGTGGATATTGATTTTGCATCTGTCCATGTTGAAAAAATTGAAGATATACCTTGCCGGGTATGTATAACTTGCTCTTCTCTATCATTGTTTCTATTTATTACTTTTTTAAGATGGTTGGCTAATCTTTCAACTCGGCCGGCAAATTGTTCCTAAACTGTAGGATCAGGATGGCTGCATTGTTCGCAATGAAGATGGGGAACCTAAGATACATACTGATGGTACTGGTTTTATCTCTTACGATTTAGCTCTAAAATGTCCGAGGAACATTGTGAAAGGGAAGTGCTCGAGTCAGGGTGACTTTGAGGTATGTTTTGTCGGTTTTCTTGTCTGATGTAAGGAGGAAAGGTCTTTCGTATCAAGTTATCATACGTCTAATTAAATACTTTTATGCCTTAGGAAATGCTACTACATCGCAGTATGGAGGAAAAAACTTTAGGACTTGAGACATCTATAAGATCTTACATTGGAGATCCGGTACACGCACCGCTAATTGCTTCATTGCTAATTTCCGTTCTTGTTGTTTATTTAGTCAAACTCAATTAACGAGATAGCATTCTTTTTCCATTCGTGTCTAGCCTTTGCTGATCCAGTTCCGGTTGTTTCATAATGGTAGTGCTGTCAAGGGAACCCTCCTTGTCAACAAGAAGGTATAAAAGTTTGCTATAAAAAAATTGCGTCAATTTTGGAGAACATGATTTTGATGCCAACTAAGCTGTTATAAATCACAAGTCAATATCAATGTGGCTGCTGGAATTTGCAAGTTAGATCTACCAACTTCTATAGTAATGTTGCTTGTTCTCGATTTTTCAGCTTCTCCTTAACACAATTCAAGTACGGCCTTCGATGATAAAGGTTGAGAGTGATCTTGCAAATAATGAACCCACGATCAACTTCTTTGGAGTTGTATCAACAAGGTATGTGCATGCATAAGCTTTTCATGGTTGTACCTGTTAGTTTCTAATTCTCTTTACTTCCTTTTCTGTAGCATGAAACCTAAGAGGAGAAATTTTTCGAAGTACTTAATTGCACTTCTTAGTTACGGGGGAGTCCCAGATGAATTTTTTCTGTAACTTCTCGCTGATTCTCTGGAATAAACCAAAAAAATTCACTATAACCGGCGCGCAGCATTAAGAGATAATTGTCTTTTACTATACCAGGTTGAATAACAAATTTTCTTATAAAAGGAAAATCAAATCTGTCGAGAAAGTTATCTATCTAAACATACTTCCGAGAACCTATGGAAGAACCCGTTGGCCTACCTTTGCTTATGGCGCTTTTGTTCTTTGGCCGATTTGGTTCTGTAGGGTCTGGTTTTTCTTGTGGGTTTCCTCTTACTATATTAATTGTAATTGCAACATCTGTATATTATGGTGAGATGGATGACTTTCTTTTGGCGAAGATGATTTTATGTGGAATTCCCTTGGCCGAACCATTTCTGAAAGAGCGTTTGTCAGTGCTCATGAGAGAAGATTTGAAGAGTCTCAAGGAAGGAAAGGTTCCTATGAATGACTCATATTATCTGATGGGTACCGCAGATCCTACTGGGATCCTAAAACCAGACCAAGTTTGTGTGATTCTGTACGTGGTTTCTACAATCCACCATATTTTTCTGTGGGATTCGTCAATAATACATCTTCTGTTTCTCCTTTTTGCACTGTGTTTCAAGTATTAATGTAACTCTCTGTTCATTTTCAGTGAAAATGGGCAAATTTCAGGGGATGTATTAGTTTACAAACATCCTGGTCTACACTTCGGAGACATACATATCCTGACTGCAACATATGTGAAAGAGCTGGAGAACTTCGTCGGAAATGCAAAATATGCAATCTTTTTCCAATTATAGGGCCACGATCCGTTGAGATGAAATGGCAAATAGTGATTTGGATGGGGACATGTACTGGGTGTGCAGAAATACACAGGTTATTAGAGTTCTTAAAAAAAAAGACTTTTATGCAGATATGAATTTAATATCACTATGCATATGCTAATATGGAATCTCTCCCCCTTTCAGTTATTGAATTCGTTCACACCTAGCACGCCATGGACACAAACTTATTTTGCGAAAAATGTATCCCATCTTAAGCCAACTGATTTCCGCAATGCATATGAATTAGAACACCATCTTTTTGGGCGATTCTTAGCAGCTAGATTTAGTAGCAGGTACGTGCTTGTTCTCTTTCATTTATATTATTAGATTTTTTTTTGTTTGTTGTTGTTTAATAGTTAATCTTGGATAAGTACTTCATTTGATACCTTTTCATTCAGTAATCCTGTTGGTGTGGCGGCAACTTGTTGATTGAATTTAATGGATACACGGTTGACTTTGGATAAATCAGATGCTGAAAAAATAAAAGAAGTGGAGGGAAAATTGATACATTTGAGAGACATCTATTATGATGCATTGGGTGTAGCAAAATCTGGAAAAAAAAGGTTAGTCGATTAACTATTTTTTTTGCTGTTAAAAACTTAAAGTCATTAGCCCTCGCATATTTGGATTTGTAAACATGTGCGTCAAAATTCTTTCTTGATCTCTTGTGTCTCTCCGAACAGGTTGAAATCCCACCCAAATTAAGGCAGCACAAAACTCCACATTTCATGCAAAATAAGTCTTCTGGTCCATATGGATTGAACAACTCTCCACTGTCCTTGAGAAAAGATAATTCTTATCATTCCAAGTCTGTCTTGGGACAAATTTTTGATGGAGTTGAATCTTATGAAGAATTTGGAGACCAGCAAGTAATTGGTAAGCAGCATTCCTACTTCATTTGGTTATTGATAGAAGTTGAATAAGTTCATAAGACAAGTATTATTTACCATCTAAACAGATTTTTATTATTATAACTGTTTGTATCGTGTAGAAGTGGACAAACTCCCATCTTTTGAGCAAGGTATTCCAGAAGACTGCATTGCTTTTTGGAGGGAACAGCATAATTCATATAGAACCGATATGTGACATGCCTTGAACAATGTAGGGGTAAAAAGATCAATCTGCAGATGTGGATAATGATAAAAAGAAAGCTGCAGCTGCTATCTATCAATATAAAGAGGTCCTTGTCAAATTTTCGTTTACTAATTCATGTTTTTCAATACGGTGTTTCATGTTTCTAAATCCTTGGTCATATTGCTTACACTGTAGATCTTGTATCATCTCGGAAATGCTACTTTGCTTGGAAAGTTGCTTGTCAGGCTCTGTGCGAGTATTATCTCGGAAGGCAAAATGAAAGTACCTTTATGTGTACGGAATCTGCTATGCGCGAAATTTTAAACAGTTGAGAACGGGGAGCTTAATTATTTTAGAACTTCAGGGTTGTTAGAAATCTGTATATAATGCAAATTTAATGTCAGTCTATATGTAAAGCTCCAACTGAAATTTGTCCGGAGTTGTAAGATGACCTGTATGGTGATATCCGGCCATATCACCAACAAGAAACTTGCAGTTGCTACTTCCGAATGAATCAGGTTATAAAATGAAAGTAAACTTGTCAGGAGATGATCTTGATAATAAAAACTTTGAATGGTACATTCAGATGTGTTTAGACATTTTGTATTAGATAGCTAGCCTAGCAGGCAAAGAAGCTGAGATGCTAGATGACTAACTTCACCGCTTCTTTCACCTGCTGGAAGTGAAAGGACAGTCTCTGGATCAAGTAGTGTTGAGAAATCATGCAAGACCCCGTTAATAGCCATCATTTGGCCAAGAAAAATCCATTTGTTTAGACTTTAGTCTTTACAGGTTTGCCCTCAGACGCACCTAACGCAGCAGACATTTGCAATAGTCTATCCATATGCTTATCCTTACTCAATGGACTCTTAAAAGATATTATCCTAAATGAGCTTTAACTTTCGATTGACTAAACCATCCAAAGATGTCTCCATATCCATCCCTTCAGAGTCTGTTTCATATTCGGATTCACCGCTGGATTCATCACCATCATTAAGTTTGAAAAGATTATCCTCTTCAATAGAGACAGGGGCTTCCACCATCACCTCTAAATTGGCTGGTAACCCCTCCATTTCATTATCACTGCCATGTTCGAAATCCAAGATGCTAAAAGGATTTATGTATCCTACTGGAGTTTTCCCATGTACTCCATTCTTACCAGAATTCTTAGGCCTTCTGGTATACCGTTTTGCTGATGGGGATACCATTTCCAACCCCCCGACATTTCTGGTTCTATTCTCATTGGTAATCTGCAATATAGTGTTCTGTAAGAATGCTGATAATAATGCTAACAAATATGGACATTGCAGGGCTTCTAATAATGCTAATAAATCATTTCATTAATTAAAAAGATAAATAACAATGATAGTTGTGGTCAATAGAACTGAAAAATCAAATAATCATAAAGAACAAAAACTAAATAATAATTCCGGCCACTAGCTGGCCGGAACTTCACCCACTAAACAGACAGAAAACTAAAAAAAACTTAAAGAAATCTAGTACTAGTGTAATAAGATTGTCCAAGACAATTAATGCAGCATGTGTACGCTCCAGAGTAAGGCTCCAATGAACGCTGATAATGCAGTAATTGGGGTAACCAAGACGGAGGAGGCTCCTGATGAGTATTCAGTTGTTGGACTAGTTGGTGGCAGCGAAAGCGAGTCGGAAACTGATGGTGGAGACTGGTGATGAGTAGGAGGATGAATAGTCATGACACTAATGATTAACTTCTCCCCTTTCTTGCAATAAGTTGAGTTCCCACTAATGAAGTAGATTAGTCCTGGTTTAGTTAACTTGAAAACTGTCTTTCCATCGTCAAAAGCCGATATTGGATTCGTCGTGTTGCAGTTCTTGTAATCCTGTTTGTTCACCACTAGTACTGAATCACCATCCTCATACTCAAACACTAGTCAAAAACAAAAAAATATATGATTAGCATAGAACTAATCAAAACTTAACCCATATATAATTAAGAACTAATCATAAAACTTACATAGAGAATCGCCAACGATGAATCGGTTCCGCCTAGCCCAGTGGTTGTAGAGATTAGTATCATTGGGTTGTTGCCAAGCACCATTTTCACCAACTTTGAACTGACTTGATTTAGCTTCTGACGCTATAATGGGTGCGCATATTGCCAAGATAATGAATAATGCAAGGTCTGATGAAGAAGAACTCATGATGTTGTGTTTTTTGAGATCAAAAGTAGAGGATTTAGACTAGTATAGCAATGGCAATAGCAGTAGCAGTGGAGTGATTGTGAACAAAGAAGTGTTGAAGCCCCGTATTTATAGAGGGATTTTGAGAGAGTGGATTTGATTTTTGACTGAGACGTGGGAGTAAAAATGGGAGGTTATGGACCATGAAGGATTATGGACGTGGGGAAGTAGTTTTGACTGTTTGAAGGTTTAAGGAGATTTAACGTGGGTTAAAATGACCAAGCTATGTTATTGGTGGCTCCATTGACGGTCTAGTCAAATGTAACAACTTTTTAATTTTACCGACCGTTGATGACTGTTAAATTCCTCCCGCTGTAGATGGTCAATGAATTTCTGTTCTGCAGTTATTTTGATTTGGCTCATTCTAGGAGGAGGAGAGAAAGCAAAGTTGTGAGCGGGAAAAATGGTGGGACTGGTTGGATTTGTAATGGGCTTGGTCCAATAAAGGTAAGGCCTTAGAGTCGGGTTAAGACAGCGTAAAAGCCCGTCCAAGAGCCAGATAGCTTAAGATCATGAAGAGACCAATGTAGAGTCAGGCAACCATGATGAACAAAAATTCTATGGCTACACCTTCAAAATCCAAACGGTAATAGCTGATCTGCTTGGAAATGGTATAGACAACTTGACAGATATCCTGCAGTATTACAACTTAAGAAAAACGAGCCCATAGATACTTTGCTCATAGTCTTTAAAATTAAAGGTATAGCCTAGCTCCTAAGTGTAAGCTGGTAATCTATCATTAGAGCTTCAGTTCTGCAAAAATTCAAGATAATTCTTTCCTTGGCAAGCAAATCAGCATCTGTATAACCAAGAACTTTTTCAAAAATTGAGTGTTCAGAGGCATACTGAAACGAAAACGAAACACCAATGAAAACCTTATCATCAATGAAGACAGTAGGATTAATGCTGGATTCATGGAGTTATTTTCCTCCTGGTTTATTGAAGATGCAGCTATTATACTGATGATAATAAGAGTGCAGGTCCAAGCCTTCCAATTTTGGTACTCAGAATACCCTCCATGCTTTATGAGATTACCTACTGATGTGAAGCTTACTAAGATTACTTCCAGTTAAACACTAACATTGCATGCATTATTGCAACTCCCAATATCAAAACAGAGGAAAATTAGAAAAGCTTCAAATTGGATCCTCATAATTATTTATCGACATACTAAGAAGTAAGAATGAAACAGAAAAACTTGTACTGATGCGAAAGCTCTCACTTTCCCCATTCACCTGCATATGCAGATATGCTCATTCGAATCCGATCAATGAATGAAACAAATTACTAAAGCATGCATCACATTCTCCCATTGGAATTAGGTCAAGTGACAAACAAAAGCAATTAACAAAGAAATAAAGTGTGACTGCATAAAAGGTTAAAAACACTCACATAAAGTTGGGATTAATGATAAAAACACATACTCGCCGCTATTGATACATAACAGTCAATAGTTTAAGGTTAATGATGAGGTCCCTTGCTAACCAATCTCAAAATGAAACCCATTTAAATATTTAAGCATATGAATATGACTTCAAAAAGCTAAATGAAACTTACCAGTTTCCAACAGTTGATTCGTCCACTAATCGCTGCCACATTCACTGCTATCTGTCTCATCAATTCCCCGTGACCTCATTATTTCTGCATCTTCTTCTCCTAATTCTTTCAATGAAACTAACGTATGCTTGTGTCGAAATACTTGACGAGATATTGCACTAAAATTTACAAGGTTTTCCCAGGTTGAAGTTGATGAGTGAAATACTTTGATATTGCCTTCATCGTAACGTAAGACGATGCTGCTATCCTCCATAAAGGCGAACGGTTCGCTTTGGCCAAGACTAGCCACTTTACTCCAACCCCATGACTGGTGTTCCTCCTGTTCTTTCATAACTTGATCATTATTCCTCTTCATTAACAGTCATACATCATCAAAGTCACGTCCTTCGAAGGATTGACAAACAGCATAATATAAGATCCCACCAGAAACACCTAACACAATAAAAGCATCACTATCGCCATCGGTCTCCGTTAGCATAGGAGGTGGTGAAACATGCTCGCGAAACTTTTCATCAGCCCAATCAAATACCACAACCATTCCTCCTACAGATTTCCTCCAATGAAGACATTCATTCAGAAACACACCATGTGTTTGCTCAATATATGTGTAAAATCTAAAACCAAAATCAAACTTTTCAACGTGTCTCCATCCTCTACCACTTCCAACAGTGTACACCTCGACTTCAACAGAATTAGGTTCTTTCCCTACCATGTAAATCCTAACAACTTTGTATTCATTAGTCGAAGCAAGGTAACCAAATCCACACGCCTCATGATTGTGTCTAATCGATTTTAAACCTTTTGTATCATATTCTGGAAACATATCAAATTCTGGAAGAACAACGTATTCTTTTGTCACCGGGTTAAAAATAATAGTGGGTCCACGAGCATCAGGTAAAGCAGCAGTAGGTTGAGTTCTATAAATACAAATCAAACCATTAAACGAACCAATAATGATGTAAGCTTCACATCTAGTTTTCAAATTGATTTTTCTAAAAATGGGTTTCACATAATTCCAATCCTCATTTTCAAAATAGGAAAGATGTTTATTACGATCGTAATCATCATCATCATCTGATTTCAAGTAAACATATCTTAACTTACCTGAATCGGTTGAATCTGGATGATTGAGACGAGTTAAGTGCATTTGGGGAAATGATGGATGTTGAATGAGATTCTTCCATGTTTGGCAGACTAACTTACATTCTAATACTGATTCAGTCGGTAAACGAGTTAATATGTCTGAAATGATCTCTGTTGGAAATATCTTGTTGAATTCTTCATCAATCGAGACCCCATTTTTTGATTAAGCAAAGATTTTGTAGAGAAATTTTAGGGTTTAAAGAAAATTTAGGGGTTTTTCTCAGGGCTTTTGATTTTCGCGGTTTGTAGTGATACTTTATACAGAACAATATCGAGATGTGTTTGTTTGCAGAGATTCCCATACCCGGAATGGTAAGAATAGGGTATAGCGGGTTCATAATTTGGATGTGTTCCAGCTTATCATGTTCTTACACTCAGCATACACTCTTTTGTGAGCTATGAAGCACTAGTTGCGGCGGGTATCTGTGTTTCACCGCGGCACTGTGGTGGTGGCGCCAATGGTGGTGGGTCTAACAATGCCTTGAGGTAGATTAAAATTATGTCACATAGATTTTGGAAAAAATATGAGGCGACAACAATTTTTGTTCTCCTTAAGATTTTCTTTTGCTCTAGTTTCTTTTGCTCTTTTTTCAGTCTCACTAGTTTCAATTGCCGCCTTCAGTGAACTGTTTTCTGGAACAATATTATAAGAATACAAAATAACAACTCTGACCGAAATGCCTAAATACAAAATTCACTACAACCCTGGTTTTTGATGTTCATTGATGGAACTCGATGCCTACTTCGAAACTGTTGGGCATTGTGAAGCTTCATCTTGGCGGACATGATGTCTTTTTTGTGGTTTTACTTGTAGCAGACTTGTGGTGTTCTTTTATTTCTTTGGTCTCATATGCTGCTCTGTTGGGATACTTCTATCCTGTCCATCATCTTTTCTTGTAACTTCTTACGGTTAGCAACTCTGATATCAAGGATAGTAGGTTGGATTGGTTCGAGGGAACCATGTCGGTCCACCAGGTGAAAAAACTCTTGTTTAGTAAGAGTTTTTTTCTGGACGAGTTCATCAACCATGACATTCACAAGTGTTCGATTTCGCTCCAGGATCTGTGATTCATTTATTTAAACGAAGACGGGGACCATTATCAGTTAAAGAAATTTAAGCATGAATACTATAGCAAAAACATATCCCACAGAAGGTTTACCTCTTTAACACGTTGATAACATGTGTTAAGAATCTGCAAAGCCTCCAAATCGATGTCCTGATATATAGATTTGGTAATATGTTATGCAATAAGGGATTTAACCAACTAACATAGTAATACAGCAGAATAATATACGGAGAAGGGATAAGTGCAGCATACATCAAGTCGGTCTGCAACCCAAAAATCAGACAGCCCGTAATGTTTATCTGTAAGACCACCTAGGACTAGGCTTCGAGCAGCGGACCTGGCATTGTCTCCCGTTTCTGCCCAAATTGTGCTCAACTGAAATATTTCATCATGTTAAATCTTACAAGTGCATCGTATTAACACTCAAAACAGTGTAAGCCTTGCAATACAATTCAGAATAATCTAGTATAACAGACGAAGAGAAAAGTTAACATACCTGATCTTTGCCATACCAAATCTCGTCTGCCGCCCGAGGTGCTAACTGAACAGTAATATGATCCAGCAGAGATTGTCGACTACATGAAGACATTTTGCCAAAATGGGAATCTGATGATTAGCAACTATTTGGTAGCATTAATAGCCAAGAAATGATGTGACTAAAGGAAAACCCAAATGAAGAGCATGTGCTTCTGGCACATCCCTTCCTAAAGCTGAGAAATCCTCAACCAATCTAATTTATTTGATACTACGATTACAATGTGTATCCCTTTAAAACAGAAACGCAACAAAAGTGCAGTAGTTGGGTCAGAAATGAAATCATACCTAAGCATTCCTTTACTAAATTTCAAATGATCCATCTTCACTCGGACATAACCCATTTCTCTGCCTGCTCTAGGTGAAATAGTGACCTATTAAAATAAAGGAATTCAGTAACTTACACGAATAGAGAGTTCAGTTTTCCATCTCAAGGAAAAAATAAAAGAGTTGAGTTCAGCGCAGTACAAACTCAACGTTCTTCAGATCTGGAAAGTTCACAGACGCCACAGCCATGGCAACTTCATTGAGAGCTAGTTGCTTCCACATTTCTGGGCTTCTATCCTTTCTATCAAGTGTTCCTCTTTCTTCTATTTGTACAGCTTGTAACAAATCATCAGTCGTAATCTGCGCAAGCACTAGATACAGTTAACAAAATCTTAGATGGAAGATTGTTAATACGCAAACTAGGTTAACTGCCAGATACATCCGTAACAAAGATGAGTCAAGTGTAAAAGCCTAGTGAACAGGGCAAGTGTGTACAGTTGGAAAATATTAATAGATATTCTTTAAATGAGTAAATCGTCTCTTGGCTTATGAAGGTACACTAAACAATAGCATGATTAGTTAATACAAATGAAGAAACTTCTGAAATTTGTGCATCCGAAAGATAGGCCAACAGCTATTTTTCAGTCAGAGAAGAATAAAAAGAGATATGCAGATAATTCTTATTGTTTTTAGGAAATACAAATAACTGGCTCTATTCTAGAATATCAACAATCGTAACATTATGTGCGTTTCATTGATGTCTACCTCAGACACTTGAAACCTATGCCAACATACACAGAAAATGCGAAAACATCTGCTATTCATTAACTTGCATGGCCTAGACAAAATAAGATGCTACAGTTTCACTATAACTAGGACATTAAAGAGATCACCAATTTTATAGCCCCAAACAGATAAATTTAAATGAAAAAGCAGGTTATATATACCTCAGTTCGTTCGTCACGCATCATATTAATGGCAGCAACCTCAATAATATTTGCTAGCTCAGCTCCTGCCATGCCTTCTGCCATGCTAGCGACGGCCATATAGTCAACATCTTCAGCAATTGGCTTCTTACGAGCATGCACCTGTCAGCAGAAAATAATGACTAACCTTAGCATGGTAAAAAAGTAGATAAGAAGTGGTTCTACTTATAGCCTTGTACGCAAAACCTTTTTGTTTACAAAATTTGTGGGGAATTGGTACCTTCAGAATCTCAATTCGACCAATTTGGCCAGGTTTGGGGATGTAAATTTTTCGATCAAACCTTCCAGGTCTCACTAGTGCTGGATCAAGGATATCTGGTCTATTTGTGGCTGCAATGGTGATGACATTACCTCTCCCTTCGAACCCATCCAAGCATACAAGGAGCTAAGGTTTTCAGATACCAATAAATGTTCAAATGTTATTTGGATTGAAAGAAACCTATAGAAGTAGTGCTTCATTAGATTTTAAATATCCTTCTGCTGACCTGATTAAGAGTAGCATCTCGCTCTTGTCCACCAGAACCTTTAATTAGACCACGTTCTCTACCGACAGCATCGATTTCATCAATGAAGACAACAGATGGTGCCTAAAGAATGGTGCACCAAATTCATGTAAGTGAATTTAACTTCAAAACAAACATACGCATACCCAAATATAAGCAATAATGTAACAAACACAAGAAAAAGACTCCAAAGAAGACTTAAGCTAGAACAGATTCAAATAAATGGGGGTGGCATACATTTTCCCTTGCTTCTTGATAAAGTGCTCGCACACGAGAAGCACCCACACCAACATATATTTCCACAAATTGAGAAGCAGATATCGAAAAGAAATTCACCCCAGCCTCACCAGCTACAGCTTTTGCTAACAAAGTCTTCCCTACTCCAGGGGGTCCACAAAGAAGTATACCACCTGAATAAGCAACCGATGGATTATCGACATTCCAATTGAAACTAAATACAGAAGAGACACCAGATTAATCATCAGCGCTAACCCGTAAAATGCTACTTTGGTGTACAAATCCTCATAATAAAGAAATGAAAAAACATTTGATAGATTGTTAATTTTAATATGAAATGTCTACATCAATATGGGTTCTGCAAACCTTTCCAGTTCTAATAAAATAAACACGGTTCTCACTCAATTACTAGCAATGAAATCTGACCTGGTATCTTTACTCCTCTCCTTCTGTACATTTCTCCATGTGTGAAGAACTTCACAACCTCTTCAAGTTCAAGTCGTATTTTTCCAAGACCAGCAACATCGGTAAACTTCACATCCACACCTCTGTCCTGAAACTGGGGCAATCGTCTATGACGTGCTCGACGAACACGAGCACCAGATTTCATAAACTGATTTGCCATTTTCATGTAAGGATTTTTCTCACCATCCTTACCTTCATCAGTCTCATCCTCTTCACCCTCCGTTCCTTCCATCTCTTTCTCTAATCTCCTCATCTTCTGCCTCTCCTCCCGGTCGGCTCTCTCAATTTTTAACCTATCCTCGTAATCCTTCTGTTGTTTCCTATAGTTCAACACAACAACCCTATAAAACAAGTAAAAGAAGAAAACCCCAAGAAATCCTGCTATAGTTTGATCATGAGCCATATTTGCCCAAACTAAAGCCATTCGTTCATAACTCTCCTTAGACCGACGCAACGATTCCTCCTGTTCTATCCTTCTGATTTCCTTCCTCCTTTCCCTCTCTTCCATCTTCTTCTGTGTTCTTAGAGCCTTCTCCATCATCTCCCGTTCATTCTTCACTTTCGCCAACTCAAACTTCTTCCTCACTTGCAACTCTTTTCTCGCCATCTGAATTTCCAAAGCTCGTTTTGACAGTGGCTTTGTCTTCAGAAGCGACATCAAAAACTCTGAAAACTTGTTCACAAATCCTAAATAAGGCGACGGATACTCGGGTTTCTTAACAGGAGGAGTATAAGCATTAACACAAAAAGTATCCAATTTTAACTCATCCCATGATTCCCAAAACTTCACATCTCTTTCCAATATTGGTAAAACAGTCCTTAAAACCCTAGAATCCTCTAAAACAACTAGAACTGAATCCGGTTTCTGCCTCAAATTCCCCGAAGGCAGCTTAATCACATGTTTAAGTTTACCCTCTTGTTTCAAATTCAATATCTCTGTATATGGAATTCTATTACTAACAACAGGTAATCCTTTAGACCATAATTTCAACTCTTCAGGTGATAAAGCTTCTACCTTTTTAGCTGCACGTTTCGCTGTTTTCGTAGTTTTTACTGCTGCATTTGCAGCTTGTGGTGGCAATAATGATGCGGAGATTACTGATAAGGTTACTGAAAATTGAAGTAATTCTAATCCATTTCTCTTCTTCTTTTCTTCATTTTCTGAGTTCTTAAAATTACATGAAATTGATGAAGGAATGTAGATTGTTTTTCTATTTCTATGTGTTTTAGGGTTTAGAGTCTTTAATTGATGGAATTGGAATCTTGAAGAACTAAGAAAACTGTAACTATCCATGGAAAAATAAATCAAGAAGAATAATAAAGAGGTGGAAATGTGATAGATAATGTTACTTACTTCATTTATTTGCAACTGTAAAGTTGCAGAAATTGCATCCTTAGTTTCATCAAGTGTGTTTTAATGAAAGAATTGAGAATAGGGGTTTTATGTGTTATGCCCTAATTTTTTGAAGGTATTGGGAATTTGAGTGAAGTTTGAGAGTATAGTGTAGATATGGGGGAGGGGACGGAGTTTTTATTTTTTATTTTTATTTTTTTGAAGAAAAGAAAAAACTTGGTCCGGAACCAATTTCTTGTTCCTACTTCGGAACCACTTCTCGGCAGCAGAAGTTATGAATGATCAACGGAACATAAGCAAAGACCAGATATGAATAATCGTGTAAGAGCGTCCATAATGGGACGATGAAAAGTCCTACTAAAGATCAAAAGTGATCTTTAGTCCGAATAATTAAAATGCAGTGGGTCGACGCTTTTTAGTGGATAGTCAAAGAAAAGCATTGTAGCTGACAAGAAATAGGAATTTTTCCAGACTAAACATGTTTTAGTCGGGCGGGGTCGTAGTGTTCCGCTTGAGGCTAAGCGGCATCGTAGTGAATCTCCCAGTGTCAAGCGTTATTCTGGGACAACGCTCAGAAACACGGGCGTTAAGTTAGGAGTAGCCTGATCAAGCATTATTCTGGGAGTACGCCTGATGAAACGGGGCTCTAGGATCACGCCCACACACAAGCGAAACGCTGGAATACCGCTCAGTTGGAGAGTTATCCTAGCATGCCTCCTACCATTAAACGTGTTGCTAGCACTCCGCTTAGGTATAGGCGAGGCGCTAAGACGCCGCTCGCTTTTAGGCGCGCCCTTAGGAGTCCGCCTGGATGAATTGTTACCGTTGTCAACGGCTATTTTTTGTATTATTTTTTGTATTCTGATAGACCTATAAATAAATTTATATCTATCATTCCCATTTCAAATCCACATCTTTTACATTTCATAGAAAATTTATAATCTATCATTTTCATAATTATGTCTTACGAAAATTTTAGGCTTAACGCAGAGAATTTTACCCTAGAGGAAGATTTATCTCTATATCGAAACATAGTCTTACATTATCCATCAATGGGTCATGAACGTCGGATGAATGGTTCAATGAGCATGCAATGGTTAGAAGATATTCATGCTAACTTTTGTAATGAAACCGGTAACCCCAATAACCGGAACAAAGCAAGCCTTTTTTGTCGATATATGGAAACCACAAGGGCAGTACTAGAATTTTCTTGTTTAACCGCTAAGGTGAATGAAAGAAGAATTAGGAATGAAAATGAAGATGAAGTTGTTTCCAGATCTCTAGAGGAATGGAGAAGATGGAAACGTTCAGATTTCAGATACCAACCTCATTTCGAGATCCTAAGGGTGATGGAAGAATACAATCCTTTTTTGTTGATTATTCTCCGAAGATGTGAAGAACGGCGTCCCGGGCGTCATACGACCCGTTGAAGGTTTGATAATAGGTTTTCTTAAGTGTTTAAGTGTAATCTATTGATTTATTATATTTCATCTCCTTTAATGTATGCATTTTCGATTCAATGAAATGATGTTACAAAATAAAGTTACTTCTGGTTACAACCAAACTCTGGGAGAATATTTGAAAAAAATTCAGAACAACCAAACTCTGACAAAAGTTAGAAAAAATCTCAAAATCGATTGACAAAGTGAGCAGTTACTTCCGATTACACTTTGGACTTAATGAACTTGTAGCTTTCAACAAATGTGAACTCTTCTCTTTTTTCCTGATAGTAGTGCATTTTTGCGAGATCCTCCTACAAAAGCATAGGAAAAAAAAAACATAATTCATCAATTTAACTATGTTGTTATTGGAAGACCAAACAACTTAGCTTATGTAAAAGGTACTTACAAATTGTTGGATCGACAACCCTAAATGGGTGGTGTTAAAGATCCGTTGTTGTATAGCTATATAATCAGCTATCCCTTTTCGGATAAGTTGGTATCTATCATGAATTTCCTGAAGAGATCTTTGCTTTGGATTTCCATATTCTTGAGCATATTGGATGTAGATCCTACCCCAAAAGGTTTCAGGTTCAACCCTTCCAGCTATGACATCTTGACGTAGGGTTTCGTTATGCCAGGTTTTGGTTATAGCCAAGTCTTCAGCTAAATAAAATGTTGGCATGTTTGTAGGTAGAGGTATGAAGTGAATTACAAAGAGGAGATTATTAAATGGAATTTGTAGAGTGTATGAAACTAGGTGTGTGCGGTATTTGGTAGAGAACACATGTATTTATAGGACAAAGAGATAGACTTAACGGCTAGTATTTTCAAAAACTTACTACTTAGCATGAATTCTCTCTAAATACAGAATTGGTCATCATATCTCTCTAAATAACTCAAACTCATTACTCAATTTTCGAATGAGACAACTCTTCGTCTAGCAAATGAGTTTGTAATTTATGATAAAAAATAAATAACATGATCTAATAAGAAGAGCTAAAATCACTTTCGCAGGCATCGCGGATACACTTAGCATGTGCAGCAAGCCTTTAAACCCTTAGGTTCCCCTAGCGGCCGAGTTTTTCCTGGGGGGGGTTCCAAGAGATTTACCCACAAAACCTATCCAGAGGATTTACAAATTTTTAATCATCACCAAAATCTGACCATAAGTGTTCAATCATGTCATTTCGCAAACGAATATGAGTATCTTTGTCGAATATTGCACGTCTGCGTTGGTCCATTCTCATTCTCAAAAGTTCAGCATTGTCGTGTCTAGAAATATTTACCGGTGCACCGTGGCTGCGTTGATCATACTCATGCGGCCAATCACCGGGTAAACGTTCATCCTCCACTATCATATTATGTAGAATGATGACAGTTTTCATTATATATGCTAATACATCTGGATTCCACATTCGTGCTGGTTGCTTGACGATCGCAAATTGATTTTGCAGTATCCCGAAGCCGCGTTCTACATCTTTTCGGCAACCCTCCTACATAGCCGAAAATTTCTGTTTCTTCTGAGAATCTGGATGTTTAATCGACATCACAATAGTAGCTATCTCCGGGTATATTCCATCACCAAGATAATACCCCATATCGTACTGATGTTCGTTGACAACAAAGTTCACAACAGGTGCTTTCCCGTTGATTAGCTTTTTAAAAGTATACGAACGGTTCATCACATTTATATCATTGTTAGAACCAGGCATACCAAAAATTGCATGCCAAAACCATAGATCATACAACACCACTGCCTCCAGGATAATACTTTCACTACCTTTGTACGCAGTGTAAGCACCGGATTCAGCCGATGGGCATTTATCCCATTTCCAGTGCATGCAATCAACACTTACAAGCATCCCCGGAAATCCCCTTTCCTTGTTCTCAGCAAGAAGCAGTTCAACATCTCTCCCACGACATGTGGAAAGTATCGGTCTCAGGATAATACCTCTCCATGAATGCCGATATCGACACTCGGTCGTGAGGTAACATGGAGTTTTCGGCGGCCGTAGATAGCCCCGATTGTAGTATAATTTCCTTGAACCGTTGACACTCACTTCCAACGGCCAATCGTTCATCTTTGCTGGTGCGGCCATAGGTTTGAGTAGACGGACCGCATTAGAATGATCCTAATATACACGACGAATCAAAAAACAATTAGAATAAAAGTTAACACTTCTACGAATAAAAAGACAATATGTTAAGAATGATGTTTTATAATTATTACCTCAGTAGAGTAGATTTCTTTGGCCCAAGAATCCTTGTACGCAAACAATAGATCTTCTCCATCTCTGGAGGCCAGGGATTTGACCTTGTTGTAGACCCTTCATCTTCAAAGAGTCAGGGACCTTGTGTCCTCCTTTCTTCCTAGCTTGCTTCTTTGTAACATTTTCTTCTTCTTCTTGTGTACCACTTGGTCCACCTTCTTCGAAGTATCTATCTTGTGGAACACTTGGTCCTCCTTCTTCGTTTGTACTTCTTGGAACACTTGGTAGAGTTCCTTCGGTTATAACAATTCCGCCAGCGCTCCTTTTTCTTCTAGCACTAGCGGTAACCTTCTTCCCCCCTTCACGACGAGGCCCCGATAGAATTATATCGTGGCCTTGCTTAGCTCTCCTTTCCCTTGTTAGATACAACATAAAAAAAATTATTTCAGTACATAATCGGTAGAAAAAGTACATTGAACTAAACATATTGTTAACAATCGGTAGTAAAAAAAAAACGTAACTACAGATTGTACATAATCGGTAGTATAAAAAAAATAACTTAACTACCGATTGTGCACAATCTGTAGCTCGATCTCTATATTATCTATCGTTTGTGCATAAAAAAAATGGAACACACAAGTCTATGGACACACATACAATCGGTAGTTTAAGAAAAAAATTTAACTATCGATTATGTGTAAATTTGGAAAAAGGATTATAATCAGTAGTTTGGGTGTAAAATTTACTACCGATTGTGATCAATGTTTTTAAGCATCACTAACTACACAATCATAAGTTTAACCCTAAACGAAACTACCGATTATCACTACATTTGGATCCAGTAATACAATCGGTAGTTTATGTCTAAATCTAACTACCGATTGTGATCGATGCTTTTGAGGATCACTAACTAGCACAATCGGAAGTTTAACCCTATACGAAACTACCGATTATCACTAAATTTGGAGACAGGAATACAATCGGTAGTTTATAACCTAAACATAACTACCGATTGTGTATGATGTTCATGAGCAGTGAAGAACACTAACACAATCGGTAGTTTAATACAACCACGAAACTACCGATTGTGAAATCTAACCTAAAACCCTTGATATCCTAGTGACTAATTCATGCGATTGAATCAATATAAACAAAAATAATGGTAAACCCCTTAACTTATTGGATCCATAAAGCACTGGAGAGGCTGATTATCCGAATCGGTCTCCGTTTCTAGGTCATCCTCTTCGCGTTCTTCGTAGTTTTCTTTAACAATCTCTCGATCTCTTATTCTTGTGGCAAAATCCGGCCACTGTGTATTAGGAGGTTGACGATTTGTTTGCTTTTGTCGAACCATTTTTAGATTGTAGTAACGACGATTAATTGGTTTACGATTATACGATGGATTGGTTTACGATTAATCGGTTGAAGATGAAAATGAAATGCCACAATCGGTAGTTTGAAGTGGAGAGAAGAAGAAGAAAAAACAGAATTGGAAAATCGGTAGTGAATAAGTGTGTAGTGTGAAATGGGTTTAGGTTTAGGTTTTATTAGGATCAGGTTTTTTGGTAATTATTTGATTAGTGAAAGGGTATTTTAGTAATTTTACATACCCCTAGGTCACCCTTAACCATACCCATTGGATTGGTTTAAAAAAGTCGTCCCTAATTAGTTTTGGGTCGCCCTCAAATTCGCAAGGATAATAACTACTCCAAATCCAATGATGAACCACTTGTAATCTCTGCTCATGAATACTGCAGGTACATGAATTCTTATCATTATCGAGTTATTTATATTTACTTGATGGCAACAACAAAGATATGGATGAATTGGATTTTGATTGGAATTACTTGTAATAATCAACTAATTATAGGACTAATAATATGCTTTTGTTACGCCCGGCCGTGCAATAGTAATTCTCCGGAGCCTGGAAAATCAATTGCTGTCACGAGTGAAGATGTGGAACATTTATGCCAACTTGTGGAGGGAAGAGATGGAGGTCGTGCGTGGACACAAATAATTGACCGGCATACTCCAACTATGCTCTATCAAGCTTGGCATCGAGATCCTGAGGTTAGTTCAATTAGACTAATTCACCTGCTATTTTCGATGAATTTGACTTTAATTCAATTCTTATAGTTCCCCTGCCATGTTTCAACTGTTCGATTAACACAATGTATATGTCCGTCGCGTTGTTATGGTCGGAGTAAAAACTAGAACTTTCGGGATTAAGATTGCGTAACCTGAAAATTTTATAGGACTTTTTTCTTTGTTTGTTCATTCTGTAATCCATGTGTCTAAAGATTTTGGTATTGCTTGCTAGATTGGCCCTCCACAATATCATAGTAGGACGTCTACGAGGATGCCACACCCGAGTTGGTGAGGGATTTCTTCTGGGATGATGATTTCAGGTCCATTTTGGATGACATGCTCATATGCTCTGAAACATTGGAGGAATGCCCCATCACAGGAACTATGGTGGTCCATTGGATACGCAAGGTTTGGTGATTATCTTAACTTCTTCTCTTTAAGTGAATTAGGCTTGATTAATCTTCTTGATTGGATTCATTTGATAGTATGCTTCTAAATTCAATCTTTTGGTGCAGTTTCCCTTCTTCCGCAGTGACAGGGAATACATAATTGGACGTCGGATATGGGAGGCAGGAAGATCATATTATTGTGTGGTATGGTGGAAACTTTAAATTATTTCCCATGTTGTAGAGCTTCCATTTTGATGTCATGGAATGCCTAATTTCTTTTCATGTTTCAGGGTGTACCATGCTCCTCGGTGCCAAAACGCAACAAACCTAGACGTGTTGACTTATATTACTCAAGTTGGTGCATACGAGCAGGTAATCAAACCCACACTTCTCTAATTCTCACCTAATAGCAACTTCTTTTAGTTTTTCATAAACTGGTATAGAGTAGTCCTCGGTAGGTTCACATGTTATTTCAGTTTTTCTTTCTCAATATGTCGGAGCTACGAGCTACATAACTAAAGTATCATCTGGTGAAGTGCATAAAACAGTGGAATCAAATAAAGGGGATGGCCAGCTGAGTGCGTGCGAGGTGCTACTATTCCATCATGAAGACATGGGCATTCCCCGTGAGATTGCAAAATTTGGCATCGGGAAAGGTATGTGGGGAGCTGTGAAGAAGATTGAGCCTGGGTTACGTGCCTACCAAAAGTCTCGAGCCTCTACTAGTTCATTACTCTCTCGGTGCGCTTTCATGGCTCAATTAAACACCAAGCTCAGTGCAGACTACCTTAGATCCTTGGAGGTGGAAACGAAAAATAGTCAGAGTGACACCCCAGAAGAGGCGGTTGAAACACTGCATTCCAATGATGAAAAACAATCTACGACCCCATGGAACATATACCCAAGCTCCTAATTGTTGGTGGGGCAGTTGTTCTCGCTTGTAGTCTTGACAGGGGGCTACTTACCAAGACAGTTGTATCCGGAGTTGTCACAAGCTTATTAAAGATTGGGAGGAGGTTGTGATCACTATCGAATGGTACATAGCACTAAATCATCACCAAAGGGAGTTTAATCATATACGTTATCAGTTAAATTAGAATATAGGAGAAGAAGAAGGTATGCGGCATGTTACACCCCAAGCAGTAGAACTATATGGCGAGAAAAATCTCAATTGTACTGTTATGGGTGTCACTAATCATCTTATTCTTTAGAGCTATTAATATTTTCGGAAGAATAGGATTTCCTCGTCAACTGCATCATCTGTCAGAAAGAGTATACAAATCCTGCTAAGTTTCGTAGAGTGATGCTTTGCAGTGATTAGAGGTAGATAGTATTAAAATTGGGTGTGGTCAACAATATGTCTAATTTACATTTTTATGAATTAACTAGACACAGTTGGGTCTATAGCTCAGTGGTAGAGCAATTGATTGCAGATCAATAGGTCATCGGTTAGGTCATCGGTTAGGCCCTTTTTTTATTTTTCGCTATTAGTTTTTTTTATTTTTCGCTATTCGTTTTGCATCATTTTTGTTTTTGCACACCAAGACACTAGCTGCAAGATCTCGGAAATACAAGGCGTCGAAAACTGATCCTAGCTTTGGTACATGACTGGCCGGCCCATCTTTGCTATTTTGCTCTCTCCCATGCTTGGGTTGCCAACATTTCATCGAAACCTCAATATATTCATACATATCTTATATGTATGAATCCGTTTCACTTGTGACTATATGTCAACCGTCAACAAACTTAGGGATACTCTATTGGGCGAGATGCCTAATTTATATAGTTTGTTTGGATACCATTTAAGAAGTTGTTTTTCGATTTTTAGAAATAAAAAAATTAAAAGTTAATTCGGATATACAATTTTAGAAATAGAAAATTAATTTTTTATGAAGCTTCTGATTTCTGAGATTGATTTTTGTTTGTGGAGAAATAGAAACACTTCTATTTCTAGTATCCAAACATGCTATTAATATTCAGAAATTAGAGCTTAGTCTCATAGAAATTTTACTTACCAAGGTAGATTAGTAAAAAATAAAAACAATAAAATGTTCAGGCCAGAACAAAAATGCTGGATTGTGAATAGGAAATCAGAAGTGTTAATTCGAGATATCCTAATCCCATAGTCCAAACATAATACTCACTTTACATAGTCTCTTTTAGTACGCTACCCCCTTCATCAAAGAAAAGACAGGAGAAAAAATATTATTATTTTTTTATTAAGCGGGGTAGTGCAGATCTTTCTTTGATCCCTTTTTTTTTTCTTTTAGAACCTCTGTTGTTGGATTAAAATCGGAACATATATCATATCCGAAATTTAGTATGAAAGTGAGATAGATACATTGTTTCCAATTAGAAATTGTGATTCTCAAACACGGAGCTAAAAAAACAAGGAGGTGGTTTTAATAGAATCTAACGAAAAAAGCACGACTTGTACTTTCTAACTATTGTGTTAATTATATAGTTTTTTTGTGTTTATCAGGTAACCCGAGGCTTAACTGACATGGAAGATATTGGGAAATTAAGTTTTATTCGTGAGCTGCTAGCAATATCCAGTGTTTGTAAACCAGGGTCTTACACTTACTACAATTTAGGAGTTTACTAAAGAAATCAAAGATGTGGGTCAAGATCGATTGTCCCTCCTCCAGGTAGGTGTCTGTATTACATAGGCCTAACGCGTACTAACCTGTCAAAGAATTTTATTGATTTTTTTTTTACTTGTGAGACTAGATCAATCTTTAATTGGGAACATAATTTAATTTGGAAAGTTATTTGCATACTGTTTTGACATTGTTTAAAGTATTAAACACGGTAATGGCCATACGTCTGTTTGGACACCCAGTATCCAGATGCATATCAAAAGTTATTTCCTGTAGTTCTCATTTCATGATGAACTGATTTGCAGAAAGTATTATGTGGTGATTACTTTTCCTTTCTGGGTAATTGCTTACTGATATTTGGATATGCTTATTTGTTGGTACGTATATGTACTAACTAAAAGTAAGATAAAAGACTTCTGAACGTCTGTATATACACATATATGTCGAACATAGATGGTCTTCTCGACTCAAATTAATTCATGAAAACATCAGCATCAACTTCTGCCACTCCTTCTGGTACGAAGGTTTGCAGGAAAGGAAGTTCTATTCATGACAGTGCAGCTGATAATCCATAATGGAGTAATAAATATCATCTTCTCCTGAATTAAATAAGGTGTGTCGTGTCTCTTTTATGGTTGATTTGTCATCTTCGTGGCGTCTTTTTAATGAAGACCGAGTCAAAGAATTGGGAGTTGGCGGTGGCGAAGTTGAAGAAGTGATTGGGATGGTTAACGTTAATGAGATTGTTAGAGAAAAAAGTGTTGGGAGAAAATGATTTTATGTATTTTATTTTTGGTCCTGGATTAATTAGAACTTAGGACTAAGGTGTTAGCGAGGAAACTAGTTCATTTTAATTATTTGTGAATGAAACTTTTAGTCCGTGTAGAAGAAATTAAAGATGTTGTCTTTCCATATTACTTAGAAATTTGTATCTAAAGGTGGTCCTTTGGGGTCAACATATTTTTGTGTGAGGGAGAGGGCTGGGCTCGGGTGTGGGTCAACCAAGACTTATCTTTTTGGACAATTTTTTTTTTAAATATTTTCTAAATAAATTTAAATTTCAAAAATAAAATGTTATCTTAATGGGGGGCGTCTGACCCGGTGAAAAATTTCTTTACAACAAAATGTCAATATTTTTTTGCCCGTTTTCTTTTACATCACTATGTCAATATTTTTTTGCCCGTTTTCTTTTTACATCACTATGTCGACATTCACTCTTATTGTAGAATTGATTGCTGGCTGATTTCTCTCCTCTTCTCGCCTATAAAAAGAACTTGAATTTTTCATTTCAGCTCATCACAGAGCAGACTACTATCCCTAGCTCTTTTCCCCTCTTTTTACTTTGATATGTGCTTTGCTTGTTTATTTCCTTCCTTCTTCTATTGCTATTGAGTTCGTTGAGTGGGTGATTTGTATTGTGCTTATACAAATCATAACAAAAAGTTCTATCCTGGACACATCTCTGCTGTGGGGGTATATCATCTCTCATTCTTGAGGAGTACCCGCGGACTATTATGTTAAGGACAATTTGTTAAGCAGGTGGCTCTGTCCTTTGTGTGCGAATCAGTGTTTAAATTCAGAGATTTTATTTTAACGTTAGCATCTTCTGTTTCTATATTTTTATTGTTGCTGATACAACAGAAAGAAAAATAAAACAATTGAGTTCATTCTTCACTTATAAAACTTTGTGTCCTGTTCTCTTTGCATAATAAGTTGGAACTGATTTTTCTTTCCAACTGGTTTTGGCTAGAGCTTATTGCAGTTTTTTCTTCGACTCAGTTTCTTAATACACTTATATGGATTTGCAACATGGAGTTCTGTGTAAATAAATATGTAAATTGTGAGTGTGTGCAAGGTGTGAGCGTGCTGTGTAAGCTTGTGTGAGAAGTATAGGAGTATATATACCTCTTGGTCCGTACTGTAACTCAATACACAGAAAACAATTCTTTCATTCCATTCGATTCATTCACAATGTAAATATCAGGTTCTATCAGTAGAAAGGTAGTCCTAGATTTTGGTGATGATCCTGGGCCAACACAGCCAACTCAAGCAAGTGTTGGTGAAAATTTACATGTGGGAGGCAGTCAAGGCATTGTTGATCTTGAAAATGATGCTCGTTTCTGGACAACAGCCTCAGCAAAAGTTACTAACGTAGAGGAAGCATTTAAGGCAATCCAGGAGTCAGTTTGTAATCTAGACAATATTGAAGATGATGAATGTCATCATGAAGATGCATCATGGACTCAACCACTTTTATATAGTGAGGGTGACTGGACTGAGTTTTGTAACAACTTTGAGGAAGTTAGCGGTGGTGGTCCTTTTGTACGAGGTGGCCATTCTGACGATGGTGACCAACAAGACAATAGTGAAGGTTATGTGTCTGTACTTATGATTTCTATTTTATCTTGATGTATTTAACTAATAATGGTTGGCGTGTAGACGACGGATACGAGCAGATAGCCTGTGTATGTTACTTATATGGAATCTTTATCCATGTTCAATGTGTCGCCTTTTAATGCAGATAAACTAAAAATTGATGGACCAGTGATTGATCTTGGACCTGATTTTTTTACAAATGCACAGGAAGAGGATAATGGTCTTGAAGTGGTTAATCAATCTCTTGAAATTTCTAATGGGCCTAGACAGTGGTTTAATGACTACGAAGATATTTTTGGTGAAGATTCATTAGATAATGAAGAGTTATTTTCTGAAGCTGCAGAGGTTGAACAAGTTGTAGAACCAGGTTTAGTTGAGGTGGGCTTACAATTTAGTGATAAGTTGGCATTTAAAAAACACCTCAGAGCTTATTGTGGAATTCAGTATAAGCTGAAGAAGAGTAATAACTTGAGAATCAGAGCTGTATGCAGGATCTCTGGACCGCCTCTTAATTGTCCATGGTTCATGTATACCATAAAGCTTCCGAATGAACCTACATTCAGTATTAAGGGTTTCTGTTTGGAGCAAACCTGTATTGGAGACCCATTAGGGAGATTTTCTTCAGCTAATCCTGAATTTGTAGCTCAATGTGTTATCGAGAAGTTGAAGACTTCAACATCATTTGTTTTACCTAAGCCTGCTGAGATCGCAAATGACTTTTGAACAAGCCACAATACTCTAATTCCATATCATGTTGCTTGGAAAGCCAGAAACATCGTGTTGGAGAAGATCAATGGAAGCTATGATGAGACTTACAAACTTGTTCCAAGTTTGTGTGAGATGATTAGAAGGACTAACCCAGGCTTCATAGCAAAATTCACATATGGAAGGTAATCTCTGAATTAGAAATTTAAAGTTTTGGTTTACCTTAAAATTACTTAATCTATTATTTTGTGTTATTGCAGGAATGATAAATGCTTTGATTCTGTTACCATATCCTTTAATGCACCTATGAGGGGTTTTATAAATGGGTGTAGACCAATTGTAGGTTTGGATGGCGGCCACCTCAAGGGAAAGTATGGCGGTTGTTTACTTTCGGCTACTTCTCTAGATGCTCATAATGGTTTGGTGCCTTTAGGCATAATGATTTGTAGGAATGAATGTTTCAAAAATTGGTATTTCTTTTTGAAAGATCTGAAACCCAGATTAGTTGATCATAAGTTGCAACTGAACTTCATCTCTGACTGATGAAAGGGTCTGTTAGAAGCAGTTGCTCTACTGTTTCCTGATGCCCCACACAGGTTTTGTCTTAGGTAATTTATTAACCAAGGCAATTAGTATTCTAATTTAGGCCCATGGTGTGTGTTTTACAAAATCACTTCCTAAATTACTAAGTTGAAAACACACTACAAGCGGTCTAAGTTGCACAATCATATCTGGAATGCCGCTAGAGCTTATAGAAACATTTCAAGGTATAACTTTATTTGATTTGCATTATACTTTCCACCAACTTAGTTCTGAATATTATTTGAATATGTTTTAACCATTCAATGTGTTTTTCAGGCTCATATGGACAGTTTGCTTGCAGAGAATCCTGATGCTTTTTTGTATCTGACTGAAGCAGACCTTAACTGTTGGGCAAGGCCCTTTTTTGACCGTAATAGCTGTTGTGAACATTTGAACAATAACTTTTCAGAGAGTTTTAACAATATGATATCAAAGATCAGGGAGAAACCAGTATGCAAGATATTATTAATGTATGGACAGTTAGTTATGGGTATGTTCTATAAGAGAAAGAATGCATGTCTTGGATGGGAAGATGGTGGTAAAAAGTTGATCGGAAAGATGTTAAAGCTGACTGGTGAGTACAAAGTAGAGGGCTCTGTAGCTGGTAAATTATATGAAGTTACAAGTATCCACAACACTGTGGATCTTGTTCAGAAAACATGTAGTTGTATCCGGTGGCAGATGAGGGGATTCCCTTGTCAGCATGCCGTTTGTGCTCTTGAGATGATAAGATAAGACCCAATTGGGCAGAGCAAGTCTGATGCATAACTAACACTTTTTTCTATTTTTTATGCTTGTAGTTATTAATTAATCTTTCTCGTTGGACAGATATTGTAGTAATTTCTACACTATTGACAACTTCAGAACCACTTATGCACCTGTAATTGCACCTTTACTAGGTCCTGATGACTGGGAAGAGGTATGTTTTTCAAATTCCCTTCTTTATTGTCAGTGTCCATATTTTGAGATCTAGCTTTTCTGTTTTTGTATATTGTTTCATGTGCATTAAATAATCTCTGTTTAACGTATAGTGTTCTTCTTTTCTACAGCCAACCATTGAGATTAATTCTCCAATACTCGTGAGGAAACCAGGAAGGCCAAGAGTGAATAGAAGGAGGAGCTATGATGAACCACAAACTGAGAAAAAACCTAGGGCCTGTGGCAAGTGCAAGCAGACTGATCACAACAAAACTACTTATAGGGGTGGCGCAATTGGTTCTAATCCGAAGGCAAAGAGACCTAGAACTGAAGTAGATGGTCAAACCTTTACAAGCATTAACTATGATCGTGGTCAAAGTAGTTCATGCAATGGAAAAGTAAGAAAAACACCAACAACAATCTTGCTGAACCTTCACAAGCTGGAACCTCTGGTGGTGGATCACAATCAAAGACTAAAGAGGCCAAAAAAGAGTTTATCATTAGTTTCAGTTTTTATTTTAGAAGAAAACTTACAAGACTATGGTGAAAGCAATGCAGGTGAACGGTTAGTGGATTTTTAGCTATAAAAGACACCTTGACATAAATATTCTTGTCTATTGAAAGAATCTGAATCGTTTTGGAACGAATATCTGACTCATTCTGAATCCTAAACCAAAAACCTTCACCCCCATTATCAGAAACTGGAGTTTCCAAATCCGCTAGAATCTCATTAGTAACTGAACCTGCTGCACCTTCATTTTATGTGCTATGTACACTAGTCTCAGAAAAAACCTTTAATTTTATATTCAATTTGAGTGGTTCTATGAGGATGGGATCCTAGTTAAATTAAGATCTTGATCTTCATAATACACTATTGAAACACTAGATACCAGTAAATTTTTATTAAAACAAAAGCAAACAACTACTACAGGAAGGTTGAGGATGTCTCAAACCATCACTTGCTTACAGCAATCTGAGCAAAGTGGTTCTAAAATAAAGGTTTCCTCATTTTCAATGTCATTGATGCATCGACCACATTGATAACACCGCGAAATGCAAAATCTGCATCCCCTGCATAACTGAGATTCCACCTTTTTACCTTGGCAGCTCTCTGCTGGACAATCATAAATCTTCCGAAACATCTGACATCTCGGGCAAACCTCAATATCCATGGCACAATCATCATCATCATCATCACATGGCAGGGAGTAGCAATGCTGATAGAACCTTGGATTCTTAACATTAGACTTTTGTCTGCAATCTTCCGCAGCAGCCATTAAGGACATCAACTTTTCGAAATCTATCTTTTTCACATCATAACGTTCGCCAACTCTCAGCTGCTTAATCCCTGGTGGTGTATTTGTAGACTGAAAATTCTCCAAGGTTTTCACAATCCCTTCAACAGTTAGTGCTGTACATCCTGGAACATTCAACTTGATTAATCTTTGATTTCTTTCGAGCAAACGTTTCAGACCATCATCTGTTATCTTACAACATTTGACCAGACTCAAAGTTCTTAAGTTACCTTGAGCCCTGTTAGTTAGTCGCAGAAGAGCATCATCTGTAATCCACTTACTCAATGCCGGCCGATCAATATGAATATCCTTCCACAAAAAAGCATTACCCTGAACAGTGGAACGAAAAAATCTGCAGACCATTTCGACAGACATAAGATCCTGTACATTCAGATAGCTAAGAGCAAACAACAAACGCTTGTATGGGAATTCTCCATCTGTATCCAAACCACTAGCAGATCTACAAGATGAATTGTTTAATTTCCCACTCATCATCATCTCCGATTCAAAATCCTGGCGTAAATGTTGCACTTAGACCAAAATGGAAGGATCTGATTCTGATCCCTAAATTCTCTTCAAATGGTTTGGAATCGGTGGAAAGAGATAGAAATTCAAGCCAACTGCCAAGTTTTTAAGGTGAAATTAAGCTATTTTTAGCTGGTTAACAGTTTCTAACATACCAGTAGAGTTTTTCTTTTATTTCGCATAGAAGACTTTTCCTTTTATTACTTGTGAGTTCAAAATATCTACCACCCACACGGCATCATCATCTTGAGGGATAGAACATCTAAAATAATTAGTGAATGATGCAAAGAATCAATCGTATATTTTTGATATTTTAGTTCCCACCAATACCTGAGCCGATCAATCATATTGTTTACAATTGGCATATCAAAATTATGTTACCGACAAATTAGTGATAATTCTTTTCCTCAATTTATACTCAAACAAAACCAAACACGCACAAGTCATTAAATGCTTATTAGTTCATTTTCGCTTGATTCATTTATTTGACATAACTACTTCATGACTAGAGGAAAACAAGAACATGATATGAGGTAAAATGGGATTAAAATGGTAAGAGAAGATGTTCAGTTGTGGAATAAAAAACTTGAAATGGGGCAGTTGGACCGTCATATTGGGCCCGAAGTGTCAGACAGTTACATCGTCGGTAGGATTCTTCACCGTCTTAAGATCCTTCAATTGTACCAGAGCCTAGTTAAAGCCAGATTATCCTCGATTGATATCGAAGCCAGGTTACTAAGAGATCCAGTGGTTACGGATCTCAAACCCTCACAGGCGCGGGTACGAGTGCGCAAGGTGGGGTTAAGTGGTTCAGTGAAACACTTTTTCCTCTGTAACAGTGAGTCTGTAGCGTTTATAAACGTTGCAAACTCGTTGTTTTCATTATTTTCACTATTTTCATCATTTATAAACACTTTGAGTCATGAACCATTATTTTGAGCAAGTGATTAATATAAGGAGCTAAACCCCTTTGATGAGGTGACGGAGGAAGCACTGCTCCAAAAAAAGTGGTATATTTCTATTTCAATTGAGTTTTATAATTTCTTTTACGATTATTTGCTTTGATTAAAAATTCATTTAAGGATTTTTATTAAGCAGTTGTGATTTCTTTTGATAAAGCATGCTTAGACTAGGGTTTTTGATGTTTTATACTTTCGATTTACAATTGTTACTTTGAATATATACTTTTGCAATATATTATAATCACTTTAAACGTAAAGAATTGCATGAATATTGATTAGATGAAATCACTTTAATTGGTTAATGATGAAATTCATAACTTCACTATTTGTGAATATTATTTTTATATTTTGTGTGTATTTTCTTAGTTTTTAAATCTAAAATTAATCTTCACTAGTTCGAGAGTTTGAAACCCATTCTTACCACAACTACAATCCACGCCAACAATTTCATTCGAAATAATTATCTCGTTGGCCCTATAGGTCACAATTTTAATTTTTATCTTTTTGGAGTTTTAATTCCATGGTTGATGCTAAATTTGTATGTCAAGTAGACTACAATTTTATTTTATTTTAGGACAATTTTTTATGGATTTTGAAGTCATTATCTCCAATCCAACCTTGTGTTGTTAAAATCTAGAAATTATAATGAGTATATGTCCTCGAATTAATCGGATAATACTTCACGAAACTTGTTTTTGTATATAAGATGAAAATATTTCCACCATGATCAGGAGAAAAAATACACACTAAAACGGCGACGAGTAATTTAAACTAAAATTTAAGCATTTAATTACCATTCAAAAGTTAGTTTTAAAAATTCTCGGATATTAGATTTCATTTATCTTATTTTTCTTCATAAACATGTAAAAAAGTTAATAGACTTTGTAATAAGCCAGCTGATAAGCTGGCTAACCATATTATAAAATTTAAAATTACAAAAGGTTGGAATGGCGTTGCGCCTAATTTCATTGTTAAATCCATTATGGATGACATATCTTTTGCAAACCTCAAACAATCTTAATAAAATAATAAGGTTTTGTATAAAAAAAGTTAGTTTTTCAGCTTAATTAATTTATGAAATCAAAAGTGAACCAAAGGTTAGTTTTTTGGTTTCATTAAATTAAGAAATCAAAAGTTAGTATGAAAATTTAATTTTAGTATGACTTCTAGTAGTAAAATTAGCTTTTAAAAAATTTGTTTACTTCTTTAAAAGTCTATGCTTCAAGTTGCTAAACACTCTAGTGAACTTAATTTCCAATGATAGTGGATAATGAAGTTTTGTAGTTCCTTCGTCTTACTAATGTACATCTTATGTATTTGTGAGGCAAACCATTTATATTAATATTTTTTACGTTTCAATAAAAATATTATTTTCATTTTTTATTTTAGTCTATCTTTAAAATAAAATAAAAAAATAATAGTAAGATTTTTTTTGAAATATAAATAATTTTTTTTATTTTATTGATCCAACTTTAAAAGAAAAAAAAAATTGCATTCGAAGGGCCTTATAAAGCAACCGAGTTTGCAAATGAACAATGCTTGCTCATTTCTTTTATGTTTCCTATCAACCATTTTTTAGGAACCAGAAAACAACACAAGTTTGGTTAATTAAAGGAAAAACAATTCCAAAGTATTTGCCAAAAACAATAAGAAAAGAATTGATATTTTGAATTTTGTTATTTTAACTATCTCCCTCTCTTTGTTTCTTTATTAGAAAATCCGATTAATCTTGGTGAGATCTAAAAGAAATGACTTGAACAAATTAAGATATCTTAGAGCAAGATAGTAGAACTCAAAACATTTGATGATTCCCATTTCATTTTCCTCCAACATCTTACACCGCTTATCTATTCGAGAATATGAGAAACAAACCATCGATTTGATAATCATATAAGGTAATAAATGATGTTGATGCGAATGAAATATGTATCTCTATTTATAGAGTTCACACAACAAACAGTCGACACACTAAACAACACATCTATAAAAAGGGAGTAAAGCATGTAGCTAAAACAGTTTAAGTCGTAAAAATCGTACCAAATAAATTGAAAAAAAAAAAAACTTGCTTAAAACAAAATTGTGTAGATATGGGAGACATTACCTCTTATCGAGGGAATGAGCACTTACTCGGAGCCAATTTCCATAAATATTTCCTACGAAACCAAAATTTATTGCATCCATGACTGGATCAGAGATATTTATGCTTCAGCGTGCCTTTTCTTTAGTCTATTTTTGTATATTTGCTTATACTCTAATGCACCGGTGAAAACTGAATTGCATTCAAAGGGTTTAACATATAACTTGTTATTGAGAGATATTTAATTTTTAAGATTTTTTTTTTATTTTTAGAATAAAAGAAAAAATAAGAGAGGAAAAATGCTATTTCTGACACTAATTTAAAAAATAATGATATCATTTCACGTGAGTAATGTTTACTCTAGGACTAAACAATAATATTTGGACCAAACAAACTTTTATATTTTTAAAAGGATCAAATAAAAATTTGACCAGATCAACGGGACCAATCAACACAATATTATTTATATGATGACCAAATGATAATTTCTACATGGTTTTTTACCTCTATTTATAATTATACCTTCACAAAACAAAACCAAATAATATTATTTAACGTTTGTTAGTCTTGTTCTCCTCCATTTTATACTTTTATAAAACCATATTTGCACAAAATTATTATTAAATGTTTGTTAGTTTATTGTTATTTTTATTTATGGGTCATTTTATTATCTGACATAAATATTTCATGTCATAGAAAAGAACAAGATTGTGATGACATAAATAAATGTCCATGTTTATTCTCACTCATTTGTTACTGTCTGTCTAGGGATAGACCAAGAGATAGTCTAAATGTGTACTAATCCCCTCTACTATAATATCAAAAGGGGATCAGGATGTAAGGTTTGAATGGAACTTTTAAAAAATATTAGATTACTGGAATTTATTGGTTTATATTTGGACCATAAAAATTGGATCATATTTGTTAAGATGTTAATGGAAGTAACTCCAGGTAATCCCACTCATGTGTCATTCTACAATTTATTGTTATCCCCTGGAGTTAAAATTCCAGGCGACAGAGGATAAAAAAGAAGGTGTTCTGCTCTATATTATCACTAGAGTGAAGATTTTAATTTTTTCTTGGATCAAGGTCCATCATCGTAAGTTTTCCTGCAATTTTGATAGTTGCTTTCACAATTGGAGCTCGGTTTTTATTTGCAATCATCCATGACTCCTGTTTTTGTTTTGTTCAGCAGGTTTAAAGTGTCTTCAAACTCCATTTTATATGTAACTATATACTATTTGTTTTTCAATATACATCTTTCTTTAAAATAAAAAACTGTCCTCCAAAAACAAACCACGACGAGGATACTACATCCTTCGTCGAGTATAAATTCAACAATCCTCTTAAAATTCTATGATGCCAAGTTGAGGGAATGACTAACTTTTACAAGCAAGATATGTTTTCTTTTGTCAACTAATTTTAGATGAGGTATATTATTGTTCTGTTATTAAAGTTTAAGTGGTTAAAAATAATTATATACGGTTTTATTTTGATTTGTCAAATTAGTATTTCAATTTCCACCAATACCTTATTTTCATTTCCACTAATACCTCATTAGCCATGGAAGTTGAAGAACTGTGATACAAATTGCTGCATGTATTCATATTATTTACTTGCCTCTAAGCGAATTTTTTATTTTGAGGGAATTGAAACACACCCTTTACTTTTTATTTTGGCTGGGCTTCACTTTTGTCCATTTCTTTCGGGATTTTTCATAGGATATTTGACGGTAGATGTAGCACTGAAATATTTATTCAAAACACATCAATCCACCGTTCAAAGCCTATATCAAGCTACGTCATTGAAAGATATTATAGGTTGTTTTTCTATTACAGATTTTGCCCCTACGGATGTAGCACGGATTATAATTATAATTATAAACAATCAGTCGCTCATGCCTAAAGTGACCTCCATTGAAAAACTTAACCATAGTGGAGCCGCAAAAAAAGTAATAAAAAATAAAAATTCAAAAGTTTAACTCACAGGAAAGTACTACATTTAGACTCAGTGGAGCATGAGTAAACGATTTTGACTGAGCACATATGGGTAAATTATATTAACAAGTCTCCTTCAAACTCCATCTAATACCTTTGATCCTTGTATAAATTCTTGCAAGGAAACACAAGATTTCAATCACTATCTCTCTTTCTGCGCGGCATTCTCTAGCTAGCAATTAATCAAGCAATGGAGTCCATTTCCACAAGATTTGTAACAACAATCTTTTTGGTCATATTTCTACTCATTCGTTTTAACTTGCTAACACACATCAGTTCAGGTACTTCACGTAAACTTAAATTGTAGTGCGTAGGCCTCCTAGAACCCCAAATTTGGGGTGATATTGTGTCAACGCATAGTGGAAAATGTGGAATTTTGCATATGTTGGTTATAGTGTATGATGACAAAATTTCAGTTTAACCTATTTTGTGACATATAATTTCGTTATATACGGCCGGTTAGAATTTCATGTTGCATCCTTTATCATGTCGGGTATATATTGTGATGGGATTATTGACCACTTCTTTTCGGTTGTCGTCAACATTGTGCAGATAAAGATGATACTTAGGTGAGTTTCATTAAGATGAACATTACTAATTCAAGGAAGTTGCTGAGGGAACGACCAATCTCATACACGCCCATTCCGCCTCGAGCAAATCCACTAAAACATAACGGCGGGGTAAAACACGATCGTCCAGTCTTTCACTATGGACGCCGTAATCCTCCCCTGAAATTCCATCGACACATTTTTTTGCCCCTCCTCCAGTCGCTTTTTAGTTTTTAATAAGATCATGATGATGATGATTTAATTGTTCTTCCTTAATTAATAAACTATATATAGCTATACGTTACCCGCCAATGGCAGTAATATTTATATTTATATACTCTTTCAACAGTTGGAATAAAACATTTAGTAGATCTATATGTATGTTGTTTCTCGCCAATGTTGCTCAGGTGGTTTTTAATTTCCTTAATCGTCCGTTGTATGTGCCAGTACCACCGGGGTGTCGCGTTTGTTGTGATGAACTGGATGAGTGAAAAAGAGTCGGCTTCAAAACAAACCTGATTCCATTTATTTGTTGTCGCTAGTCTTGCTGCTAGAAGGAAGGCGCCGAGATGATTCCTCCAATGTTGTTGCAACAGATGATTCATGTTCCTAATGGTCCGATTGTTCCTTTTATTATTCCATCTGTCTTGATTTTAATCCAACAATATATGGCTTATAATTTTAATATCCTAAATACACGTCACTCTACGAAACTGCTGTGAGAAAAATAATTTGTCTGACCTTCTTTTTCGTCTTTTCTTCGTTTTCACCTTCTGTGACCCTCCCTAAATCCATTTATTAGCATCTTTCTAATCAAGAGCAGCATATCTTTAATTCCCTAAGGCAAAATTAAATATTGAATTCATTACCAAACAACAACAACTTATTATTAATGTAGTGATGAAAAAAGATAAACACTACTTGATAATTAAATAGTCCCCCGTCTTAACAAAAAAAATATATTATCATATTATCTTCGTTTCAGCAAAAGTGTTACTATTATTTTTTATTTTTACTGAAATGAAAAAAATATTATATTTTTATTATTGATAAATATAATGTTGTGATTGGATAGGTAGAACACAAATACTAGGAAGTGCAAGGCTTTGTATCTTAAGCACTTGATAAAACAACTGTTGACGATGAATGACTAAAGCTATTGGCATAACCATGATTGACTAGCTACTCTTGATTGGAGCTGGATTACCTCTTCATGACGTTATTGTCTAACAAGGGGTAGTCAAATGTGATTTATAAAGATTTATAGAGAATTTTCAAATATGTTGTTAGTTAATTGAGATTTTCAGAGAGTCTCCCAAACTCTCTTGTTAGTGGATAGAGACTTTTTTCAAGTCTTTTAAATTCTCTCAAACTCTCTTGTTATTGGATTAAGATTTGTTAAAAGTCACTCAAACACTCTTGTTATTGGATTAAGAATTCAAAATCATTGATTTGTTACTTATTGGGATTTTGGGAGACCTTTTTGATGAAAATAGGCATGAGCAAAATCTCTCCCTTATAGGTGATATTTTGAGAGCCTTGAAAATTTGGGTAAAACAAATATAACCCAAAGGTCCTCATTCAGCCTTATCGGATGATCAATTTACATTTAATTTTAAAATATAAATAGTTATTTTTAATAAAATTAAAAGATTTGTAATTCAAAAAACAGTTCTATTTTTAAAATTAAATAAAATAAAATTCAAGTAAAAATTAAAAGAATTTTCTAATTCTATTTGAAAATTTTAAAAATAAATTTAAGAAATAGTAAAAAATTAAAATTAATGGTTTCCAACTGAATGCGTAATTATTCATTTGACTAGGTCCCAAATATGGTATTCGACATTTCACAACCCTATTAATGGTCATTTTAACCGGATCCAAAAATAAAATAACTCGTAAATATTTTTCCAAAAATTATAAGAAAAATAAATAAATAAAATTAATTAACATATTTATTGGAAAATGAATATTACAAAAAAAAAATCTACAATATTTAAAGATGAATTATCCCATTAGCAGTACAATACAAAAATAATACTATTACTATGTGAATAAATTATGTCGTGCTCTAATTCTTCGTATTTCTTTGATAAATTTCCATGAAGTCATAAATTCTCTTCAATGCTATTTGTAATGTTTCTTAACTCATATTAGCAAAGCAGAACCTAAACCAACCAGGTTCATCGCAATGACACGATGAGCCAGGTGATATATTCAATTTCACTTCATTCACCATTGAATTCCAAAGTATCAACTCACATCCTTTTGTTGCATCCTTCAGTGATGCAGCTTCTTTGTATGCATCTTTTAATGCTTGTGGAGTAACTTCAAAGTTGTTCGAGCTGTTGCAATGAACTGGAACAATTTTTACGCCAGTTCTCCATCTTAAGTCTCTATCAAATCTGTCAATCGAAAAAAATAAAATTTAATATATTTTCTAAGCATAAAGATATTGATCATTAATTCAAATATTTTACATCTTTTTATCTCTACAAATCACAAAGACTCTCTAACAATCCATTAGATTTGTATCTACAGGTCGCTGAGACTCTCTACAATTCTCTTTTAAAATCACTGGAAATCTCTATATTTCCAGAGAGTCTCCAGGAGTCACTAAAAATAAAAATCTATGAAAGTCTATATAAATCTCATTTGACTACCCCCTGTAAATGGATGGTAGAACTACTGGTATTTGATAATTTTGGTTTAAACGTTTGGCGACTTTCATCTTAAATTCTAAACAGAAAAGAAACATCAATTGAGCATATTTTTATTAGCAAACTAGCTATTATTATTCTTTTGGTCATGTTTTAATTGGATGAACAAGGATAGATACAAATACAACTATTATTTTTGCATTCTCCTATAACACCATAATATTCTTTGCAAACTTCATTGCATTCGTCGAGATGGCCGCATGGACCTTTGTTAACAGTATAATACTTGTAATCATCATTCGTCCTGATTGATGCTTCAACTGTTGGTGCAAATTCTCTAACTTCCAAAAAAATAACAAACTAAAAATCAGCAGCAGCAAAATAGAAAATGAATCCACCAAAATGACCGTGCAATTTACACCAAAATTGTGAGTGAATAAATTCCAAACTACACGTGTTCAAATAGTATGGGAGGAGTAACAAGTTATGATGAAACGAGAAGCACCAAAGTAAAGCTTGTAAGAAGTACTGAAACAGACATCTGGATATTCGATAAGATTTGGAACTGACAACTTTGTTCAACTTTGTTGCATGATCGACACATGGGTTACGGGAAAACATGACACACTGCTCGAAACAGATAGCCTTGTTTTCTGACTGACACCCAAGTTGCGGGAAAGTCTGACACACTAAAGGAAAAAGATAAACATCAGTGCATGAGAGATACGTATCATCTTCATAGGTGTCGGAATAAAAAGAACTAAAACATGACAAGTCACTTTCAAGGGCCACATGACAGACATGCTATGATCCTATAAGACCGCAACGTTCATCCAAATCCAAAAACAACAACTTCAGTACAATTCTGTAGAAGAGTTATGGGACATTAAGTGAGAAACTAAGAGAAATGAGAAGTACACACGCTAAGTCTTGCGGGAAGTACGATCGAGCCTTGCGGGAAATACAAATAAATCCTGCGGGATTACACTTCGTTCCAAAGACTAGATAAGAACAAATAAGTGGAAAGGTAGATTGGAGGGACCCATCAAATTGGCTATAAATACCAAGCTTATAAACAAGAATAGGGACTGGAAAATATGGAGAAAAATTGGACATAAGGAATAAGATCAGAGCAAAGAGCTTAGGTATGACACTTGTGTTAATAGTTCAATTGTTCTACGGTTAATTTAGCTCTAATTATTTAGTCTATCTTTCTTCTATAACATACTATGATAAATAAAGATGAAACAACTTTTTACCACCCGTGGATGTAGACATTTTGATTGTCGAACCACGTTAAATATCTGTGTTCATTCTCTTTTCAACTTCTTGTTCTTATTACTAACATGACTTGATTGCTAATATGTATTTATCTCATTATAAGATATTAAATTTTACTATGTTTTTAACTTTGATGATTGTGATCCAAAGGCTGAGGTTTTTTGTAATAACAATTTGGCGTTAGAAACAGGGATAGGTAAAAGAATTTATTCTACCTGTCTAAATCTTCAACTTTTAAAACCTTGAATTTTATTACCTATGAACTCCTATATATTAAATCAGGAGTAAGTTTCTTCTTAAGTAACATTTCAAAACTCTACATATAGTTTTTCTTCAAAAAAAAAAAAAAAAAAACTTTTCGACTGATGTTTATATGAAATTAACTGATATGATCATATACCATACTTCTTTGACTAATATCTACTGTTTATATCAATATTTTCTGACTAATATATACGTTCTTTTAACCATGAGTTTGAAAGCTTTATTCATAAAGTTTTATCAAAATATCATGTTCCATAACGATTCTGTAAAAAGCATATTTCAGAAACAATGAAATTTATAAATTTCTGGATTAATTGATTGTAGGAACTAAGATTTTATTATAATCACCAAGTTTTGATTTTTATCAAAAACAAAAAAAATAAACTTTGAATTATCGAACTTGATTCTGATATGTTTGCAAAACATGATTTATTGAACAAGTAAAATTTGAGATAAATTGAAAAGATATCTAATTTCTACATGAAGTCCTAAAATTAGACTAAATTATTTTTATCATACAAATTGTATTATATGCATATTACGGATGTTACTAGTACATAAATCACATGTCTCATATCTGAGCTCCTGTTTAGAACATTGACAAAAAACCTCTACAACATAAGAGTGAATCAAAAAGATATCATAATACATCAGAAAATATTACAAAATGAAAACACTAGCAAACAGAGACGTACAAGAACAAGACAATAACATGGAAAATCAGGCCATAAAGACTTCTCAAGACAGAGAGGTGGTACAAGAATCACAAACACCGTAACCTTTGAATGATCAACTTAACAATCCAATTGATCAATCGGCTAATCAATCACGCAAAGAAGAGTCACAAAATAAAGTTGATCCTATTCGCTAGTTTATTTTTGTGGAAAATAAACTAGCGAAAAAGAATTGTGATAAGGAATACGCCTTTTTCCGTTCCTGTTCTTGCTCGTCTCTGAAGTTTCTAAGTGTTACGTTTTCTAAGGGTGTGTGAGTTGGAAAAATCAGGAGGAAGGACATGATTTAAATGAGAACCAATAACTAAGAATCACCGGTGAGAGAAGAATCATCCCAGGGATAAGTAAATAATCACCATTAAAGCAAGAAAAGAAAGCTAATTTTCCTAAAAGCAAATTTGACTACGTGTCTCTATCCTATACTAATACTATTTTTTTAATCGGTATATTAAATGATTTGATTAAAATAGAAGTTGGAGTACAACAGAGCACAGGAAGTGATCAAAAACAATAACAAAAAACAAAGAAAAGTTACAGTAAGAGGCCAAAAGAAACCAAAGCCCTTGATTAGGGAACTAATGCCACAGATACACCCACGTAAAAGTGCCCAACCCAAACAATAACTTAATTTGAAGTTTGAAAATCAGATGAAAAGCCACCTTCATCTAAAATAAAATGCCGCCTCCATCACGGAGGTTACTGTCGTCGTCGACGCATAATCATCCCTTCTACTATGATCACCACTGCTACTACCAAAACAACCGCCATCAGCTCCATACTCCACTGAACTCAATTTTATACTGCTCCTTGAAAACCGTCTCCACCTCGTTGAAACCCCAAACGACACTTGTTGGTGCTGCCACATACTAGAAACTCCTCCTTGATACGACCCTCAATACTGGTACCGCATACTACCCTCCATTGCAACTTCCATATACATCCACAAGTTATTCCTTCACCACCGTATCATAGATTCTCTATATGCTCCGCCACCTTAATCACCAAAGTCTACCTCTGAACATCTGGTATCCAATAACAACACAAATATATGTTGGAGAAAATGAAATAAATTTAAAATGATTTTAAATTGAATTATTGGTCTTGGTAAGAATGGATCTTAGGACCAATGAGTCACTAAAAGACACCAGCTTATTTGTTGGGTGGAAACATAATTTTCGTTTTCACTATTTTTTGAATGAAGAACTTTTAGTTAGTCCTACATTGGACAAACTAGAGATGTGTTCTACCTATATTACCACAAAATTTGCGACTAAGGGAGGTTCCTTAAGGTTTAGAAGCTTTTGTGGTTGGGGGAGGACTAAGGCAATGGGCTAGTTGGAGCACACATATTTTTCACACATGTGCGGTGCTTCGCACTGACGCACGCTTGCGCCTTGCGTTTGCTTGTGTGTGCGGGCGTAGCTAAGGCTACGGTCCAACCAAGACTTACGTTTTTGAAATTATTTCCTTAAATTTTGTTTTAAATATAGGGGCGTCTAACCCGGCCAGAATTAAATTGTTTAATGAAAAATATTTTCATAACGTTTAAAAATTAATTACCATGATTAATGCACGGAATTAATTCTCCTCTCAAATTTTTGGCTATAAAAGAAAACCATTCTTCTCCATTTAACTCACTCCAGAAGCAGCTACTATCCTGTCTTCTTTTCCCTTCTTCTTGCTTTGTTTTGCGCAAATTGAGTGTTTATTTTCCTTCTATCTTATTGCTGTTAAGTTCGTATAAGAGTGGTTTGAGTTGTGCTAATTCAAATCATAATGGGCAGTTCTATCCTGGACACAACTTCTCAGTTGGGATATATCATCTCTCATTCTTGAGGAGTACCTGAGAACTATTGTGTTAAGGACAATTTGCTGAGTAGGTGACTCTGTCCTTGTGTGTGCATCAACATCAGAGTGTAGTGATTTATCTAACGTTAACAATTTGTTCCTGTTTAGTTTTTCCCATTGTTACAAAGTCAACAATCTTAACATAATATTTTAGTTACTTCTGTTTCAATGGCTAAGAGTGATGTTGACTGACCTCAAAAGTTCTCAGGGAAAGACTTCAAAAGATGGCAATCAAAAATGTTATTTTTTTCTGAGTTATCACATGTTAGATGAATTGGTTCTGAAGCCTTTTGATGAAACTCTGAATGAACCGGAAAATGAAGGAGAGTTAGAAAGTTGGAGTAGACAGAATTATATGGCTAAAAACCATAACCTTAACTGTTTAGAAGATGCACTTTATGACTTCTACAAGAAAATTTTGATGCATTTGATTTATGGACTGCCTTACAAGCTAAGTATGAAGCAGAAACTGCTGGTAGTAAGAAGTTTTTAGTTGCTCGGTTCCTGGAATAAAAAATGGTTAAATCACAAGTCTGTGGTAGACTAATTTCTAGAACTTCAACAAATCATTAATGAAATTATTGCTGAAGGTATGGTAATTGATGAAACATTTCAAGTGTCTGCGGTGATTGAGAAATTACCTTCTTCATGGGATGAATACAAACGAAGACTGAGACATGAAACTGGTGAAGTCAGTTTGGTAGAATTGGGTAAGAAGATTCAAGTGGAAGAATTGATGTGTTCAAAAGACAAAAATGTATCTTCTGCAAGGGACGTGTCCAACAAAGCTCATGTCAGCGAACACAAGTATTCCGTAAGTCTAGACCACAGCAAACGTAAGCCTGGACCGCACAGAAAAGGTACTTTCTCGAAACCAAAATCTGGCATTGGTAAAATTAAAGGTGCATGTTATGTTTGTGGTATTCCTGGCCATTTGACAATACACTATAGGAAGCATAAAGACTTTAATAATAATAAGAAGGCCAATGCAAATTTAGTTGAAACAAACAAGAACGAGTTTTCTGGCACGGTGTCTGAAGTAAATCTGGTTACCAATGTGAGAGACTGGTGGGTAGACTCTGGTGCTACCAAGCATGTCTGCGAAAACAAATATATGTTCACCTCCTATCAGAAGGTAGGGGAAGGAGAAAAGCTTTATATGGGTAACTTGTCCGCAACACAAGTTGCGGGAAAAGAAAAAGTTGGGCTGAAGCTCACTTCGGAAAAAACTCTCACATTGAATGAAGTTCTACATTTTTCGGACATCTGCAAGAATCTTGTATCTAGTGGTGTGTTAGATGATAAGGGATTTAAATTTGTATTTGAATCTGAGAAAGTTATTTTAACTAAGGGTAAAGATTATGTAGGAAAGGGCTATAAGACTGAGGGTTTATATAAATTGAATGTAACCTCTATTGAAATGAAAAAAACTGATTCTTCTTATGTTTGTGTGTCTTTGAATGTTTGGCATGGTATACTTGGTCATGTAAACTATAAATCAATGAATAAACTGGCAAGCATAGGTTGCATTCCAAAATTTACTTTGGAAAACAACATGAATGTGAAATATGCGTAGAATCAAAATATGCTAAAAATTCTTATAAGAAAAATATTCAAATAAATTATAAACCCTTAGAATTAATTCACTCAGACCTAGTTGACATGAAATCAGTTCAAACTAGAGGTGGTAAAAATGGTTTTTCACATTCATAGATGACTGTACAAGGTACTGTCATATTTATTTACTTAAAGGTAAGGATGATGCTTTAGAAGCCTTTAAGATATATAAATTAGAAGTTGAAAACCAAATGAGTACTACCATTAAAACCGTTAGGTCTGACCGTGGTGGTGAATATGTAATTCCTGTAGGAGATTTCTGCATGCAACATGGTATCATTCATGAAGTAACCCCTCCTTATTCACCACAATCTAATGGAGTGGATGAACGGAAAAACCGAACCCTTAAGGAGATGATGAATGCCATGTTAATTAGTTCAGGACTACATGCGAACTTGTGGGGGGAGGCCGTCCTCTCAGCTTGCTATGTCCTGAACAGACTACCCTTTAAAGGATCAGAAAAAACTCCATACGAGTTATGGAAAGGTAGGCAACCTTCTTATGCATACTTCAAAGTGTGGGGGTGTTTTTCTAAGGTTTCTATCCTTCCACCTAAGAGGACCAAGATAGGACCCAAAATTGTTGACTGTGTCTTCATAGGGTACCCTGAACATACTACTGCATATAGATTTATGGTTGTGAGTTCTGAAATATAAGAAATTGGTATGAATACCATTATGGAATCTAGGGATGCTATGTTCTTTGAAAATGTTTTTCCTTTGAAATCTGAATCTCGCATGATATGTGTTGATTCCCTAGATGTCCCTTCTACTAGTCAGTCACTACCTGTAGAGGAAGATAAATTTGAGCCTAGAAGAGGCAACCGACTTAGAGTTGAAAAATCTTTTGGGCCAGACTTCATAACAGGTTTAGCTGAAATTGATCCACAAACTTATAGAGAAGCCCTGACTTCTTCTGAAGCTCCATGGTGGAAAGAATCCACTATTAGTGAAATGGATTCCATTATTCAGAATGAGACTTGGGATATTGTAGATTTACCTCTAGGGTGTAAACCCATAGGGTGTAAATGGATCTTCAAAAGAAAACCTAAAGTAGATGGAACTGTGGAAAAATATAAAGCTAGATTAGTAGCCAAGGGCTATAAACAAGTAGAAGTTGTAGATTTCTTTGACACTTATTCACCTGTTACGAGAATTACTTCCATTAGGATGTTAATTGCTATCACTACCATTCATAACTTAAAGATTCATCAAATGGATGTAAAAACATCCTTTCTAATGGTGAATTAGATGAAGAAATTTATATGGACCAACCTGAGGGCTTTGTAGTGAAAGGTTGTAAAAACAAAGTTTATAAATTGAAAAAATCTTTGTATGGCTTGAAACAAGCACCTAAACAATGACATGAAAAATTTGATCATGTAATGATTTCTAGTGGTTCTAAAATAAATAAATCTGACAAGTGTGTTTATAATAAACTTGTAGATGATGCCTATGTGATTGTATGCTTGTATGTTGATGATATGCTTATACTTGGTACAACCATAAAAGTAATTAATTCCACTAAGAACATGCTAAATGAGAAATTTGACATAAAAGACTTAGGTCCCGCGAATGTAATCTTAGGGATGAAAAATTAGAAGAGAGTCTAATGGATATAGTCTTAGTCAATCTCATTATGTTGAATCTGTACGAAAATATAACCAGTTTGATAGCAAACCTGCTTGTACTCCATATGATCCTTGTTGTAGACTCAAGAAGAACAAGGGAAGTGGAGTTTCACAACTTGAATATTCACGTGTCATAGGAAGTCTGATGTATTTAATGAACTGTACGAGACCAGACATTGTTTATGCTATGAGTAGGTTAAGTAGGTATACATGTAATCCGGGACAAGAGCATTGGGATGCACTTATCAGAGTGTTAAGGTACTTGAAGTACACTTTAAACTTTTGTTTAAATTATGAGAGATACCCTGCGGTCCTTGAAGGATATTGTGACGCAAACTGGATAGCGGACTCAGAGGAATCTAAGTCTACGAGTGGATACATTTTCACTCTAGGTTGTGGGTATGTATCTTGGAAGAGTTCCAAACAGACATGTATAGCTTGATCCACTATGGAATCAGAGTTTATTGCGTTAGATAAAACAGGAGAGGAAGCCGCCTGGCTAAGATGCTTTCTAGAAGACATTCCTCTCTGGCATAGGCCTGTGCCAGCTATATCTATACATTGTGACAGTCAAGCTGCAATAGCTAATGCTAAAAACAGCAACTATAATAGAAAGTCTATACATATTCGTAGAAGACACAATTCTCTAAAACAACAATCTCAACTGGCGTTATTTCTGTTGACTTTGTAAGGTCTAAATAGAATATCGCGGACCCTTTGACGAAAGGCTTGTCCAAGGAGATAGTTAGTAATGCATCGAGGGGTATGTGGCTTAAGCTCATCAAATAAACTTGCCATGAAGGACACTCAACCTTACTGACTGGAGATCCCAAGATCAAGGTTTCGAATGAGACAACTAATTTGTGGTGGGTTAAAGGAAACACTATCAGATAATTTCATTCTCTGTCCCTTCCCTATGGTGTAGACGTGATAGTGTGACTGCATGTGAGGATGACTTATCATTAAGTCTTAATGAGTTATATAGTTTCAATTTAAGATTGAAATGGGGTGTAGCAGTAAACACTCTTGACAGAACTCACCTATCTGAATGAGGAAGTGGGCCGCTTCCTATGAGAACTGAGCTGATTGTCTAGAGCATTCTGAGAAACGGGATATGTCTAGGGCCAAAATGGACACAACGGCATGAACTTAACAACACCTTCAGAAATATCTCGCGTGGAAGCTATTGATGAACTACACCAAACGATGGCAGTTCAAGACATCTCGTTCACTGTCCATCAAGTAGTTCCGGTAATTTCTCACTAAGCAAAGGTTCAAGACCTTATGGACACCTATTGCCTAAGAGGTATTTCTCGCTTTCTGATTTCTGATTTTTTATCGGGTTTTCATTCATGTGGGGGATTGCTGGAGAAAATGAAATGATTTTAAATTGAATTATTGGTCTTGGTAGGAATGGATCTTAGGACCAATGAGTCACTAAGAGACACTAGCTCATTTGTTGGGTGGAAACATCATTTCCATTTTCACTATTTTGTGAATGAAGAACCTTTAGTTAGTCCCACATTGGACAAACTAGAGATGTGTTCTACCTATATTACCACAAAACTTGCAACTAAGGGAGGGCCCTTAGGGTATAAAAGCTTTTGTGGTTGGGGGAGGACTAAGACAATGGGCTAGTTGGAGCACACATATTTTTCACACATGTTCGCACCGAAGCACACACGCTTGCGTCTTGCGGAGCTGCGGAGCTTGCGTGCTTGCATGTGCGGGCGTAACTAAGGGTCCAACCAAGACTTACGTTTTTGAAATTATTTCTATAAATTTTGTTTTAAATATAGGGGCGTCTAACCCGGCCAAAATTAAATTGTTTTAATGAAAAGTATTTTCATAACGTTTAAAAATTAATTATCGTGATTAATGCACGGAATTAATTTTAATTAATTCGAATTAATTCTCTTCTCAAAGTTTTGGCTATAAAAGAAAACCATTCTTTTCCATTTCAACTCACTCTAGAAGCAGCTACTATCATGTCTTCTTTTCTCCTCTTCTTGCTTTGTTTGCGCAAATTGAGTGTTTATTTCCCTTCTATCTTATTGTTGTTAAGTTCGTATGAGGGTGGTTTGAGTTGTGCTAATTGAAATCATAACGGGCAGTTCTATCCTGGACACAACTTCTCAGTTGGGATATATCATCTCTCATTCCTGAGGAGTACCCGAGAACTATTGTGTTAAGGACAATTTACTGAGCAGGTGACTCTGTCCTTATGTATGCATTAACATCAAAGTGTAGTGATTTATGTAACGTTAACAGTTTGTTCCTGTTTAGTTTTTTCCATTGTTACAGAGTCAACAATATATATATAACCTCATCAAACCAAAAAGTTTTAGTAGCTAAAAGTGAAAAATCTAAAAACTAAAAAGAAAACTTAAAATTATGAAAGAACAACAAAAGGTATGGACCGAAAAGAAGAGGATCCGTCAGACTAGATCCGAGCAAGAAAAAAGGCGACGCTAATAAACTTGAACAAGAGTTAAAAAGAGTTGGTGATAGGGGAGAGACAAAAAGAATTTATTCTACACTGAACATCTAACAATCTAAGTCACCATTCTAAGCATTTGTTAATATTATAGTTTCCACCAATCTCTCGCTCAAACTGTAATCTTGTTCACATCCCTATTTCTTTTTTAGCATAGTTCAAGACCATTGAGTAAGCCTTTGTCACTTCAAATATTTTAAAGACAACATGATTAAACAACACTACGTAGCTCAAGTGTATCCGCAATTTATCGTGTTACAGAAAAACCAACTAACTGATGTGGACACGTCTAAGAAGATGTGGACACGTCTAAGAAGATGTTATAACCGTTGGATACAACATGCGCCTGGTATTTCTATGTGATGGACAAGCTACATTATGTCTATTGTAAAAGTCAACATTGAACACATTATGGATATTGAATTGACACTTTCCTACAGACCATAAATGGTTCATATTGGTCTGAAAAATTAATATAAATTAAATATGATACTAATTTATTCTCTCCTTTACCCAAATCCAAACATCATTCGTGGATGATTTAATTATTATTTCATATTAGTATTACACATCAATCTTTCTAAAATAGAAGTTTACCAACAATTTAAATTTTTTTATCCGGTTAACAAATTTGAATATTCCAAGAACCATAATTGTTTACCTATTAAAAGAATTTGCCATTTTACAAAGTTCAAAAAAATAAAATTAATTAATTAATATCATTTTCTCCCAGTTATTTTTTATTGTTATTTGTTTAAGTAAAATTAGACCTAATGTGATAAACTCTTGATAAATCGGATCTTATTTTTTCAAACAAAAAAAATGAGGTATATGCCAAGAAAATATCGAATTTGTTTTCGTTTTTTTTTTTACCGCAGAATCGTATATATGCAAAGTAAAAACGAATTCGTATTCGTATACATTTTTGTTTTTGTTTTTTTTTTTCAAAATGGTCTAGTTTAAGGTATAGACAGTCTAGAAATAAGACTTTGAAATGTGAATTTTCATTGTTTTATATATATATATATGGCTTTGTAAGTAGAAGCTCTGAAATCCTGACTAACCAAAATTGTACGACATCAAAGTTACCCACTACGAGACAAAACCATCATAACTTGAACTGGTTAGGTTATTGCACAAAACACTACCATATTCATTTTTCCCTTAAAAATTAAATTTGTTCATTCATAATAAGGTTTCAATCAAAGAAAAAGTGGCGCCGCAGTTGATAGAGAACCATAAGGTTTCAGTAAAAACACCACCACCACCGCCGTTACAACAACCGCCTCATGAAAATCCACCAACGACACCAACACAAGCGTCGAAAGAATCCATAACTAAGAACTCCATTGAAACGGCAACCAGAGTCAACAACCCTTCTACCAGAAAGAATAATATAACCACGACCATTAAATGAAGGATCAACACTATTGAATTGCAGACCATTACCAACACCTGGAAACAAACCACCACTCCAGATCCAGAATCTCATCACTCGACCACCAACACACTTTTATAAGACTAAAAAAGAAAACAAGTCTAAATCTTAAAGAAAAACTAGATGATGTACATGATTTATAAAAAATCTTACTCGATTAATTGACGGATCCAGTCTAGACTGCGAACATTGGATCTGTACGAGCTGTTTATGAACAACGCTCTCTTAAATCCCAAAGCACAATCTTGGCTCCTTCAAAAATAGAAAGATTCTTAATCTCTTCAAGTTTGGTTCTAAAAGTGATAAACTGAAAATCTCGTGCTTACACATAAACATGTCGACTCTATGAATAGTTGCATTCATATCTTTTATACTGCCATCAAATGAGTCTTCTAGATTAAAAACTTCTTGCATTCATAAGCTTATCTGTTTGTTATGATTGATATATATATATGTTTTTAATATATATAATATAATGTTAATCCATAAATATCAGAATAAATTGACCTACTTACCTAAAAATTGACCGAAGATTTTTTTATTAACACTAAAATGATAAATATATTTTGAGAAGGTTATAAATGGAAGATTAAGTAAATTTTTTATTCAAAACAACCCCGTAAATGATATTAAATACAACATTACCGAAAAATGATCAAACACTTATTTCATGTTTTCTATGTGTTAATACTAATTTGAAGAATGTGTGATTAATAATCACCCAATTTTAATTTAAATTAACTAGTAGTCTAAGTATTTAAAAATAAAAACAATCATGAGTACAATGTTGTAAAATTCTCATTTTAATGGTGTGTATAATACACATATAACGTGTCCCCATAACTCGATTTTTGAGATTTAATGTGTCCCTGTAGTATAACCATATCGTGTCGTAACTGTATCCCATATCTATGTTCATGCAACATAGGTACATGCACAACCACAATTACACTCCTACAAAATAAACATTAACAACCCCGCTAATGTTTTTTTTTATAAGTCTAAAATTATATTAATTAAATAAATATAATTACACAGATAATTTAAAAGTCAAAGACTCAGCGCATATTAACTATCATTAACAAAAAGAAATAAAAGAGAATTAACTACCAGCGCCTAGTAGCTACTCCTCTCAATCTCCCCTATGGTTTCTAACTCTATATGGTCTACTTTTGAAAAAAATGATATCCAAATCAAAAGCTTCAATTCCATCAAATGACTCATTATCTTCATCTTCAGTAGAAACATAATTATCAGAAATAAGTTTAATTGGGGATTAAACTTGTTTCTTGATAAGAGTAAATCCATCCATTTGAGCATGTTTCTCTTTGATTAGCAAAGAGATATTATCACTATACCCGCTAATGCGCTTTACCAAATAAACCTACAATAATTATTTACCTAATTCATCTCATTAAAAAAATTAATGTCATTTTATTTAACCAAAATGTTTATTATCTCCTTATTTAACCAAATTATACATCTATCTCATTAAAATTTTATCACAGGTTTAACCAACGTTAAAAAGTTCATATATTTTCTTTTTGATTGCTATAATATTCATTATAAAACTGTGAGGTTGATGAAAAACCTTTTTTTATTCCTCAAACATCCGAGGTTGATGAAAAACTTTTCTTATAGTTTTCTTCGGCATCTTAATTCTTAGGTGACGAAGAGTACAAGATATTAAAGCAAAACAAGAGAGCTAGTTTATTTAAAAACAAATTTAATTCAGGTTCTCTATCCTATCCTATTATTCTACACTTTCTTACACCGAACATCTAACAATCAAGTCACCATTCTAAGTATTTGTTAATATTATAGTTTCCACCAATCTCTCGCTCAAACTGTAATCTTGTTCACATCCGTGTTTCTATTTAGCATAGTTCAAGACCATTGGGTAAGCATTTGTCACTTCAAATATTTTCAAGACAAACAGAAGTAAACAACAATATATAGCTCAAGTGTAACCGTAATTTATAGTGTTACAGAAAGGCCAACTAACCTTAAAAGAAGCAGTTACAACATGCATTTCCATTGTTATGGTTGTTGGAACACTTTTCTACTGTGTGCATCTAGAACCATGCATATCCATCCGCCTATAATGTTTAAGCCGCGTATCATATATACTTATGTACTCTGATTTCTCTTTTTTCAGTACTTGAATAAAGATTTATGAAAGAATTTTTTTTCTTTTTTTCTTTCTTTTATGTCTTGTTGAGATTGATCCCACATTGTTAGAAGTTTGACAATATATTATGAGTTTCCTAGTTTGGTATTATATGATGAGTTTCCTAGTTTGGTATTATATGATGAGTTTCCTAGTTTAGGCTTAGGTTTAAGTTTAGAAGTAGTATCATTATATAGAATTTATAGAGTTTTAGGAAATTGGCTTAAGGTTTGTGATGCCTATAAAAGGCACTGGTTATCACCTTTGTAAGACAAACCAGATTATTATCAATGTAGTCTTTTATTAACTCCTTGTTTATTCTCTCCTATTTCTTGTTAGATCCTACATAGAATTTTAATATGGTATCAGAGCCAGTATAGAGAGAGGAGAGACACAAAGTTAGAGAATTCATGTTTTTTTTAGTTTTTTGAGTATAAGTATCTTTAGTTAAAGAGAATCATAAAAAAAAAATATAATTTTTTTTCCCTGGTGTTTTCCTACAAGTCAATAACTCTAATTTCTTTCAAGTTGGATACTTCACTCTGTTACGTGCTCCAACTTGAGGGAGGGAAAGAGAAGTATAGCTGAGATTGAGATGAGATCAGAAGAAAAATCCTACAAATGAAAGTAGGTGAGAAGAAAAATCCTACATATGAAGTAGGTGAGAAGAAAAATCCTACAGATGAAGTAGGTGAGAAGAAAAATCCTACAAGTGAAGTAGGTGAGAAAAAAAATCCTACAGATGAAGTAGGTGAGAAGAAAAATCCTACAAGTGAAGTAGGTGAGAAGAAAAATCCTACAGATGAAGTAGGTGAGAAGAAAAATCCTACAAGTGAACTAGGTGAGAAGAAAAATCCTACAAATGAAGTAGGTGCAGGCCTGTACGTAGGGTGTTGGCCGAATTACCGACTATCCGTGACTAAATAAATGGTCACCTATACACCGACCGAATGATTGGTCACTCGTATATAGGTCCACATGTTAGGCCGAATGACTGGTCTTACACATGAGGGGGCTTGTTGACCGAATGACTGGTCACTCGTATATAGGTCCACGTGTTAGGCCGAATGACTGGCCTTACACGTGAGGGGGCGTGTTGAGATTGATCCCACATTGTTAGAAGTTTGACATTATATGATGAGTTTCCTAGTTTGGTATTATATGATGAGTTTCCTAGTTTAGGCTTAGGTTTAAGTTTAGAAGTAATATCCTTATATAGAATTCATAGAGTTTTAGGAAATTGGCTTAAGATTTGTGATGCCTATAAAAGACACTGGTTATCACCTTTGTAACACACACCAGATTATTATCAATATAAACTTTTATTAACTCCGTATTTATTCTGTCCTTTTTCTTGTTAGATCCTATATAAAATTTTAATATGTCTCTTGGTCCATTTCCATCTGAATCATGATGCCTATCATCAAGAATAAGTTGGCAGAATTGGGGAATAAAGACCAAATTCCAATACATGATCAAGTTAAGCTACTTACTCCTCGGTCAGGCAACAAGTGTGCACCATTACCCCAGATCACAACTCCTTGGACTTGGTTAACTTTTGTCGGAAAAGAAAGACTTAAATGGGACACAAAGCTGGGTAGTGGCCTAGTGGTAGTTGATGATTCTATCTATGATCTGGACTGGAGAAATTTACGGTCCTATGTCACCCTATCACCCTATCACGTTATTACTTCAGCAGTTCAGCTCTTGAAGGATCCGAAATTAATGATTAATGAATGAGGTAATCCTGTGTAAGAAAAAAGTCACCTCATTCATTATTAGCTGTAATTAATTGTTTTTTTTAAATAAACATTAACCTTCGAGAGGTAAATATATAAGTTAACAATTTATTTATCTTTTGACACTTAGCTTATTGTACTTACGATACGGAAGTAATAGTTCCACAAACCATTTCAATAATCTAGCGATACAACTTTAAAGCCCTGAAATTTCTGCTTATCTAGTAACCCAACGCTAATGCCCTCTACCAAATAAACATGTATTAATTTTTCAGGCCCTTTGGTGAAATTTCTGTTATAACCCCATTAGTCTATATCTCTTAGAGCAACTACAATGGAGTGATCAAAATCCGGATCAAAGATGTTATTTGATCTTTAGTCAATAAAATCATGCCACAGCCGTGCGATTAAAAATTACGTTTAATCAAGGAAATCTATTGTACCGGATTAAAAGTAATCGCTCATCGACGATTAAAAATTATGATCAAGCGAGGCAGTGAAAGCTCGTTTGGACAGAAGCGGTGTACTAGCATTTCGTTCAAAAACACGGGCGTAGAGATGGTAGTTCGCCAGACGCAGCGGTATGTTGAGGCTTCGCCTGCTGAGACGAGAAGCTAGAGTGCCGCTTACACCAAAGCGCAACACCAGCGTTTCGCCCATTGTGAGCGATGACTTACGCTACCGTTTGTCTTCGTACGGAACTCCACAGCTTCGCTTGTGTCCGAGCGAGGTCATAGTATGTCGCCCCGTCCCAGGCGCTACTCCAGCCGCTCGCCTAGATAATATTGCCGTTGGATTATGTTTACTGTTAATATGTTACCGTTGATTTAACCGTTGGCGTTGTACAACGGCTATATTTTTACACTATATATGGAATACTAAACCAATGTCATTTTACTAAACTCATTCATTGTTATTGTATTTGAAATTTCTAAAGTTCCTCATAATTTATTAAGTTTGCGAATCGATTAGGATTATGGCGCCTTCAAAACCCCGATGTCCAAATTTTTCTACATTTGAAGATGTTACCATGTGTACAATTCATTTGTCAATTTCTCAAGATTCTAGCATTGGTAACAATCAATCTGAAGAAAAATTATGGTCTCGTATATTAAATCGGATGAAAGAAGCAATACCTTCGATGCCACCACGTAGTTGGACCTCCCTTCAGAAACGATTTCAAATTATAAGTAAAGATGTGGCACTTATGTCGCAAAGGAGGCTGAAGTAGAAAGGGAACATCATACCGGACGGGGTCCCAAAAATAAGGTAACTACTCATTTAATTTTGCTGGTTATATTAATCTTTTCAGATTGTAAATCCTTTACTAAATTGAATTGAAAAACTAGATCGCAGAAGTAAAGAGGATTTTCAATGAAGCTACTAGGAGAAGTTTTAAGCATGAAGATTGCTACACAGTTCTGTTAAATAATATTAAATATTCCAGACAGTCGACAGCTGTTTTCGATTCATCACAAGCTGAGTCTGATTACGACAACGTTGAGGACAACCAGGAAACACAGGACTTAAGCCTAGATGGTTCCAGTGCCTATGAAGACCTTGGAGATATCCCTAACACATTAATCCGTCCAATGGGGAAAAAAGAGGCCAAACGACAGAAGACAAAAGGGAAAGCAAAATTTAATGAACAACAGGAAATGATGCAAAATATTTATAAAGAGCAACAAAACTTCAACGCCAAATATACGGAACAAAGAGATATGAAGATGGCACTGAGAGAAGCTGAGTTTGCAGCAAAACTAGCTGATTCAAATACAAAGTTTGCAGCAAAACAAGCTGATTCAAATGCAAGGTTTGCGGCAAAACAAGCTAGGAAAGAAGCAGAAGAGGAGTTTCGAATAATGACGATGGATATCTCTGTAATGGATGATGTATCAAGACAATACTTCGAAGTTAGGAGGCAGAAATTTGGAAGCAAAGATTAAACCAATCACAGAGGCCATTCTTATTTAGCATTGTCATATTAAGTTTGAACTTTTATGAATTTATTTAGTTATTTTGAGTTTATTTTTAATCAATAAATTGTTATGTTTTTAATGTGTCCTAATTTAATTATAAATTTAAATTTCTTTTGTTTTTTAAAACTAATTCAAATACTCAGATGAACTCAAAAGAACGTTGTCATATAACAAGACCTTAATAAGTAAAGATAACATCACTCTGCTAGAATCGCGGGTACACTTACACGAGATTTACCCCCAAAATCTATATAGAGGATTTACAAAATTTCACTCTTCGCCAAGAGATGACCATATGTGTTCGATCAAGTCATTTCGCAAACGAACTCCAGTCTCTTTATCGAATATTGCACGTCTGCATTGGTCCTTTATCATTCTCGAAAGTTCAACAGTGTTGTGCCTAGAAATATTAACGGGTGCACCGTGGCTGCGTTGCTCATACTCATGCGGCCAATCACCGGGTAAACGTTCATCCTCCACTATCATATTATGTAGAATGATGACAGTTTTCATTATATATGCTAACACGTCTGTATTCCACATTCGTGCTGGTTGTTTGATGCTTGCAAATTGATTTTGCCGCACCCCGAAGCCGCGTTCTACATCTTTTCGACAACCTTCCTGCATAGCAGAAAATTTCTGTTTCTTTTGGGAATCTAGATGTTTAATCGTAGTCACAATAGTTGGTGTCTCTGGGTATATTCCATCACCCAGATAATACCCCATATTGTATCGATTTCCGTTAATTGAAAAGTTTACTGCCGGTGCTTTACCGTTGATAAGCTTTTTGAAGATATACGAACGGTTTATCACATTGATATCATTGTTAGAACCCGGCATACCAAAAAATACATGCCAAAACCAAAGATCATACGACACCACTGCCTCCAGGATAATAATTTCGCTACCCTTGTACGCGGTATAAGCACCGGATTCAGCCGATGAGCATTTTCCCATTTCCAGTGCATGCAATCAACACTACCAAGCATCCCTGGAAATCCCCTTTTTTGGTTCTCAGCAAGAAGGAGTTCAACATCACGCTTAGTTGGTGTGCGCAAATAATCATCCTCGTACAATTGGACTATAACCATGCAAAACCTACGAGTTGCTTCCAAAACTGTGGTTTCCCCAATACGTAAATACTCATCAATTGCATCTGCGCACATCCGTAAGCTAACATTCGAATTGCTGCAGTAATTTTTTGGTGAGGGGTTAATCCAAGAACACCACATGCATCTCTTTTTTGAACAAAATAACTATTTACCGCCACAACATCACCCAAAATACGGTTGAATAATTCTCGACGCATTCTAAATCTTCTACGGAATACATTTGGCGGAAACGTTGGGTTTCTGCAAAAGTAATCTCTCCATAGAATTTTGGCACCGGCATCACGTTGTCTTGGTATTTTTATACGTGTACGTGGACAGTTCATATTTGAAACCATTAATCCAGCAGTGACTGCTAGGTTATTATAGTTCAATGCAAGTGAACTTTCGCCTGATGAGTAATAACTACTGTTATCATCATCGCCTAATGAAGAAGAAGAAGAAGAAGAAGTATGAGGAGGAATAATAGAAGAGGAACCATAGTTGTGAATGTTATTTAGAGAGTTTGCCAAAAAATTTTGATGCAAAATGTTTTGTAGGAGATGATGATATTTTTGGTTTGTATTCAAGGAGAAGCCGGTGAGTTAATTTATAGGAAGCTTCAAATATGATTTTGAATATTGATATGACAATACACGGTCACCATTTTAATGCAAAAAGAAGCGTTGTACATTTTCAGAGATATTAATTATAGGTTGACAAGCCAATGAAAGGAATTGACAATACACGGTCACCATTTCAATGCCAAAATCAGCAGCACAATGAAAGGAAAAAATGTCAAAATTTGGAATATAGATATGACAAAGTAATTGGAAATATTGTCGTTCAACTAAAAATTCAAATATGATGTGACAATACCAAATGACATAAAAGAGAGTTAAAAAAAACAGAGTTTTTAATTTAACACTACAAAACAGAAAAAGTTTCAAAAATAATTTGAAAAGACAATTCATATTTGAAAAAACTAATCTTCAATCGGAGTTGGATCTTGGTGGGATAAACGGCGGCAAAGATGGTATGACATTATGCATATTTGATCCAATTGTTGATGAAGATCCCTGAGCCATTGTCATAGACATTGGTGATGGCATATTCTGAGCATATGTGGCAAACCCAAGCGGTTGTTGTTGATGAAAATGGGTAAGCTTGATGCTCAACAAGGAATTCTCATTTCGGAGGTTGTTAATTTCAACGTCTTTGCCCATCCGATCCTTAGTTTCATCTGACGTAAAATCACGCAACTCTTGCGTAAAATCAGACAACTCTTGAACTAAATCATAAACCGCGACCTGGAATGAAAAAAAATAGATTAACTATTGAACTAAATTTATAATCTATATTCAAATTTACAAAGCTTTGTTGAATACTTATGTATGGTAGTTGTTGTGGGGGAGGAATGGGTACATGTTCATGAAGACGTGGGATGTTGTGTTTGATACGGTCACCAGCATAGTCGTACGCTTCAACCTCCCAATCAACTTCCGTGACATATTTATAAAGGTTGGTAACATGTCGCCAATATTCATAATACACATCGTAGGAAATGACATGTACATATTCACTAGCATTGACCTGACAGTTTACTGTCATGTCCTCAATCTCGTCGTCGGTGAAGTTGGAAATGCTACTAGGGGGGTTTGCAGGAACACCCCACGTTGGGTTGTTCTTCCTCCAACAACGATCTCCGAGATACATGTTATGCTTTATCCAAGAAATGTACAATAAATAAATACCTATCAGATAACCAAAATAAAATTGAAAAACAATAACGCAATATGACAAAATTAATTAAAAACTCACGGTGTCTAGCCAAGTGAATGTAACCCTTTTCCTAAAGAGCTCTAAAGCTTTGCTTCCAATTTCTGGTGGCAGATAGTTAACTGCATTTAACCACGGTTGCCATGTCACAAAGTCTACGGACAACTGGTTCAATTCAGTCCTTGACCGAACAATGTCAATACCCTTCCTCCGGCTACACAACCACCTACGACATCTAGGCCACTCATTTTAACTTTCAGGCGAAGGGTTATTTGGACGACAAATGCCCATATATTCGTACCCCCAAAACTACAATATCAATATAACCATTGGAATAAACAACTTAGCAACAAAATTTTATTTAAAAAAATTATAAATAACAATAAATAATTTACCTCCGAAATTTGGAAGGGTCCGGACACTGAATTTTGTCCCCTAGCAGCTGAGGAGAGACCTGAATACAATTTAGAAATTGCAGGAGCACCCCAATCGTACTGGTTAACTGCATTTAGATCCTCAAATGCAGCTAACCATCCAGCATCAATATAGGTTTTTGCATTTGGAAAGAAGAACTCCCCCCGAACATACATATAGAAGTCTCTCGCCATTCTATCAGCAAGCCTACTATCATCGTTAGACGCAGTCAAAGTATCTTCATCAAAATATGTGGTCAAATTTTTTACAGTTATTGCATCTGAAACCCACTGTTGCGGAACCCCTTCTCTTTTATGCTCTCGGACATATTCAAATTTAAACTTCGTTGGGTTATACGGAATAGATCTGCCAACACCAATACTAAGGCCGGTCAGCATTACCCAATCAAGGGGAGTGAACCCAAGCTCCCCAAACGAGAAGTGGAACGTGTTTGTCGTATCCCAAAACCGCTCAACAATATAATCAATAAGAGCATGGGATGAATCAATTTCAGGTAGTGAAAGTAATCGACCCCATCCTCCCCTTTCAATTATATATTTGACCCTAGACGAAAGTTTAATAATACTTCGGTAAGTTTGAAGGACGGATTTGAGAGAACCACGTTGGGAAAACCTGAAATTGGCATCGGTATAGTGTTCCAACCCGGGGACATCTACCGTTTCTGGTCCCATACAGCCAGGTTCTGAATCCTCCACGATTTTAGCCTTCTTGGCCTTTTTCTTTCTGCCAACCCATCTAGACGTCAAACTGCTCGACATCTAGCCAAACAATCCATAGAACATTGTCAAATCAAGAGTAAATCACCACAATGCATAAAGATAAAAATCAAGTAATCAACAAATCAATTAAAATTATTTTAACACCGGATAAACACAAAATTTATTAAACTAGTACCCCACTTGACTATCCATGGCTGTTCTTGGGCCGGAGTAAAGATCAAATTTTTTGACATTTAGTCTTTTGATCTGGTCGTGTGACTGTGGATTCCCTTACCACTAAAAACCCACTAAAAACAAAAAGAAACAAAAACCCTATTTAAATAAATCTCTTTAAACTACCATTTACATTAATTCAACCCAAAAAAATAAAAATCAACCCATTCTTAAACTAACATTTACAATAATTCAACCCAATAAAAAAAATCAACCCCACTTTTAAACTTTATCACCCCTCACCACCAACACTACCAACACCAACTCACCACCACCAACCAACAACAACCACAATCATCCAGCAACACCACCACTACCAGCCACCAACTAACAGCAGCACCAACCACCACCACCAACCAGCACTACCAACCAGCACCTCCATCACCCACCACCACCATCAACGAGCACCACTAACAACCAGCAGGTACACTACCAAAGAGCACTACCACCAACCACCACCAGCAGAAACTAAAACCAGAACCACCACCACAAACAACCAACACCACAACCAACACCAACAACCAACACCACTTTCACCACCAACATCAACGAGCACCACTAACAACCACCAGGTCCACCACCAACGAGCATCACCACCAGCAACAACGAAACCAGAACCAACACCAACCACCACCACCACAACGAAAATTGAAATTTCACCAACACAACTTATTCTAGATGAAAAAAAATGATGAAACCAAAAAAAGTTTCATCATCTATTTGGTTCCACCTTATTCCAGATGAAAAAAAAATGATAAAACCAAAAAAAGTTTCATCATCTATTTGGTTCCATCTTATTCCAGCCGAAAAAAAATGATGAAACCAAAAAAAGTTTCACCGATTAGTTGGTTCCACCTTATTCCAGATGGAAAAAAAAATGATGAAACCAAAAAAAGTTTCATCATTTATTTGGTTCCACCTTATTCCAGATGAAAAAAAAATATGATTAAACCAAAAAAAGTTTCATCATTGTTTTGGTTCTGACATTTCACCAATACAAAAATTGGTTTCAATTTTTATGTTGGTGAAATTTGATGAAACCAAATTTGGTTTCATCATTTTTATGACGTTTCACCAACAAAAAACCCTAATTTCGACAATGATGATGTATCATTATATTTTGATGATGTATCATTATATTTTGATGATGATTTTCGACGATGATGATCTGGAGGTGTTGGTGATGTTTGTAGAGGATAGAAGGAGGAAGAAGAGGTGTTGTTGGTGGTGGATCTAGATATGTAGTGGTGGAGGAGAAAAAATAACGAGGAGGAAGCGATGGGGAAGGATGAGGTGTTGTTGGTGGTGGATATGGACATAGAAAGAGAAGGAGGTACTGGTGGTGTTGGTGGAGGAGACGGAGGTGCTGTTAGTGGTAGATATGGGTGTCAAATTTATTATTGGTGAACATAAAAGAAAAAAAAAAAAAGAGGTGTTAGTGAAGAAGACGAAGGTGTTGTTATGGCGGAAGAGCTATTGTTGCTGCTGGTGATGGTGGCGGAGGAGGTACTGTTGCTGCTGGTGATGGTGGTGGGAAGGAGGAGAAGAAGAAGAAGAAAAAGAAAAAGAAAAAGAAGAAGAAGAAATGAGAAGGAAGAGAAAGAAAGGGTAAGGATATCATTTAAAAAATGATAAAAACTAAATTTAATCAATATTAAAGAAAATCGGGTTTTTATTTCATTTTTATTTCAAATAGTTTTTGTTTATAAAAGATAATATGGGAGGAGTTTTTGTATGGGAAGTTTGGTCACCTAGGTTTTTTATACCAAGTTATGTTAATTTTTTTACCTGTTTATCTGATTAAAAAAGTTAATACTATTTTATTTAATCAAATTGTTTGTTTATGGGTTAATTGGATTTTGGTGCTTATATTTTGTCCAACTTTTGTATTTGGTCTAACATTTGTCCAACTTAGAGTTTGGTACCTGGATTCCACGTTGATCCGCGTTGACGAAGTTAAACCCTGACTTTTGTTTAGTAATTATATATAAAAAAAACTAATTACTTAACGTCGTTAACACGTACGTGACCTACTTAGAAACTCACAGGACCTGTATGTGGTTTTGGCCTATGGATATGACCTTTGCAATACGTTTGATGTTGTATTGTATGTGCCATGTACTAAAAAATGATTGACATATGGGAAAAATACCTATATGGAATTCATTAATATGACCCTTCGTGATGTAGGGCATTATAAGATTTAGGAATTATATTTTTATTATTATTTTAGGTATTTCTTATTTTATAGAATTTGTTTATTTTGAGAAGTTATTTATTTTTAGAATTACTTAGATTGCATTAGGGTTTTTAGAGTTTTCTTAGAACTAGAGTTCAAGTCTTCACTATAAAAGGAGACAATTTATTATAATTTGATATCACATTAAAATTATTCAATGAAAACATGAGTTAATCTCAGTTATCCCTTTTTTCTACCCTATTTTATACATTCCACGCTTCCGTTCTCCGTCAAGTGGCATCAAGAACCTGTCTTCTACCCTCTTATTCTTTTTGATCTAAATCTTCTTATCCTTTCGTCTCTTCTACCTGTTAAGATCTCCGTATCTTTTCGTCTAATCTATCAATTTATTTTCAGTTTATTAAAAAAACGAAAACGAAAAAAAAAAGTCTGATTATCCATATATCATATTTATTAAGTTTAATTTTGACCACATATTTTGTGAAATTACGGAATTACTAGGAGAAAATCATGAACGACTCGCAAATTATCTGGATCCAACGGTTAGATTTTGATTTTTTCAAAAAATCAAACTGTTGGTACTTTTTGGTTATAAAAACACCTTCTTCACCGCCATCACTTCTACCTTCTGATTTTGTTCTTCAACAAACACTTGTACCTATAAATTTTTTCTTGTTTACATACATAATGGGAAAGATTTCTCGAGGAATGGCGACAATGGAAATGATCAAATTTCCGTCACGAAGCTCATTTCAACATTCTTAAGGAGATTGACATATTCAACCCGTTTAAGGTTCGTCCAAGCTGCTTAAGGTGAATCACGGAATTATGACCATGGATGTATAATCTGACGTCATACCATGCTATTATCTACAAATTATAGTCTTTGTAGTAAGTTTTTCAAAATACTAACCGTTAATTCTCTCTCCATGTTTGGGGAAAATGGGATGTTGTATTTGAGTAATAGTTGTAAGCGGTAGTTATAGTATGCTATTATCTACCGATTATTGTTTATATTTATGACTATTGATAGTTGAGGAAGTTGTGCAATTATTTAGAGTAAAACTACAATCAACGACTAGTTTTTGAAATTATCCTATAAATACACCATTTTTCTCAACCCAATACCACGCACAACTAGTTTTATACACTCTACAAAGTTCATTTAATCATCTCCCATTTGTAATTCACTTCATACCTCTACTTACAAGCATGGCAACATTTGACTCAGCTGAAGATTTGACTATAATCAAAACATGGTATAACAAAACCCTATGTGAAGATGTCATAGCTGGAAGGGTTGAACCTGAAACCTTTTGGGGGAGGATCTACATCAAATATGTTCCATAATATGGAAATCCAAAGCAAAGATCTCTTGAATAAATTCACGATAGGTACCAACTTATCCGAATAGGGATAGCTGATTATATAACTGTACAAAAACGGATCTTTAACCGCACCCATTTAGGCTTGTTGATCTAACAATTTATAAGTATCTTTTACATAAGCTAAGTTATAAAATCTTTCAATAATAACATAGTAAACTTGATCAATTATGTTCTTTTTGTTCTATGCTTGTGTAGGAGGATCTCGCAAAAACGCATTACTATCAGGAAAAAGGAGAAGAATTCGTATTTGTTGAAAGCTATGAGTTTATTAAGTCCAAACTGTAATTGGAAGTAACTGTTTAACTTTATCTACCGATTCTGAGAAATTTTCTAATATTTTGTCAGAGTTCGGTTGTAATCGGAAGTAATTGGTTAACTTTATCTACCGTTTCTGAGAAATTTTCAAACATATTCTCAGAGTTTGGTTGTAATCGGAAGTAAATGTTTATCTTAATATACCGATTCTGAGAATTTTACTTGTTTTCGTCAGAAAGTAATATAATCGGTAGATAAACCCAATCCAAATACTACAGATTATACTAGGTTCATTTTACTCAACCTTCTAGAGGAGATACAATTATAATCGGTAGATAATGTAAACCCCTGTCTACCTATTATAATTGTAGGACTAAATTCGACATTTTTAATATTTGGACTAATTTGTTTTTGGGGCTGCTATGACAATCGATAGATAAAGGATTCGCTTCAACTACCGATTGTGGTAGTAGAAAAATTCTACATTTTCAAAATTTGGACAAATTTATTTTTGGGGCTGCTAGGAAAATCGGTAGGTAAATTATTCGCCTAAACTACCGATTGTGATAGTAGACAAATTTAACATGTTAACATTTTTGAAATCTTGGAGAAAATCTTTTTGGGGCTACTGATATAAGCGGTAGATAAATAGGTTATACTTACTACCGATTGTGGAAGAACAATAAAATCGGAGATTGGGAAAAATTCAATTCTGAACTGAAATTCATTCTAATCGGTAGTAATTGATCTTATTGAAACTTCCGGTTGTAATGAATTTCAGTGCAGAGTGTATAATCGGTAGATAGTATTATACATTATTTACCGTTTCGTGGACGTCGACGGTACAAAATTATCATCTAGGTCTTCTTCATTTTCTAACATTATAATCTATAATCCATATTAACTAACTAATTAATCAACATTAACACTAATTAATTAAGAATAGATTAACCATTTATAAAATAGATGGATAAGGGGTGGGGAAAAATTACTACATATATTTTGTCTTATGTATAGCCCTAATATAGTTCTTATCGGCCCTAAAAATGCAAGGTTTAATAGATCCAACGTGGAGATAAAAGGAGTTGCATTTGAGGTGTCATTGCAGAAAAAACGAAATACCAAATGAATCAAAACATTTTTTTCCACGTTTTTTTTCTTCTTCTAACATCAAATTTTAAAACTGAAACTTAAAATGCTACAGCTAGAAAGAAACTCAAATTTGTTAAAATCAACCTAGTACAGTTTAAACGAAAATACAATTTCCGGGTACAGCCTATATGTATAACTCTGCTAAGACAATGACTAAAAATTGGAGGAGGACAACAACATCAGGTGTCGCAAAGTTTGCTGAGAAGTTCAGTACTTGGAGAGCCAAATGACATCAAAAACAGCGGATGCTGCAAGCAAGAAGAAGCTAAGGAACGCAAACGATATTGAGACAGCAATACGGTCGCAGAAAACATGTAAGGGTTTACAGAAGTCAGGGAGAGCTGAGTGTCGGATTCCTGTCCGGTTTAAGTTAGTAACTCCAGATGCAGCTGATCCTGCACTCATCATTGCATACGCAAATATCTGCAACGAGAAATATGAACTCAGAATCAGCTATCTTGTGCTAACTCAGTTGTGATATTCTTGAATATGGGCAGGCAAAAAAAGTATGCTTCTCAGCAATTGAATCGAAGGCAATTTATCTATGGCGCTGCGCTAACTAGTAGCAGTTTGTTATGACTTACCAAACAATTGCGCTTTTTCTAGTGCAATTTTTTCCTATTTGTGTGACCACTTAAACAAGAATCATGAACAAAAACAGTATATACAATTCAATTTCTACTTTTCGTATACCTGATCTCCAGCAAAAATTAACCAAGCGTGATTACGCGAAGGAAGAACCGGAGTTTTCTTGATCAATTTCAGCACACTTAGCAGCAATTGTAATAGTGAATGAGCAACAACTGCTGCTACTATCCCCACCAAATACCTGAAAAGTTCATTACAAAACCAAAAACAAAATTAAGGACCAAGGATCCTAATTTACGCGCTAAGCGAACTACCAAAAAATCCTAGAATTCACAGTAATACACTTACTCGAATGAATCAGCAAAGGACCATTTGCAATAAACTGGCAGATGAAAACCATAGATAGTTATAGTAGTTTTCTCTTCAGCTCTAATCATGAACACAAGAGCCATCACTGATGCAAACAAACAAAAGAACCGAAGAGTTGTGTGAATGATATCGGTTTTTCGATGAAGATTTTTGCAATTTCCATTAGCTGAAACAAGAGGACCACTCATTCTAGCTGATTCAGATGCAACTACTTTTGCTTCAGATGGCATTTGAATTCCAATTTCTGGTGTTGTTTTTTGATTATTCATCTTAAAATCTCAATGAAGAAAAATCCTCTCTTTTTTTCAAAGTTTTCCTTTCTCTCTAGATTTGTGTTTTGGGATTTTCAATGTCTCTTGAAGAAAAAGAAAAGCGTGAGATTTTAAAAAAGAAGGATGAAGAGGGAAGCTTATTTATAGTGTGGGTGCGAGACAGTTATAGCCAAAATTGAAATGCAAGAAGCAATATCCGTGACTTAATACAGTCTTTGAGATTTTTCTCTGGTCATTCATTTTGTGTGGAGAAATGGTATTGGTTTTTTGTTGGTCAGTTTTGTTCTTCTGTAATTGCTTTTCCTCGGTACTCAAATGTACATCACGGATAGAGAAATGCCGAATGATGTTAGTTAGAGCTGAACAAGTATTATGCTCACGGGCCTATGTTTTCATTTAGCAGGTGGGATTTGTGCCAATGCAAGAGAGGGCTAATGCAGGATCAGAGCAAGGTCAATAGTAATCCAGCGTAGGCACTGAGAGCCTGGAATTTGGGATTTTTTGGATGGAGGAAATAGACAACTTTTTTCATTTTCCAATGCAGATGGAATTTGGATGAACATATTATATGGGAACAAATGTGTGTGTAATCAATTCCAGTGAAGTTGGCATTTTAGCAAAAATTTAGAGTTCCCATCTCTGGTTTTGATAGGAAAATTCATGTGATGCAAATGGCCTACTTTTGTTTGTCTATCTGACAAATTTTTGCCACAGAAAACCATAAAACTTCAGCCTTTGTCTAAGCTTGACTCGTTTATTCTGGATATTGATGACAACTTAGATTGCTTAGGGCAAGTGATATGGATTGTTTTCATCCCCCTAAGTAGCTGATTAGAAGCAGTTAAGAGCCGTGTAGCAAATAAAATAGGCAGTGGACTAACAGCAGCGGCACACCTTAGTCCACTCGGTCTAAGCTAAGCCGATTGGCATTGCCTAGACCGATGGCATAGGTGCCACCTGCTTTTGTATCAAAACAAGTTTTTAACTTCCTATAGGATTCGCCCTTACCCACTACAGAAAATCCAGCTCAAAGAGTTACATGGCTAAATGGCTTCTAGTTAGATTATCTCGTTTTATCTACAGGACAAACAAGGATAAACAACAATACATCTACCACAAGAGATTCAGAGGAAAACAACAAAGGTGGTAACTATCTCAATATTCGAGACTGCAAACAAACTGCGAGAGATTGACCCTACAAAATTACAGCACTTTTTTGTAACTATATTCCAGTGACAATCTGGAAAGGGGGATGACAAAGCTGGAAGTATTAGCGGACAACTGAACTGGAAGCTCAACACACACTTTGTTACGAAGTATCTAATTACCCTTCCCGCAGAACCAGTACCAAATAGTTTTCCCCTCATTTAGTTTTTACAAAAGCAGTCATCATATGCCGAACATTATATCTGTAATTCTAGATACAATGGATTTTGCAGGTGTAGCAATCGCACCGGCTGAACGCTGTGCACTATTACCGTTTTGGAGATAATGAGGGCTCGAGGAAGCCCTTGAAGGCATCATGTCTACACACCTACTAGATGATGGTAGAGGCAAAGTCATAAAACCCTGTTTGGTCTGTCCATCTTCATCGAGTGCCTGCCTCTGAATAGGATCTACGGGCTTCACACCAACGATAAGAACTCCATTGATCTGCATCCCACTCTTGCTAAGTGCTTTTTGAGCATCACATCGATTCTGCATCCATTTTTTAAAGATTAAAACTAGCTAACAACAATCTAATCACCTACTAATAAAGACTAAGAGCAAATCACAACCATAATGTCATATTCATTTGGCCAGTAATATGTTTCAATATAATGATAAAGATGGATAAACATAAAAATAAATGAACATGTGAATAGGGCATGCCATACAACTAACTATACACAGCACAAGATCGTAAGGTGAGGCTGTTAAAAACCTGATGCCTACTAAATTTGTAAAAATAGCTCAAATCAACAAAAAAGGAAATACAACAGAAAGGGGCTAATGCAGGATCAAAGCAAGGTAATGTGTGAACTACTATCCAACAGATGAAGCTATACACAGCACAAGATCGTAAGGAGAGGCTGTTAAAAACCTGATGCCTACTAAGTTTTGTAGTGTTAGCTCAAATGAAAAAAAAAGGAAATACAACGGAAAGGGGCTAATGCAGGATCAAAGCACGGTCATGTGTGAACTACTATCCAATAGATGAAGCTAAAGGTTATTCTGCAAAGAGGAAATGTGGCCAATAGTAATCCAGTGTTGGCACTGAGAGCCTGGATTCATAGAGAAAATAGACAACTTTTGGCATTTTAGCGGATATTTTAGAGTTCCCATCGCTGGTCTAAAAAGGAAAATTCATTTGAAGCAATGGCCTACTTAGGATCCCTGCAGCTTTTCTATAACTTTCGTAAAAATATTTCAAATGAACAAAAATAATAACACAGAAATATATTGTGAAGGTAAGGTGAGGAAAAGAAGAAGAACCTGATAGAGAATATGCATCCAGTTAGCATTACCAGGGCCAGGAACATGCTTCAATATAAGCCCACATTTTTCAAACTCGCGCAAAACAAAATTGATATCCCCTGGGTGAAATCTGGCCAAGAAGAAAAGACACAACGATTTACTTATTTTACAACTACGTAATGAAACTTGAAAAGAAAATGTCTTACTTTGCCTGGAAAGTAGAACTGACTAAGCTAAAAATGCATTTCTAGTGTAGGCAGTCACCAACAGTTGTAAATATCAGTTGATTAGAGTGAGTGAAACACACCCCAATGAATTATATACTTCCAAGGTATAATGAATTGCAGATTTGGTGTGTTTACCAAATCTGGTTTACAACAATCCAGGGATCCTAAAAAGGGATATAATGTTATGTACGCATAAATACGCTATTAGATATAAATTATCTGCTTTCAGATGACCAATATTATGAGCATCAACATCAAAATCTAGACATTGTCCCACCGAGACAGGATATTTGTGAAGTGGGAAAAAGATAACTTTCCCAATAGTCACTAGAAACATGGTCGATGTTGAATATTGCAAATACTGTGATGATTAAATGAAAGAGGCTGTCAATGGGGGTTTGACAGAGCATGGTGATACTAGCCCAGAATAGTTCACACAAAAATGGAAATGGTCAGTGGTGGTGCAACAGTTTCAAATGTTTCTGTCAGCTTAAGGTCTGCAGAATTGCACAAGAAGGGGTGAATCAGAAAAGTAAAAAAAAGCAGCTTTAACCATTTGAAATATACCTATAAATTTCAAATAAGATCAAACAGTAGACTACATTGACAAGCAAAATATTGTTACCCAACTACGAAAGAAAAGCATAAGCTGTCACAACATCATAATACTCAAAATCCTAAGTCATTATTTCTTTAATTGCATTCAAGGTTCTAAGTTTAAACTCAATTAACATGATATTAAGCTTCTCAATGCTCATTAGTTATTTCTGCAAATAACATCTCAATCCAAACCCAAATTGTTGCAATATAAATATAGCAGATTCGGTAAAAAGAAAGTCAGAACCATACCCATATACAGTAACCCACTCCTCCTCATCGAGATTCCCTACCGGAAAACTGTTCTTCGGCAATTCCGGCCTAGCAACTTCCCTAGGTGGTGGAAGTGTAATCAACGAACCCGGTTTAACAACACCTTCAACAGGTGACCCTTTACCCTTCAACTTACCCCAATCTTCATCAACCCCACCATTCCTCTCATTATCACTCCTACCCGGTGACCACCAACTCGAACTCTGTGGGGTCTGTTGCATCTGCTGCTGAGCCGAAAATGAAGAACTAGCCTCAAATCTACTTTTCAATGGAGTAACAGAATCCCTCCCATCCCTTCCATAACTTCCATCTCTTCCATAATAATCTCTTAATGGTGTTCTAATATCCGAAGATTTAGTATCAGAAGATAAAGGATAATCTGACATAACAGACTCTGGTGAAAAATCAACACGATCTTCTAATGTGAAACATGGTGGTGGTGGAGGATCTGAACCACCAAAATTCTCTCTTCTTAGTGCTGATACAGCTGCTGCTTGTCCTGGTGTACTAAATTTACCTCTATGTGTAGCTATTGGTGATGCTAAATCTTGGAAAAACAGAGATTTTCCTCCTGATTTTGGTGTTCTTTGTACATTTGTACCCATTTTTTTCAAGAAAGCCCTAACAAAAATAAGAAAAAGCCAAAAGGGAATTAGACAAAATTGAAGAAAATACTGAGAAATGAAACGTGAGATTAAGAAATGAGAAAGGGGGGGGGGGGGGGAGGAGTTACCTGAGTTAGTATGTTAGATTTGAATCGGTTTCTAGGGTTTTCAATTGGAGGATTCGGAAAGTATTTCCCCCCCAAAGAAGAAAGAAAAAGGGTTTTAGGAGAAAGAAAGAAACCTCAAAAATATACGAGATTTACTGTCTGAGTAGAAGTGACGCGACTGGTATGAAGGTGGCCGCCAAACATTTGGTCCCAGCCTTTAGTGATAGGGCGGCTTATACGGGGTATGGTCTTTACGGTAGTATGTGACGTGAGTGATATAGCTCATGTCTAATTTGAAATAAAAAAATGATACCGAATGCGCCCCTTGCACTTGTATAAGAGCAAGAGCAAGAGCAAGAGCTATGAGTAGTGAACCATCTTTCTAAAAGGAAGGGTCCATTTTCACCTAATTTTTTAAAACACTCTTTCATATGAACCATATTTTTCGAGTTTAAACACTATACTGAAAAGTGAGAACAAACTTAAACTCGTAGAACCGAGTGTGGATTTATTAAACTCCGAACGGCTAAAAATCCGTCATACCGTTACCACCACCAGCGAATAAATGGTGTGTTTTAGCATGTTCAATCTAAAGATACAAAATGGGAGGACTCGTAAACATCGGCCTACATAAAAGGAAAAAAATTGTTTAGTCCAAAAACATCCCGGACTACATTTAGTCCTGATCGATGTAGGGACTAACGAATCAGTCCTCTAATTATTTGAAAAGATATAAAGATAAGTTTGTCCTTGGCACGCTCATCATAATGCACACGCGTGAGAAATAATGGGAACCGCATGTAACTGACATAATCAATGAGAGACCACCACATATTTTCACCTGAAAGAGAAAATCATTGTTAACGGATAGAAAACCTAGATTTCTATAGCAGTAGATGAGAGAAAAAAAACAGCAGAGAAAAAAAAAACTATCAAACCCTAACCGAGAGAAAACCAAAATCATTATCATCTAGAACAAAAAAATTCATCATCGAAAAACATTGATGAACAATATTGTAGCAGTAACACCATGGTGAAGAAGAAGCAATAAGAAAAGAGTCTAAAATCATCAAAAATTAAAACGAAAACAGCGATTGAAAAGAGCAATAAAAGAGTCTCAAAAAGAATGAAAGAACAACAAAAAGAAGATTCAACATTTATTCAAGTGGTAGAAATTCCAAAATCATCACCACCTAAGCAGAAATCACAAAAAAAAAAAAGAAATCAAGACCTTCAAAGAGAACAAAACAACAACAAAAAGAAGATTCAACATATATTCAAGTAACAAAAGGTAAGATCATATGATACTTTCATACATTAGCCTGTTATGTGTGTATGGAAGTAGTTTTTCTCAGATTTGTTTAGGTAGTGTACAATTTTGTAAACCAACATGTTATTTGAGGGATGTATGGACTGTAATGTGTGTATGAATGTTGTTTTTTTCAGATTTGTTTTGGTAGTGTACAGATTTGTACACCAGCATGCGATTTTAGGGATCTTATGGCCTGATTTGTAGGTGTGGATGTTGGATTATGTTGTATTTCAATACTTGTGTAAAAATTTGTACACCAGCATGCTTAATCATGGATGTAGGCCTGATTTGTGGGTATAAATGTTAGGTTTTGTTGTGTTTCAGTACTTGTGTAGATATTTGTACACCAGCATGCTAGATCATGGATGTATATACTTGATTTGTGGGTGTAGATGTTAGGTTTTGTTGTATTTCAGTACTTGTGTAGATATTTGTATACCATCATGCTAGATCATGAATGTATGTACTTGATTTTTGGGTGTAGATGTTAGGTTTTGTTGTGTTTCAGTACTTCTGTAGATATTTGTACACCAACATGCTAGATCATGGATGTATGTACTTGATTCGTGGGTGTAGATGTTAGGTTTTGTTAGATTTTAGCACTTGTGTACATATTTGTATACCTGCATACTAGATTATGGATATATATGTCCTGATTTGTGGGTGTAGATGTTAGGTTTTGTTGGATTTCAGCACTTGTATACATATTTGTACACCTTCTTGCTAGATCATGGATGTATGGCCTTATTTTTGGGTGTAGATTTTATGTTTTGTTGGATTTTAATACTTGTGTATATATTTATACACTATCATGCTAGACCATGGATGTATGGCCTGATTTATGGGTATATATGTTGGGGTTTTATTGGATTTCAGAAGTTGTATACACATTTGTACACCAGAATGCTGCACCATGGGTGTATGGTCGGATTTGTGGGTATAGATGTTAGGATTTTGTTTGATTTCAGTACTTGTGTCCACATTTATACACCAGCATGCTACATCATCGATGCATGGTCTGATTTGTGGGTATAAATGTTAGGATTTTGTTTGATTTCAGTACTTGTGTACATATTTGTACACTAGTGTGCTTTTTTGTTCTTATTTTCATTTGTGCATCATTCGTAGATAAAGGGAAACATTATAGATCCAGTTTCAATGTCCTAAGAGAGTTTGTGAATACTCATTTTGAGAGGGATGATCAAGAAAGAAAGAAATATCCAGAAAAATTATGGTTCACTGACTTGCAACTAGAAAAACGAAATCCCATTTTGGAATGCGTTACAGATTTTTTTTTATAAAGAAGAAACTGAAAAATCTAAGAGTAAGAAAGATGATTGGTGGAAGAGTCCAGAATCAACCTTGAAAATTGTGAGACAATACCATCATGATCATAGCGAGGGGAATATTATTTTGTTTTTGGTTACAAAAAGAACAAACAAGTGAAAGTAAAGAGTACAACTGAAGAGTTATCTTTAATATTTGGAATTGAGATGGTAGCATCAGAAACTGGAGAAGGACAAGATGTAACAACAAGTGCTGAAAAAAACATTTGGTTCAATGATAAATAGATTGAAAATGGATACACCTAGTCAGCTGAAGAAAGTGAAAGTAGAAGAAACAATCTTAAAAATAATGAGGGAGTAACCAAAACAGAGAAAGCAAATTGAAAGAAATGCTGAATATTTGGTCAAGTTGTTTAGTTTGTACTTATATATCACAATATTTTTTACTCAGCATGCTTCCATTTGCTTGAGTAAAAAATACCATTAGCCAAGTCTTATACACTCTTATTTGATGAAGAGCATAACAGATCATATCCAAACACCATTGGTTGTTAATGGTTGTCTGATATATATTTTCGTAAGTTTAAATATACATATGTGCACAACATTGTACACTTATGTTAAATGTGCACCATTATGTACACCAGTTGTTCTGTGGTTTATTATTGTCACATTTCTAACTCTTTAAGTTTTTGTTAATGCAATATTAGTTTGCTGAAGATAACAAGAATATGAATCCCAACAATAAACAGGTTATGCCAAGGATGGTGAAGTGGATAATGAGTGAAATCAGTAATACCATTGAAAAGGATGTGAACGAGACGATGAACAAGGTATGACAGTGAAAAATTCTCTTAAAATTGTTATTCATATTAAATGTGCACAACAATATACACCAGTAATTTAGGTGAATTGGATTGTAAACTAGTTTTGACATGTGTACATTGTTGTTCTCAGGATTAAACGTTTAAAATTTGATCAATTTTGGCATGTGTGGATGTCTTCAGATGTCACCATATTGGGTAGAAGATTACCTACCTAGATAGAAAATGATTTTGGATGAATACCAAATAACTTGGAAAACCAACAGCCCAGAAACACTGAAAGAAAGTATGTACAAATCTGAAATACAAAGAGAAGAACTGCAAAAAGAGCTTACTGAATTAGAGAGTAGGTATGACAAGCTTGTTGGTTTCATTGAAGAAGAAAGTAAAAAAGTTCACAACATGGATCCCAAAAATATAGAAAAATCTGAGTTGAATTTGATGTGCATGAATTCTTTGTCAAACTTATTTGCATTTATAAGGAAACTACAAAGGGAGGCTTATGATGGGGATAACGATGATGATGGGGATAAAGATAAGGAGGAAACAGAAAGTGAGGATGGGGATGACAATTTTGAGGAAACAGAGAGTGACGATGGGAATAATAAGGAAAGTGAGTATGGTAATGATGATGGCAAATCAAAATGTGATGATGAGGATGGGAAGGATGGGAGTGACAATGATAAGGAAAAAAATGTGAATGATCCAAGGTATGTATATTTTATGACTTGGTGCAAACTTCTTTGGATATTAAAGGTGAACCAGTTTATACACTTCTTTCAGAGGTTGTGTACCATTTTTTGCACATTCAAAAACTGATCTTAAATTTACATTTTTTATTAAGGATGGGGAGGATTAACTGACTGATACAAAAGAGGTAATGAATCTGAGACATTTGAGAAATCAGCTTAGCCTGAAACCGAATATCAAAGGTATGGTATATTTTATGGTAATTGTGTAGTGTGAACTTCTTTTGATACTAAAGGTGCACTGATGTGTTTGTGATAGTGTAAGAAGGGGTTTGTTTGAGAACTTGTGAAGATTTTTATTTTAGACTTAAGAATTAAACTAGAAATAGCAAACCTTAAATGAAAATTTGATTTCAATATTTTAAAATTAACCAAGTGATTGGATTCCACTACTACACATGATTGAATGATGTTATAAATATTTCAAAACTCTAGTCACCTTTTAAGTCTTTTTATTTCTGAGTTCACTAACAATCAGGTATATCTCAAATATTATTTATACCCATTAAGCATAGATTATCAACTGATTTAACAAAATAAAACCTATCAAATTGAATCACAAATAATTAAGAAAATTATGCAAACAATTTAAAACTCTGCAGAAGCAGTGATTAAGTGAATTATATAATTAAACTAGAGAAAATAAAATAATTACCCATCAATCATACGTAAATAGCTTCCTCCATTGCCTTAGTTACATGAGAATTAGCTCGTTATGGTAAACAAAATCTCAAAATATTTATTCATGGCTCAAAAATTGCTTACAAAAATGAAATGGAGAGAAAATTATAAAACAGTGAGTTTGCAACGTTTATAGGCGTTACAGACTCACCGTTATAAAATAAGTGTTTCAGAGCTGAAGATAATGTTGGAAAGTTGAAGATAAACGTTGCAAAAATGACAATAAACGTTGCAGTTGGGATGAAGAAACCGTGACAAAATGGTTGAAGGAACTGTTGCCTATTATCTGTTCTTCGTGTTTTTCAGCAGCAGAAACTTTTTTTTTTAACTCGTGATTTCTCGCTCTGCTTGTCTCCAAAACTCTTTCTACACTCTCGATAACTCTTCCAGACTACCCAACAACCTATATATATACAGAAGATCATCCAAATCACGAGCAATAACTGCAAAATTCTTCTTTCCTTTCACGGGAATATTTTTTTATCCTTTTTCTTTTCTTCATACGTTTGTAGTGGAGATTCTCGTGCTTTTTGTTGATTCTATACACTCCAACACGCTGAGACATGTTTTAGCTGAAGTCAAACATTCCCAAGACACACGAAATCTTTCCAAATATCAAACAAAATCCCGAAATATCCTCACGTAAAAACACTTGCTTTGTTGTGAGTAAACTTCTTTTTTTTTTCGAATCTGAAGGACTTACCAGTCCTGTTTTGGTGTAACATGCTGGTATATATCAAAATCCAACAAAAAAACTAAGAAAAAATCTTCCAAATTTGATCCAGCAAAACTCAGTCTTCAAACTTGATTTTTCCCGCCCAAATTTCCTTAACTCGTGAAGAAGAAGGGGTGCCCCTATCCATTCTTGGGGTGCTTTTAGCACTTATCCTTGTGGTGCCTTTATCAAAAAATTTGGGTGCCTTTAGTAATTTTTTGAGACGATTTTTTTCAAAAATGTTTATTTCCCAAAAACATCTATACGTACATAAAAACACAATATTAGTACAAAAGTTGAGTTGCAACACTATAAAAATTGGACACATATTAGACACATAAAGGTGTCTATCGAATACCCCCAAACTTTTATTTGTTAATCCTCGAGAAAATCTAATCTAGAAAATCTTAACTCACTGTCGCAGATATCGCGTTTGCACTTAGCTGTGCAACAAGCTTTGAAACCCCTAGGTGTCCCTAGTGGACGAGTTTTGTCCCGTGAAGTTTTACAAGAGATATACCCATAAAACCTTTACTCCAAACTCTATCTACTTATGAACGATTGATGGTAGACACTAAACATGATATTTAGTTGTCTATGGAAGGAATTACCTTGTTTTGAATCCAATTGTTGTACACGAGTTTTTACTCAAGCGTACTAAAATTCATATATAAGAAAACAGAGCACTACTCAGAAAGTCGTACAATGGACCACAATACTCGGAATCTATCAAAGTTCAATCACATGAATATATTTAAAAGATGGATATGGATATGATGAAGTTTGCACATGTTGACTAAGGTGAATGGTGTTTCCTATATCTGAAGGTCAGTGCCAGGATAAATTCAAATGGATTGAGATACGTTCCCACTGGTCTTAATCCTGATACTAATATCGACTCAGCTGGTATATACAAGGGCCCTAGCGATCGATTTATTTTTTTTTTTTTTTCTCTTATATATATATATATATATATATATATATATATATATATATATATATATATATATATTTGGTATAAATAAAATACAATAATGGGGCCTGATCTCAATCACTCTACTTCGTCCCAACGTTGATAACAATTCGGGACTGGTGCCCCACCAAATCACTTAGAGAAACACATAAAATTTACAAAAAAAAAAAACAAAAGGTGATATGTCGAGATAGACTCCGAGATATGGTGACGACTATCATGTTATTCCTAACACATGAGCTCTGTCCTTTTATGAATAGACCCGTTAGTTGGGTCCCTCAACTCCTATAACCAAGAGGTTTGTTTCCATCTACTTAGAATGGTCAGTGTCATCCTGAATTGTTCACAAGTTTCTAAATTTTGGAGTTTTTATTATTACACTAAAATTTTCTCCCTTACCCCCAAACTTAAATCTAACATTGTCCTCAATGTTTAAAATTAAAGAGAAGTACCAAAAATATAGGTAACAAGAAGAATAAAGAGATAAGTCAGAAAGGTAGTACCTGAGTGAAGCGTAAAATTACTAATTTACAACAACATCCTTGATGGTCAATCAAGGTACACAGGGTCCTCCAGAGGGACCTCCTCAACACCACTTGTATAAAAAGGCTCAAAGAATGGTTTCAATCTCTGACTGTTAACTTTGAAAGTACTTTTACCATCTTGAGTCTCAATTTTAATAGCACCATGCAGAAAAACAGTACGGATCACAAAAGGAGCGGTCCACCGAGAGCGTAGCTTCCTGGGAAACAGATGTAAACGAGTATCATACATAAGAACTTTTTGACCTGGATAAAATGACTCTCTTAAAATATTTTTATCATGCACAAGTTTCATTTTGTTCTTATACTCCTTAGTACTATCGTATGCATCTCTACGAATCTCTTCCAACTCTTTGAGCTAGAGTTTTATGTGAGCTCCTTCCTTGTCAAGCGAAAAAATTAAACTGCTTTGTAACCCAATATGTTATATGTTCTAACTCAACATGAAGGTAACATGCCTTTCCAAAAACTAGACGATAAGGTGACATTCCAATGGGGGTCTTAAACGCAGTACGATAAGCCTATAAGGCATCAATAAGCCTCAATGACCAATCTTTCCGATTTGGATTAACTGTTTTCTCTAAAATACGTTTTATCTCCCTGTTGGAAACCTCTACTTGACCACTAGTCTGTGGGTGATATGGGGTATCTACTTTGTGGGTAATACCATATTTTTTCATCAAAAGCTTAAACAGTCGATTACAAAAGTGTGACCCTCCATCACTAATTATAGCTCGCGGTGTATCGAGACGTGCAAATATGTTATCATTAAAAAACTAGACCACAACCTTGTGGTCGTTTGTTTTACATGAAAACGCCTCAACCCATTTAGAGACATAGTCAACAACAACAACTACGTAAATATTACCAAAAGAATTAGGAAATGGACCCATAAAATCAATGCCCCACACATCAAAGACCCCAATAACTAAAATAGGGGGTTCAAAGGCATCATATTTCTACGGGAAACGGTTTCTAACTTCTGGCAACGCTTACAAGCAACACAATAACTGTGGGTGTCTTTAAATAATAAAAGCCAGTAAAATCCACACTACAATATCTTAGCAGCAGTCTTTTTAGCACTAAAGTGACCTCCACAAGCATGATCATGACAAAAGAAAATAATATTGGACTGGTCACTCTCATGTATACATCTCCTAATAATCTGGTATGGAAAATACTTAAACAAATAAGGATCGTCCTAAAAGAAATGCTTTACCTCGGCTAAAAACCTAGAACGATCTTGTTTACCCCAATGTTGAAGCATTCAACCAGTAACATATTCGCAAATCAAGGTAATTGAGAAACAAAGAAAAGTTGGTCATCAAGAAAACTGTCTCTCAAAGGGGGATAATCATCTGGGGAATCAACAACAAGCCTAGACAAGTGGTTTTCTACTATATTTTATGTACCCTTTTTTTCTCTAATTTCTAGAGAGAATTCTTGTAACAAAATGATTCATCTAATCAATCTAGGTTTAGTACCCTTCTTGGAAAGAAGATACTTCAAAGCAGCATGATCAGTAAAGACTATAACCTTAAAACCTAAAAGATAGGATCTACACTTGTCTAAGGAAAAAACAATAACTAATAATTCTTTCTCAGTGGTGGTGTAGTTTAGTTGGGAATCATTTAGAGTTTTGCTGGCATAGTAAATCACATGAAATAATTTGTTTTCTTGCTAACCTAACACGACACCAATAGCATAATCTGAAGCATCACACATGATCTCAAAAGGTAGGTTCCAGTTAGGTGCCTAGACTATGGGGGCGGTAGTGAGAAAATTCTTAAGCTTCTCGAAAGCCTCTAAAAAAGCATCATCAAAGACAAACTTAACATCTTTTGCAAGCAAATTGGCAAGAGATCTAGAAATCAATCTAAAGTTCTTAAAAAATCGACGACAAAAACCTGCATGCCCTAAGAATGACCTAATATCTCTTACGTTTTGGGAACCTGTAAATTCTTAATAAGGTCAACTTTGGCTTTGTCTACCTTTATACCCTTAGAGGACGCTATATTCCCTAGAACAAATCATGATTGAACCATAAAATGACATTTCTCCCAATTAAGCACTAAGTTCTTTTTCTTACACCTATCCAACACTAATGTCAAATGATGCAAGCACTCATCAAAATATGAACCAAACACTGAAAAATCATCCATAAAGACCTCTAGAAACCGTTCTACCATATCAGAAAATATGATCATCATGCAACGCTGAAAAGTAGTGGGTGCATTACATAACCCGAAAGGCATGCGTCTATAAGCAAAGGTACCAAAGTTACAAGTAAAAGTGGTTTTTTCTTGGTCTTCTAGGGCAATAACAATATGATTATAACCAGAATAGCCATCTAACAAGCAATAATGACTATGTCCTGATAATTGCTCTACCATTTGGTCGATAAAAGGAAGGGGAAAGTGGTCCTTCATTGTGACCTTGTTCAATTTCCTGTAGTCAATATAAACGCGCCAACCTGTGGTCACTCGGGTTGGGATTAACTCATTGTTATCATTCTGGACTACAATGATACCTGATCTCTTGGAACAACCCGAACGAGGCTGACCCACTTAATATCTGAAATGGGGTAGATAATACCAGCATCTAACAACTTAAACACTTCGGTTCGAACTACTTCTTTCATACTGGGGTTAAGTCGACGTTGCATCTCCCTAGATGGTATGGTGTCATCCTCTAAACGAATCTGATGCATACAAACAGTATGACTTAAACCCTTAATGTCTGCTATGGTCCACCCTAAGGCTTCCTTGTTGTCTTGAAGCACGGTCACTAGCCTACTTTCCTGATCACTATCCAAGTCGGATACTACAATCACATGCAAAGTCTCAGATGGGCCTAAAAACACATACTTCATGGTATCTGGTAGTGGTTCTAACTTAAGGTCCAACTTAGAAGGCTCTTCTAAAGAAGGAATTAGGGTAGACTTAGTAACTGGTAGTGGTTCTAATTTAGGTCTCCATCCATGATAGACACATTTATGTGTCTTATTTAGTCTCATACTTATGTTAACATTTCTCATATTTTGTACTAATATTATTATTTTATGTGCTTTTAGGGTTTTTGGAAGGATAAACTTTTGTGGAGAAAGTTGGCTTAAAAAGTGTTAAAAACACCCCCAGCAAAAGTGTTAAAGGCACCCACAAAATTGATAAAAGGCACCTATACTTCTACTAAAGGCACACATCTCTGATTTCAAATTCAAAAGTTTGTTTTTGGCGGGATATATTCTTTCCTATTATTTTGGAGATTTTGGTGGTTTTATGACAAGATATATTCTTTCCTATTATTTTGGAGTTTAAGAAGTATGGGAGACTCGATCAAAACCAAGCAAATCTCGTGAAATAAGTTGTTGCGTTAATTATGAGAAAAATATCTCTCGGTTCTCTTTCTAAGGAATAAATATGATCTGAGGGTTTGCCAAGGCAACAACAAGCCTCATCAAGATTCTGTCTTAAAAATCAGATCGAGAATCAATGGAAAAAGATCAACAATCACACCCGAGATTATTCTTATTACTGCCATGATTGAATTCCCATCAATGAGAAGATTTTCACGAGGTTTAGGGTGTTTCTGATGTTGTAGTATAAATATAGGTGATAGAGGAAGAGATTGGGGGG